>JAVGVS010000462.1:85000-87500 GCA_032718565.1 Distichodus sexfasciatus | reverse complement strand
AGAGGTGGACTTGCTGGTGTGTTTTGGATCATTGTCACACCTGCTGCAGAACCCAAGGCTTCAGCTTGAGGTCACGAACCCAGTGGCCACATTCTCCTTCAGGATTTTTTGGTAGAGAGCAGAATTCATGGTTCTGTCAATCACAGCAAGTCGTCCAGCAGCAAAGCAGCCCCAGACCATCACACTACCACCATCATGTTTGACTGTTGGCATGATGTTCCATCCATCCATCCATTTTCTACCGCTGTTCCGGATCGAATTACGTGGGCAGCTTAACCTAAGCAGAAGCCAGACTCCCTCTCACCCGCCACTTCGTCCAGCTCTTCTGGGGGAATCCCGAGGCATTCTCAGGCCATCCGAGAGATATAATCTCTCCAGCGTGTCCTGGGTCTTCCCCGGGGCCTCCTCCCAGTGGGACATGCCCGGAACACCTCACCAGGGAGGCGTCCAGGAGGCATCCTGACCAGATGCCTGAGCCACCTCATCTGGCTCCTCTCGATGCGGAGGAGCAGCAGCTCTACTCCAGGTCCCACCCAAATGACTGAGCTTCTCACCCCTATCTCTAAGGAGAGCCCAGCCACCCTCTTGGAGAAACTCATTCGGCCACTTGCATTACGCCATCTCGTTCTTCGATCCACTACCACATGACCATAGGTGAAGCGTCTGACGTGGAAATAAACTAGTACACTATGTCGAGCTTTGCCTTTTGGCTCAGCTCCTTCTTTACCATGATGAGCCCGGTGCAAGCGCCCGCCATCACTGCTGGCCTTAGCACGATCCACCTGTCGATCTCCCGCTAAGTTCTTTTTTCTGAAATGCTGTGTTACTTTTACACCAGATGTGATGGGGCCTTGCACCTTCCAAAAACGCTTCAACTTTTGTTTCATTAGTGACAGAATATTGTCCCAAAAGACTTGGGGAGTTCCATCAAGGTGTTTTTTGGTAAAGTAGGACCAACTTTTATGTGTTCTTTTTGGTCCTTCCAATGGTTTACTTGAACTCTGCCATGCAGGCCATTTTGCCAGTCTCTTTCTTATGGTGGAGTCATGAACACTGATGACTTAACTGGAGCAGGTGAGGCCTGCAGTTTTTAGATGTTGTTCTGGGTTCTTTTGTGACCTCTTGGATGAGTCGTTGCTGCTGGGGTCATTTTTGTAGGCCAGTCACTCCTAGGAAGGTTCACCACTGTTCCATGTTTTCTCTATTTGTGAATAATGGCCCTCACCGTGGTTCGCTGGAGTCTCAAAGCTTCAGAAATGGCTTTGAAACCTTTTCCAGAACGATAGATGTCAATTACTTTGTTTCTTGTCTGTTCATGAATTTCTTCAGATCGCAGCATGATGTCTTCCTTTTTTGGGATCTTTTGGGCTCTTTTTTAAGTGATCTCTTGATTGAACAGGTCTGGCAGTAATGAGCCTGGGTGTGGCCTGGTGAAATTGCACTCAGTTTTCCAAAAATGTAGTTAACCACCGTTACTTTATTACTTTACAAGGGGGCAGTTACTTTTTCACATGGGGCCATGTAGGTTTGGATAGATATTTTCCTTAATAAATAAAATCATCACTTAAAAACTGCATTTTGTGTTTACTTGGGTTATCTTTGTCTATTATTTAAATTTGTTTGATAATCTGATGCATGTAGTGTGACAAACGCTGCAAAAAAAAAAATCAGGAAGGGCAAAATCGCTCTACGGCACTGTATCTGTCTATCTATCTATCATGGTATATTTATCTCTGTTCACTCATCACTCTCTTGATCTCTCTTTTGAATAGATAGATACTACAGTTAATATAACAATGTGCTACCAATAAAAAGCAGTACATTTTATACAACTGTAGAATTGAAAAACCAATAAGTTTTGCCAATAAAATTAGTGTTAAATTACTCTTTGCTGCTTTTACATTAAAAAATATTAATCATAATATGCACACATATACAAACTGTCTGTAGTAAAAATCTTACATGAAACATTTTTTATCTATATATTTTTTAATTTGTACTCTTTAGTTTTAGTTTAGCGTAAAGTTTATTTAACGTAATCTGTTGATGAAAGATGCACTGACAAAATATCCATGAATCAGACATCACAATATTGATGGTTTCCTGGATTTTTTTAAACCATTTATCACTGTGAAATTTTGTTGAATTATTTTGTATGTCCTGTAGCAAACACTGAGAAATATAATAATAAGGCCAGAATGGTGTGGAAGCGAGATAAACTGCTTTGCAAACATGAATTGTCATTTGAGACATGTGCCAAAACAATTGTTAAAGCCTGTAACCCCAGTGTGCTGCGACACAAAGGACTGAAAGAGACACAATTAGCATTGTGACAGCCAGTGTGCGCAGAAGTGAGGGGGTAAAGCCCTGCCACAATGGGTTTGACTTTTTATACTGTACCTCAAAAACCAACACTCGGGCCACCAGTACGTGCCGCAGCTAAATCCTCCTCCCGCCCCCTCAAGCCTCCCCCCGAAAAGCTCTAATGTGGCGGCTGCAG
>JAVGVS010000462.1:62500-82500 GCA_032718565.1 Distichodus sexfasciatus | reverse complement strand
CTTCAACTTCTGTCACAGACACAGGGACATGTAATATCTGCAAGTTGTAATATTCTGTAGCTTATTATCAATAAAAAGCATTTTTCCAGACAGAAACGAGTCACAGTCAGAAACACTTGGAATACTTTATTGCATAAAACACATCAGATATCTGTGCAGACATTGGTTCAGTTTGCAGGCCGAGCTCTCATAAGGTTAAAGTTTACTTGATTTGACCTGACTGGAGGTGGGTAAAGGCAGCATCGTCCTCCCTGATCCCTCGTCCCTGACCACTTGGGAAAATGGATGGTGTTGCTTGGTCTGTGGTGAGAGAACTCGAGGCTGAGAGAGCGAATCTAAAGCCCTTCTCATGGTGGTTAAAATCACCAGGGGTTTTAAATGACCAGTGTGCGGCTCTAATTGCTGGTGGATCCTGGAATGATAACACAAAAAAGCAAGTAGACTTGATCCAAATGTGACCTCTGCATTTGACCCATCTGCGTTTCCTTCTACTACTATCAGGGATTAGATCAAACTCCAAACTAAAACTACAAGGCACAAAGTCAGTTTTTAACAAAGGCTGTGGTCAGGCTCAACGTCAGCTTACTAGTAACATAAGATGCTAATGCTATGGGCAGTTGGCCCCATGATCACTGGTTCAAGCCCCAGTTGACCCATCTGTGAAGGAGCAGTGGTACCTTTAGCTGTCCAGGCGACCTTGCGCTCATGGGGCCAATGTCTTAATCGTTACGCTAACTAACTACCCAAACTGTAGCAACTGTCCAACAAGACAGCAGTGTAGAAGTTGTTAGAGTAGCGGTTAGGGAGTTGGCCTGCTGCCAGTTCAAGTCCCGAACCGATAAAGGTACCACTGAGGTACTCGTGAGCCAGATACCACCCCCAGGCACCACTCCCTGGGTTGCACATTAGCTGCCCACTGCTCCTTTACAATGGGCTAAATGCAAACATCACATGTTGGGGCAGTTGGCAGTGTAATGGCTAGGGAGTTGACCCTGTGGTCGGTCGCCTGTGCAAGTCCTTGTCCAGTAGAGGTGACACTGAGGTACGGGTGAGCATTGCATCACAACCATATTTGCGGGACCGTGGTCATGAGTACCTCAGTGGTGCCTTTACTAGTCTGGGATTTGAACCAACAACCTTCCGATCATGAGGCCAGCATGAGGGGCACATGGTAGAGTAACGGTTAGGGAGTTGGCCCTCTGATCGGAAGGTTGCCAGTTCAAGTCTCAGTCCAGTAAAGGTGACAGTGCTTGAGGAAGAGTACCTTGCTCTTGAGTACCTCAGTGGTACCATTAAGTCCCGGACCAGTAAAGGTACCGCAAATGTGGTTTTGGTGCAATGTGTGCTGTGTTCACAATGTGGTACCTTGCTCACCAGTCCTTCAGTGGAACCTTTTCCAGTCTGGAATTTGAACCGGCGACCTTCCGATCACGGGGTCAACTCCCTAAGTGTTACACTAACTAACTGCCCCAAAGCATTAGCATCTTATGTTACTGCAACAGTAAGCGGTCAATGAGCCTGACCACAGCCTATATGGCAAAAATGGACTTGGTGCTTTGTAGTTTTAGTTTTAAGTCTGATCTCACCCCTGAAAGTAATTAAACTTAATCTCAGCTTTTTACAACAAAACAAGCTGCCCGTTCCTCCAGCGTTCCTCCCAGACCACTCTGCACCTTGCCGAGAAAACAGAAACGCATCGAGCGCGTTGAAGCCAAGATGGATTTGGACGTGAAACGTTGCTCGATAGTAGCAGAGACTCTTAATGCTGTTGAGTCCGATTTGCTCCGTTCTGGACTCCACACTATTAACGGTCACTAATGATGCCATTCTTCTTCTGCGGCTGACACCTGATTTCAGCGTTAATATTGATGGCTTTTTCCTGTATAAAGCTGTATTTACTGCGGCCGGCTGTGTTTCCCAAACACTGGAAGAATTCAATGAGACACATATGTGAGTCTGTGTATTTACTGAGTGTGTGTGTGTGTGTGTGTGTGATGGCAGTTTATTGATCTGATCAGGGGTCAGGGGACATCGACCACCCAAAAGGCCCACTTGGGGATTGGCTTCTACACAGCAGCTCAGTGACTCCACCATAATCTAGCGTCCCGTTAGCCGCTGAGCCAAAATAAAACACATCAACAGGTTCCCGTGTTTATATAACCACCGGCTTTTAATGATCGGCCGGCTTAGATAAACGCTCGCTGCTCATCTGCTATCGACCGAGTGATCCCACTATCAGGTGAAGCAACAGATCCATACGAGTGCTGCCTGAGCGCTGTTGCGTCGAGAGAACTATATAGTAGTTTATTTGTTCTAGCCGCAGAAAGCTGGAATCGGAAATTTTTTAAATGGACAAAATTTGACCTTATGATCCACCTACGAAGTTTTCTAGAAGATTCTGACGTACTCCAATGTTTTCTGATTTGGATTTTAGTTTTAGGTAAGAACAGAATCTACAACTGCAGATGTTTGTGCTTATTGGAATAGCTTACTGAAAAACAGCCCAAAATTATTCATACCCCAAGCAGATTTTGATATATAGTGAACTGTTTATCAGACCATCCAGGATTTCGTGATGTTGCGATCGCAACTATTAACGCAAATTCAGCCGGTCCCCGCGAATTCATTACTACTGTGCAATTTCAACCCAACTTTTCCGCAATTTTTCACCAATCATTGTCATTTCCCGCAAAACATTGAGCCGTACGTCAGCGAACTCACGTCCTTGTTACGTTTAGAAGACGCAGGAAACGTGTGATAAAAACGCCTCACGTTTACCTTCAAATGATAGTTAAATGATTAATTAATTAATTAAAATAATAGTGGTTTTGTTCCCTTCATTTTAATTCATTGTTAAAGAATCATTATAAAAAGGGACATAATCACCAATTTTCTGCAACTTTGACCTGATCCCACAACTTTATTGCAACAAAACGCCTAAAAACACAGAAAATTTCATCACAATTTGTTTAGAAACGCTGCCGCAAAATCAGGCATTTTATTCTGCAACAATCTCAAAAAAGGCCTTGAAATCCTGGAGGGACTGATTTATTTAAGTTTCCTCTGGCTGGAAATGACATATATATGTCGCAGAATCGTAAATAAGACATTTTGCTAGAAATATGTGAGAAAAAATTGTTTATTTTTATTTATATTCTTGCAAAAATTGCCATATATCGTTCAGTTTTCTCTAGATTTCAACTTAATTTCTATAGACCAAACTCGTTATCTTAAGGAACATTCAATATCTTGGGAATCCCTTACAAATGATTTGTGACAGGTTTGCGGCAAACTCGTGGTTAATTTGTGGCAAATAGTGGGGTTTGCCAGAAAACTTTGCCACAAGTTTGTCAATGTCAGCAACTAGTGGGAACCTTGCGGCGACATTCTGGCAACAATGACAAATTTCCACTAGTAACAAATGCATTTGCCAAAACAATACAACAGTGATGGTAAACTTGTAGTGAACTTTGCCAGGTGCATAAATTTTCCACAAAGTTGACAATTGTTCCAGAAAAATAATCTCTATTAACAGTTGGGTAAACAAATTGAATGTTGGAGGTTTTTGCTTATTCCAATTTAACAAAATACACTTCTTTGCTGTGTAAGAGATCAGTCTGATTCTTTTAGAAGAAATAGAGTCCATCTTGCGGTCCATGTCTATGCCAAAAAGGTATATCACAGGTGTCATGTCATAGGTCATGCCCATTATCTTTTCTGAAAAAGTATGTATCTTATTCCAAAATTGTCTCAAACTGGTGCATTCCTAAAATACATGGATCACCGATCCCCTGTATGCCTTACATCTGAGACATAATGGCGAGACATTGGGGTATATTTTATGTAGTCGAACTGGAATTAGGTAGACACGCTGAATAAATTTATCATTTCGCTCCATAATTTTATTACTAGAAAATGACGGAAACGCCGCATTGTAGATATTTTCCCATTGAGTGTCTTCTAGGTCTTGGCCCAAATCTCTTGCCAGACTGCTTTAAGTGAAGGCAAAGAGGAGTCAACATACAAGAGTAAAGATGAATACATTTCAGAAATTTTCGCTTTTAACATAGTGGTCTCTTCTATAATCATTTCTATAGGTTGAATTTCTGTTGACAGTTGACTCCTCTTCAAAAAATCATTTACTGTGTGTCGAAGCTGTGAATATTTATAGAAATCTTTATTATGCAAGCTTAACTCAGTTTGCAGATCAGAAAAGGACTTAAATGTGCCGTCAGTAAAAAGTTGCTTAAAGAATTTCAAACCGTGGTCCTTCCATCCCTGAAGAGCCGATTTTCCCAGTGTGTCTAACAAACTTTTATTCAGAAGAAGAGGAGACAACATAGAAATAGGAAACATGCAGCCAACAAATTTCCTAATGTCCTGTCAGGCCCGTAAACCTTGCTGCAAATTTGCATTTTAAAATTGCCAAAGCTTAACGACAACTGTTTGCCAGAAGCCTAAAATTTTTGTTTGGGATTTCCTCATGAATTCAACATAAAAGTTGTTTTCTTGAGATCACAAGAAAAATAAAATTATGATCTCAACAAAACAACATTCTTGAGAAAATAAAGTTCATTATCTTGAGACAACTTTTATTATCTGCACTCACAAGTTATTTTACCTCATGAAACTGACATGACACTATTTGTTGTCTCAAGATCACAAATTTCTTAACCATTTCTAGAAAACAAAAAAAATATTCTGTGAAAAAATATGCAGTTTATTTCTTAAGAGCACATGAAAAATAAAACTGTGATCTCAACAAAACAACGTTCATTATCTCGAGAACACAGTGTTGATTATCTTGCGATCACAAGTTATTTAATTACACTGCCCTCCATTTTTCAGCGGCTATTGAGAGTCGTGCCGGCCGAGAGCGATGAGCTCATGTTGGATGGGCTGCAGCGGATTTACGGCCGGAGGAGAAAGTGATGGCCGCTTTCCCGACACAATAACTCCTCTCTTCACAAGGCGGGAGGGGACAAGTGAAGAAATGCAATCAGGTTTTGGGCACGAGCTGGAACGACAGGAGAGTTGTGAGGTTAGTGGTCGGCGTGACTTTTGTAGCGTAATGGTTCGGAAGGTCAGAGCTTCAAATCCTGGACCGGTAATGGTACCACTGAGGTACTCATGAGCAAGGTACCATCACCAAGCACTGCTCCACGGGTACTGCCAAATAAAGCTGCCCACTGGACGGGTCAAATGCAGAGCTCACACGTGGTTGTGGTGCACTGTGTATTTGTCATTGTGCACAATGACAAATCATCACTCACTTTATTCACTTTATGCACAATACGGGAATTACAGACTGATGCTTATATCTGCTGATGCTGATGCCGATAAATGAGGAAGGCACAGTTGAGTGCGTAAACATGAGATTTTGTTGGTGAACGTTCCACTGCGTGCTCAGAATTTTGCCAAAAAATAACACCATACATTTTAAGACAGAAGTCCCACCTCGGACTTTGAACATGCCAGACACAGGCGCCACCTTTCCCACGTACAATAAATACATCATCAAATATCGGCTGAACATATCGGACAAATCTAAGCATCGATTCCGATTCAATTCCGATATCATTGTGCATCCCTAAAAATAACTTGTGGTCTCAAGATAATTGACGCTGTTTTGTCTTGAGATATAGTGAGTGATTTCCGGAAAAGTTGTTGCGTTCACGGCTCATGTTGTAATCTAAAGAAAACTTTCATGTTGAGTTGATGAGAACAATCACTTGTAATCTCAAGATAATGAACATTGTTTTCTCAAAATACCAAACGCTACTCTCTTGAGATTATGAAGTAGCTGTTATTTAGAGAATGCAAACTTAGTGCTAGCTCTGTATTTTAAATTAATCCGTTCCAGAAGCCGGTCCAAATTCCAAACAGTTCCAAGGTAATTGTCTCCAAAAGCATCAATGTAAAATAAATGAATCTGTTCCCGACCCCCCAAAATACACCAACAACTTGATTCTACGCATGAAAGCTGGTGTTTTCAGCTGGTGTAAGTTCAAAATAAATGATTTAATTCTGACAATTTCCATCAGAAGTAATGTTTGAGTGCTGAATGGATCATATGTGGAGCGTCCAACGTTTGAACCGGAAAACAGAGTTAGATACGTCTGCTTTTCACTTCGGTACACGTCTGGGGAATCACAGTGGTTTCCCCGCTCGGTATGAGGTAATAATATCAAAGCAAAAACTACATTAAAAAGTTAAGTTAATAATGTTGTGGATAAGGTCCATTGTTGGCTTTTGTTGGAAATAGTGTGCTCAGTGCAATTTGACAGTTTTTCATATAAACTCAACACATACGTGTGAAATGACGCGGCAGCTTTGTGATGGTCAGATAGAGATGCCAATCAACTGATGGTTCTTGTCACACAAGTTGATTTGGTGTTGGGTCGAAGTAAAAAATAAATGCTGGAATTCTGACTATTATGATGAAAAATGCAGTTTGAGTGACGATTGTTCGACTTGGTTAGAAATATTGCGCAATTTTGCAATTTCCCGTGTAAAACATGACACGGCGCTCGGTTCGTCTTCCAAGATTTCATTCATACTCCAAGCTCCAATGAAGCCAAAAAAAGTCATTCATAGTCCAAGATGTTCATAGTCGAACCGAGGTATCACTCTAATGTCAGTTTCATGAGAAAAATAACTTTGTTTTCCTGAGGTTTGGAGATTTCATTGTCTTGTTATCGCAAAATAAGAAGAAAAACGTTGATCGTATACTTTATTAAATTGCAAAGTTATTGAATCTCAGTTTAGCTCCAGGTGGAGTGTTCCGACGCCGGACCGTGCCGTTCTGTAGAGTTCTTACTGTCACAATTATCATTTCGCTCTCCACTTCAGCCTCCGTTAAGTGCGTTAATGAGTTCCCCAGGTGAGCTGCTCTCCAGCGACTGACCAGTGGGTCATTACCCAAACTGTCTCTGTTGCTTTTTCCCCCGTATTAATTTCTCCAGCTTTTGGCCCCGACCTCCCTGACGTACGTGATGATATACCCAGGTGACCTATTAACTTAAGGGTAGCGTCCATTAAAGGCACATTTCACACTGACCAGCTGAAAAACAGGCCTAATGAAGGGGGCATGATGGGTAATTGTGTCCGCTCGTAGCCGCTTTGCAGGTGGAAGACGTGCAGGTAAACGAGGATGATAGTCAACACTAGTGCTCACACTCCACTGCAGAGTTCACTTCCAATTAACATCAGAAGTGGAACATAAACACACACACACACAGGGTGGGGGACGCTACGTTTAAAAGAGAGCTTTTCAAGCTCCAAATGCCTCCTCAATCGGGGGGTCCGACTTTCAGAGGCTGAGTCTTCCTCAATCATGAGCAACTACGACATATGACTCCCACGTCACATAACAGCTCAGCACTTCACACATTAGGCTACACTTGATTCATAAAAGGGAGTTGACCTTCTTGTAAAATGATGATGGATTTTATCTCAGCGAAATGAGCAGTTGATTTAAGAGGAGAACTAAGGAGCAGTAGACGGCTTTTTCGGCAGCGCCCGGAGAGAAGTCAAAATTCTTTGTCATTGTGAACACACCACAGCACAGCACACAGTGCACCATAACCAAATGTGACCTCTGTAGAAGGTCGCGGGTTCGAATCCAGGGCTGGTAAAGTTACCACTGAGGTACTCATGAGCAAGGTACCGTCCTCAAGCACTGCTCCACGGGCGCTTGTTAGCTGCCCACTGCTCCTTCAAGGTTAAATGCAGAGGTCACATTTGGTTGTGGTGCAATGTGTGCTGTGCTGTGCTGTGTTCACAATGACAAATAATTTTGACTTCCCTCAGGGCGCTGCCGAAAAAGCCGTCTACTGCTCCTTGGTTCTCCTGTTAAAATCCATCATCATTTTACCAGAAGGTCAACTCCCTTTTATGAATCAAGTGAAGCCTAACGTGTGAAGTGTTGAGCTGTTATGTGACGTGGGAGTCGTATGAGTGCGGTAGTTGCTCATGATTGAGAAAGACTCAGCCTCTGAAAGTCGGACCTCCCGATTGAGGAGGCATTTGGAGCTTATTTTTATCACTTTCATTATACTGAATGTTTCCCCAAAAAAATTGTTTTTGTCTCTTTGGGGGGGTCTGGGTGTTGATCAGACCCTCCGTAATTCAAACCATGATGTTACACTCAAATGTGTAAGTTCTGTCCATGTGGTCTTTCGGAGTCAATCAAACACAGACACAATTTCTTGCTTACATCTTGGCCAAGGTGGACGCCGTCCTCCGACTCCATCTGGCAGCTGCCAAGAGTGCATTGTGATGCAATGACAATGCAATCTGACATTTTAACTCCAATCACAAACATCTGCTAGTTGAAAATACACAGCTTTAGGCCTAGTCTACATGGACATCAGAATCAAGAGTTTTTCTGGCATCAGGTGAGCGCGGACTGCACGCCGACCGCTTTTCTGCTTATTGGAGTGAGTCAGAGCATCCACACGTCCGCTCGTGACCTGCGATCGGTCGGCTGCACGTTCGGATGCCGTCAACGTTTTCCTGGCGCCAGTTTCTGCAGAAAACCAGACGAAAACAAAGAAAATGTTGCTAATGCGTTTACATGCAGTTCATTTGACGACCTGGAGGACCGAATATATCCCATGATTCCGTTAAGTTAGTTTAATACTCCGTTTATGCGCTTCAGTGGGTGTAAAACCAACCGTGCAGCACAAAGACTCTCCTCCATGTGCCGCAAGACTTGTTTTTAATTCCTCTTAAATATTTGTATATATTTTATATATTTTTTGTATTTTATATATTTCGGCACACAGGTAAACACTTTGGACAGACTGATTACTGCCCCCACATGTAAACGCATGCAACTACAACCTGGACTGCAGCTTGGCGTTAAAGAGCGTCAAACCAAAGTCAACGTAACGCCTCATTTAAGTCAATCAAGCACAGCTACAAAACACAACGAAAATGCGTAGAGCGTTCAGAGTGTGTTCATTTATCCAAGATACGAGCGCCTGTGTGGACAAGACCTTATGAAGAGAGATAAATAATAGTATTTTTGTGTCGTTTTTAAAGAGCTACAGTGTTTTAAAAGTAGTTTCAATACTTGCTTAAGTTAGTCACATTGTTAATTTTAGTAGCTACTCTTCAATATCACACAAACTCTATTAACCACATAAACTCTATTTAACTACGGACTATTATAACTATTTCAAACGTCTAATAAGTAACATTTATGTAGCTTTTGGATTTTGAATGTCTAATTTTTAATGGTTTGTGTTTTTTACCACATATTTTCTTCTTTTGCTAATTTTTTACCGCATAAGTACCTCACATTTACAGCTTTACGCCACAGTGGAATGGCCCTGGTGATGATCACTTATTGATTTTGGTGGAGGTTTAACCCTAACCTGCCCCTCCCACTAATCATGGCCCCTGCTCGCTGGATTTTCCTCCTTTTTCCCACAGGGACACAAACAAGGTCCTGTAGTTCTGCTGGATGTGGGATGTCTTTTTCATTATGGCCCACTAAAGAAACATTCAGTATTTTACAACATTAATATATTATAAAATTACAGTTTTATACAATCATTTTCTCAATGTCATTTCACTTGTACGGGGGCAGTGGGTAGCGTAGCAGTTAGGGAGTTAGCCCCGTGTTCGAATAGTCTCAGGTTCAAGTCCTGAAACTTTAAGGGTACCCCTGAGGTACTTATGAGAAAGGTACCATCCCCAAGTGCTACACCACAACCAAATGTGAGCTCTGCATTTGTCCCATCCATGAAGGAGCAGTGGGCAGCTTTTTTGGCCACGCCCAAGAAACAATGCTTGGGGACAGCACCTCACTGGTACCTTTACCGGACCGGTACTTGAACCAGCGACCCTCCAATCATGAGGTCAACTCCCTTACTGTTACACAACCAACTGCCCATTGCTTTAACACAAAATGTGTTCAATGACAACTGAATTCGTATGTTCTCATTCACCACCCGTTCTTGATGTTCGGACATTAACCGTTCTGTCATTCATTTATCTTAATTGAGATGTGTAAGAGCAGAATCTACAACAGTGTAACTTTATTGCATAACTTCATGAGTATTTTTTTTTCTTTTGCGGGGCCCAAGCAAAAGTGTCATCTCATACGGTGAACACTGCACGATTGCACATCTTAAGCTCACATTGTGAAGTGGGTTATTTATTTAAATCCATTGCACACATTCACTACTTCTGGCTCTTTCATGTTATGTCTTTTCTCATTTTAAAATTTTTTCATGTACAAGATACTAATATAAATTAAAATATAGCCACAAATGGCAACAAGCGGGGTCCAAGCAAAAGTCGCAAAAAGCAGCACAAAAGCAGCTGATGCAGTAAGTGTCAAAGAAAGTAGTCAGAAGTCAAATTGGCAAAAAGAATCACAAAAAAAACACTATTATGAAATCACATAAATTTGTATTGCTGTTTTAGCGCCCCCCCGTCCCCCAATGTTCAAATAGCAACGCTGTACATTTTCCTCTTCCATATCTTAGTTCTGATTGTTTATACCAAATTCCAGCTTATGGCCAAACTTACAGCCATTGATACTAGCTGGGCCAAAGCAGTCCAAAGATACAGTTGTTTAAACAAAATAAGTCACGTCCCGTTGCTATTCATTTGCTATTTTAATCGCCCAAAAAAGCTTGATGTTGCGATATTAGGCTAAGTCAGCAGATTCATTTGACACCTCACTTGCCCTAATCGGCTGATTAGCCTATAGCAGGAGTCTGTAAAGTTTGTTTTTCATATTATGCAAATTAGCTCAGAATCTCAAAATCTCAACTTTTAGGCTACACGGCACAAGTTAGCCAAAACATGGTGTTAGTCGTCACTATAGCACCAATTATAGGCCGATCACTAAGATTTTCGGCATGTGTTGAGAATAACGCCATTCTTTCTTACGCATTTCAGGTATCTGCGATTTATGGTTCAAGCTGCACAATTCGTTTTGCAGGAAAAATAAATAAATAAATAAATAAATAGAAGAGCGTTCCATAACACTTTGTGCTTGGACCCCTAAATATTGGTGAATGAGACCCAGTGAGAGCCTCTTTTAGCATCACCATGTAGTATTATTATGTCAGTGGATTCTCAGGTGTCGCTTCACACTTCTAAGCTAGAGCACATTTACACATTCACCTCAACTAAAAGTGAAAAGGAAAGTTCTCTATCTTCCCCTCGAAACGCGTCTGCACAGCGTTACTCTCCATCCAGCACAGCAGCCCTCATCCGGCCTTTAATTACCCTCTTCATGGGCCCAGCGCCTTGAAGACTTGATTAAGCTGGGCTCTGGCGTTCCGCTCCCTTGCCGGCTGATGAATTGGTCTTGAGCTTATTAACTGACTAATTCCGATCAATGGAGCGCTGATGCTGAACATTGGCAAGACAAAAGGAAAAATGCTGTGTACTGAGCAGCGGCCCAAAGGAGGCTAATCGAAGCAGCACAATCATTAACCCGGCACGCTGCAGGGATGCTCACATTACTCGGGAGAATGAGACGTATTTTATTCTGAGTTATGATATTACTGATATTTCTGACGCCTCCAACTCAAAAAATTTGTATTGAACCTGTTGTAATGGCACAAATATAATGGTTATAATGGGATTTCCACACTTCTAATCCAATCACATTGTTATTATCCAACTTTTATTCCACAAACGCTATTCCTCCTACAGCTTTTGTGCTAGAAACTTGGTTCCAACTCTAAAATGTGTGGTCTATAGCGGTGCGTGTTGCTTGTATACACGTTCGGCCCATTTTTTTCCCCATACACTAACATCGAGCTCAAATTTCAACGCTTTACTGCACGGCCACCGTTCTTCACAAAGCCACCAAATTTGACACGATTTGAGGGCTCAAGGGCCTCTTCACATATCTGTAAAGCTTCTTTTCACACGACAGTTAACACGGTTCTTATGCCACCTCAGACTCACTGAACACACATCTCAATCGGTTTCCACCTGCACTCGTGCACTAGGCAGGAACCAACCTTGGGCAGGCGCCAACACATCGCAAGGCACACACACTCACACAATCACACTCTCATTCACACCTTACGGGGCCAATTTAGGGTCACCAATTAACCTATATTGCATGCATTTGGACTGTGGGAGGAAACCGGAGCACCCAGAGGAAACCCACGCGAACACAGGGAGAGCATGCTCCACACAGAAAGGCCCTACGGCCATCCCCGGTGTTCGAACCCAGGACCTTCGTGCTGTGAGGCGGAAGCGCCAACCACTGCGCCACCGTTCAATTTGAATTGAATTTTGAACTGAGGTAGCAAACAGGATGCAGAATTATATTTTTAAAGAAAGTTGAATTCAAATTCACTGAAATTCAAAGAAATTCACAAAAAATAGTGTTGTTAATAATATTATTAAAATATTATAATG
Organism: Distichodus sexfasciatus; assembly: GCA_032718565.1. Classification (NCBI taxonomy): domain Eukaryota; kingdom Metazoa; phylum Chordata; class Actinopteri; order Characiformes; family Distichodontidae; genus Distichodus; species Distichodus sexfasciatus. The sequence goes on along the minus strand of JAVGVS010000462.1, from coordinate 70,095 downwards.
TGTGCATTTAATATTCTACACAAACAATGTGCACTCCACACAGAAAGGCCCTATGGCTGACCCAGGGTTCAAACCCAGCACCTTCTTACTGTGAGGCGGCAACACTAACCACTGTGCCACCGTGTCGCCCTGGAGCTCTCGTATCTCTTACCTAAACGTAATTATGCCTGTTTATTTAAATAACATTTTAAAATGTTAGTTTTGGAGATTCTCAAATCCCCCCTACGTTTTTATAAACAATGGCCCTAATACGTCATATTTCTGTGACTTTAAAATCTCAGAGAATATCTGACATTTTCTCGCAAATTTGCAACTTTCTGATCTCAAAGAATATCTGACTTTTTTCTCGTAAATTTACGAGTTTTTTTCATATATTTACCACTTTAAACTCAGAGAATATCCGATTTTTTCTTCTAGTAAATTTACTACTTACATCTCAGAGGATTTTGGAGTTTTCTTTCTCGCAAATTTATGACTTTACAACATCAGAGAATATCCGAGTTTTTTCTCATAAATTTATGTCTTTAACCTCAAAAATTTGGACTTTATTATAGCAAATTTATGACTTTACAATATCAGAGAATATCTGAGTTTTTTTACGCAAATATATGACATTAATCTCAGAATTTCTGACTTTTTTCTCTTAATTTTACCCCCCTCCCCAACCCCGTTTAATTTTTAAAAAAAATATATATACAATGGCCCTAATACGCCATCGTAACCCAAATCCTTGCCTATAATTTTATGCTTCCAATTGTTATGTTCACTTGCTGTCTAATATATTGTGGTTGGGTGACCATGGTAACCAGGTAAGCAATGTCATTCACTTCACCTGTTGGTGGTCATAATGTATATTTGTTTACATCTTTATTTCTGTTTTTATCATCTTACATTTTGCTTTCCTTTATTTGACTTTTAAACTAACTTTGATTTAAATTGACACATTCTTAATGACATATTTTGATATACATAAACATACTGGTCACCAAATTATATACTGTAATATATATAATATATTTGTTCTTTGGGTGGGCTCACCTCCCTGACGGGGACGTTCTGCTTGTTCCCCAGAGAACCTCCCCCACCAAAACCAAAACCACCTAAAAAGTGGGGGTAAAAAATCTGAGCTCAAGCTCACCAAATGTCCCTCCTCACCTCCCGTATCCCTCTCACATGCCCCCGGTGACACTTTAACCGAGACTTCCGACCACCCAAGAAACCACAACGGCCCACGTCGCGCCGGGGAACACGTGCTGCCTGCATTAAATATGTCTTCCTCTTATTGATCAGCGAGGCCATGATGATATCAATTTGGACAGATATTTAGTGTCGAGCAGCGCCAACACGGATGTGGGAGAATTGCGTTTGGGCTTACATTAGAGGAGTCTGGGGAGAGATGATGAGGTTGGTTTTGCTTTTATATGATGGGAAACGGGGAAGGGGGGGTGCAGATTGATGTGAACTGCCCCCTACTCCACACACCCCCCGACTCCGTGCCCGGCTTTGCCGCGTGCTTTTGTATTTAACATGCTCTTAATGAAGAGTGTGTGTAATGGACACCACAGACTTCCACAGGACCGGCTGTATTGACCTCTGTTTCTCCTACACTGTGTGTGTTGAAAGTGTGTGTGTGTGTGTGTTTATGACAGTGCATTGCTGATGGGAAGCCATTTTTAAGATGCTGTTATGAGCCATTAGCTTGACTACTGCAAATAAAAGAAAGAACTGTTTTTGCAGCATTGATCCAGACAGTCTTCATATCAATATACGTGACCCTCCACGGCAAAACCAGTCGCTTGTCTCAACGGAGATTTCCGAGAAAAACGAGTGTTTATGTTACGTGGGGTAAAATTGTGGATTTTTTGTTTTTAGTGTTTTGAAACAGTGGAAGGTCTATACTGTACTGTTGGGAATAAATTTGGCTGAAAAACTTACCCTTTCCATCCTAAAAACGTGACTTTCTTGAGGTGAGGAATTCAATTCCAGCAGAATGTTAAAAGTTTCTGTTTTGACCGCTCTACTTCAATATTTACGCTAAATCCACTGGTTGACTAGCGTGAAGATATTTCTCCGGAATCCATCTCCGTCTCCCGAGTTCAGTTAACCTAACGCAGATAGGCTATCCGTGTGGCTGTGAATGCAGCGTAGGCTACCGTAAACATAGCCGCGACCGCACCAAGCGTCTGTGAGTGCTACGTCGATAGTCAACTTCAAATGCAGATTCCTCCGTTTCTCACTTGGCGTGACAGGAGAAACCCAAATTTGCGACCAGCAGCTGGTTTTGCCGTGCAGAGTCACATATACTCTCAAATACAGACTAAAAATGATGACAAAATACACAATTCCAGATAAAGGTTAAAAGGAGAAATAACATTTTTAAAAGGGATGAAGTGGCTCTTCTCTACCACACTGCACTGTGATTTTGCACACATATATTGCCATATTACGCATCTTACGCTGCACATCTCACATCCTAAACTCGCATTGTAAAGTTGGTTATTTATTCAAATCCATTGCACACATTCTCTACATCTGGCTCTTTCACGTCATGTCTTTTCTCCATTTAAAAATGTGTTTTTATGTACAAGATACTAAAATAAATAGAAATATGGCCGCAAGAACAGCCAAGCAAAGGTCGCAAAAAGCAGCATAAAAGCAGCTGACGCAGTAAGCGTCGAAGAAAGTAGTCAGAGGTCAAAATTAGCTAAATAAAATAGCAATAAAGCTCTATTGTGACATGAATTTGTGTAGCATTTTAGCATCCCCTATTGTTCAAATAGGAAAATGTTATACTTCCCTCTTCCATGTCTAAGTTTTAATTGTTTATACCAAATTTCAGAGAAATCTGACTGGCCGTTCTTGAGATATAGGCATTCAGGCATTTATAGCGCCCCCTATAGTTCATTTGGTGCCATTGACGCTAGCTGGGCCAAAGCAGTCCAAAGACACAACTGTTAAAGCAAAATAAGCCAAACTCTGCTGCAATAATTTTTACTTCCTCTTTGAGAAATCCCACAACAGCTTTGTGTTTCAGTATCAGGCTAAGTCCGCAGATTGATTTAACCCCTCACTCGCCTTAATCAGCTAATTAGCCTTGGAGGAGTGTGCTAAGGTTTGTTTCTGTATATCATGCAAATTAGTTTAAAATCTCAAATCAAAAGTCCCAATTAAAAAGTAGTTTGGCTTAAATCAAAGAATCAGATCAAGCAGAATTTTCACTCTAGGCCATACGGTTCGAGAGTTAGCAAAATAATCACAAATCGCCAATTATACGTCGACTATATTCCTACTTACCGTCCAAATTTCAACTTTCTGTGACTTACAGTTCAAGCTGCACAATTTGTTTTGTAGGGAAATAAATAAATAAATAAATAAATACAAGAGAGTTCCAGAGGGTTCAAAAGGGACCCCTAAATAGAAGTAAAAGTAATACATTACTGTAATAGCGTTACTCCCCACACTGATCCAAATAATCTACATTACGTACTATAATCATATAAACAAGACACGGAGAGCTAAGAGTTAAAAGCAAAAAGACAACTGACAGCTGATTGTGTGAGTGAGTGTGTATGTAGTTCAGGTGTGAGGTCTTTCATCAGCAGCAGCTCAGTGTCACACAGCTTTTAAGGAGACACTTTCTAACCAAAGACTTCTCTTAGAGCAGAGCACGAGGGAAATCTGAGCAGAAACTCTAGCCGTTTAACATATGGCATTCCCAACATGTGAGTGTAAACACAGGCAGAGGGCAGAGACACGGCAGTAAACAGGCTCCTGGGGCCCGGCCCTGTGGGGACTGCACTTAACACACACACACACACAGTAATGGAGGGTTAGTGATGTCCACTCAGACCTCTGACAGCACAATGACATCCCGAGGTCACACTTCACCTCTCTTTTTATCACTTTGTTTCTTTCTCCTTCATCATAGCTCATGTCACAGTCCTGAGTCCTAGTTTGTAGGTCCTGTCACAGGTCATGATGCACAATTAACACACCCTTTTTAAAAATTTGAATCAGTTAAACGTAGCTTATCCAGAGGGAAATTTTGACATGTACAGTATATAGTCGGGATGCACGATATGGGAATATCCGATATTTTTCATGCTTATATATGCCGATACTGATAGGAATTATTAGTTAAGTGTGTAAGGGGAAATTTTGCTCTCCAAAGTTCCGCTGCACGCGATTTGGCGCAAAATTAATGCCATAACACAGCGCCAAATCAAGTGAGCGTAAAAGCTGAATTGACGAAGGCAGAGCGCTTTGAGCGTAGTGTACAATATTTCAAGAAAAAGTCACTTCCCACTTGATGTAGTGTACCAAGTCAAATAGGGTGAGAGTGCACGTGCACTACCTAGTGTATAGAAAGCCATTAAGGCTATTTCCTGAGATGCATACTACCACACAGAAAAGTATGATACGGGCCATACGGGCCTTACCTACCATACTATTAAGTGCGGTAGTACGCGGCTCGGCCCATGTGCAAGCTCCCAACATGCACAACATGCAAACATGCAGTTTACCTCGAGATCACACTTCACCTCTCTTTTTATCACTTTATCTCTTTCTCCTTTGTTATAGCTGAGCTTTTTTGATGTACAGATGCAAAAGCTGGAGCCTGAAAAGTGACAAAAGATGCTATTCAGCCTTGGTGTTGGAGAAGAACGCTAAGAATAGAACGCATCAAACCAGACACTGGTTTACATTACTATACAGCATTTATCCAGAGCGACTTCCATTTCCCAATTTCAGGGGAGTGTCTCTGGAGTAATTAACCTTATATTGTGGGAGGAAACCGGAGCACCCAGAGGAAACCCACACGAACACGGGGAGAGCATGCAAACTCCACACAGAAAGGCCCTGTGGCTGTCCCCGGGGTTCGAACCCAGGACCTTCGTGCAGTGAGGCCGCAGCGCTAACCACTGCGCCACCGTTCAATTTGAATTGAATTTTGAATTGAAGTAGCAAACAGGATGCAGAATTACAATTTGAATTTGAATTAAAGAAAGTTGAATTCAAATTCACTGAAATTCAAAGAAATTCACAATAAAATAGTGTTGTTAATAATATTATTAAAATATTATAATGTGTGCATTTAATATTCTACACAAACAATGTGCAGTGCGAACTGCTTATAAAATGTCATTTTATTACACAAAAGTGGCATTTATACAGCAAATAATTCAGTTTGATCCATTTAATGATCATTTTGTGTAACATTATCTTTCGACAATTAGATGTAGTAGTTTTTCCCAATGAGTAATGTGCTGGAATAAAAGATGATTACATTTGATTGCATCTTTTGACTTCCTGACTTTTTGTGATATGTTTAAATGTTTAAGATTGTAACAAAAACAATTCCCATTATTCTCAACTCATTTTTCTACATGTCTGCGGAAACTGGAAATCATTTTCAGAATTAAATGTGTGTTTTGAAGCAGAATAAACGTAACAGTACAATTAAATTATTTCTTTTAGTTGTGTGACTGAGTGGAATTTCGATGAATTACGATGAAATATAATTCCACTTCCTGTCATTCCAATTTAAATTCCAATTCAACATCCTGTGGGGCGGAGCCAATTCAATTCCAATTCAAACTTGCGTGTTGAATGGAGATCAATTTTAAATTTCTGAATTTTGCACAGCCATGAGTACCTCAGTGGCAGAGGTGGACAGTAACTAAGTACATTTACTTGAGTACTGTACTTAAGTAGAGTATTTGAGTATCTGTACTTCACTTGAGTGGTATTTTATTTGGAAACTTATGACTTCCACTTCACTACATTTGAAAGACAAATGCTGTACTTTTTACTTCACTACATTTCTATCAAGGTTCTCGTTACTCGTTACTTTCAAACCTGTGGATAAAGTGGATGTTATTCCCCCTTTTCTAAAAGGTGATTGGTTGTTTGGCAGGTGACAGACTATCAGTGATCAGTAGGGTTATATCAGGCCTGTAGACTGGAACTATAAAACCAAGTTCAGACAGCCCTGCTGTTTTCTGTCTTGATTAACATTGTTGCTGTTGGAAAGTCATGAAGCTAGAGGTGTAGAGCTGGGTTTTACGCAGGTTGGAATGTTGATTTGATGTTGTGAGCTGCATTTACAGCTATTGCACTGTCCTCCTGATTAACATACACATACAGTACTGTGCAAAAATTTTAGGCAGGTGTGAAAAAATGCTGTAAACTGTGAGCACTGTGCTTCGTCCGAACTGATTGCATTCTGTTTTTAACTGTCTTGAACTTATTTTAAATCAGTTTTTAAATCATTTTTAAATCATTTTGATATGATCATTGTTTTTATGATTATTGTTTTTATGATTATTGTTTTTATTATTGTTTTTGTGATTATTCTACTTCCTTTTATGTAAAGCACTTTGAATTACCTCTGTGTATGAAATGTGCTATATAAATAAATTTGCCTTGCCTTGCCTAAACAAAGAATGCTTTCAAAAATGGAAGTGTTAATCATATATTTTCATCAGTCAACAAAATGCAGTGAATGAACAAAAGAGAAATCTAAATCAAATCAATATTTGGTGTGACCACCCTTTGCCTTCAAAACAGCATCAGTTCTTCTAGGTACACTTGCACACAGTTTTTGAAGGAACTCGGCTGGTAGGTTGTTCCAAACATCTTGGAGAACTAACCACAGATCTATAATCCTATAATCCTACAAAATAATATAATGACTATAATCCTACAAAATAATATCATGACTATAATCCTACAAAATAATATAATGACTATAATCCTACAAAATAATATAATGACTATAATCCTACAAAATAATATAATGAGTATAATCCTACAAAATCCCTGACTTTGTGCAAGTGTACCTATAAGAATTGATGCTGGTTTGAAGGCAAAAGGTAGTAACACCAAATATTGATTTGATTTAGATTTTTCTTTTGTTCGCTCACTTTGCATTTTGTAAATTGATAAAAATAAACAATCATTATTTATATTTCTTAAAGCATTCTTTGTTTACAGCATTTTTTCACACCTGCCTAAAACTTTTGCACAGTACTGTATATGTGTGCACACACTGCCAGAGTTGGGTCAGAACACTACCATGCTGTTTTGTTTGGTGTGTAGTCTTACAATTAATTAATAAAATAAACTAATGACTGGTTTTCTTTGTCAGTTTGGGTTGTGTTTCATTCTGTAATATTCTACCAGTTCCTTATTCTGCAGCGTCTAAAAGCTAGTCAACATTAGGTGTTATAAGTGTTGTTGCAATAAAGCGGCAATGTGGTGAAGTATTTTTTAAAACAAGTACTTCACTACTTTTACTTAAGTACAAATCTGACTGTACGACTTTCACGTGTATTGGAGTAACATTTGACTAGTGATATCTGTAGTTCCACTTAAGTAATGAAGTTAGTTACTATGCCCACCTCTGCTCAGTGGTACCTTTACTGGCTTTCGAACAGGCAGCCTTCAAATCACTGGGCGAACACCCTAACCGTTACACTCCCAACTGCCCCTATTTTGGCCACAAGATGCGATCAGATCAGTAAAGGTAAACAGCCCTTCTTTAAGTAGAAATTACGGTAGAAGAGATCGTCATGTCAAGATTTTTTGAGGTT
>JAVGVS010000462.1:0-57500 GCA_032718565.1 Distichodus sexfasciatus | reverse complement strand
CTTTCCTCTCCAGCTGTTCTCTTTTACAGTGGAGGAATAACTGTGAAAGCAACAAAAGCACACACACACACACACACGCACACACACACACACACACACACACACACACGCATACACCCCTATTGTGTGCTCTGAGGCATGGAGAGGTCTTTTCACGCTGTAATGAATGACAATACCTGCTCCAAACTAGAGACGGCAGGTTTTCTCTAGAATGTGAATAAATCTCTGTTTGTGTCTTCATGTAACAACTGCTCGGATCTCAGTGTTAATATGCGATTATAGCACATTCCAGCACTGTCTTAAAACATATTAAAACAAACTAAGCATCCTTTAATATGCTTGTCACTTAGCTCTTTTCACAGTTTTTGTTGTAGAGAATAAATTAAAATTTGCAATGTTAATAACTCTTTAGTGCATTAAAATATTAAATTAACCCTTAAATTAAATATCCTTTAACAGGACACGTAAAACGTAGCTAAAAATTGGCAGAAATGATTATGAAAAATATTTTTGGAGATAAATAATCTAATTATGTTGTGCATAATTTTAAAGATCAGTGATAGATTTAAAAAATAGATTTTGTTAAAGCCTTGCTTTGTTACTAAAATATGCAGAGATCAGATTAGTACAGTAAAACAGTGTGTGTGTGTGTGTGTGTGTGTGTGCTTTGTCCCATGAGAGCGACTCTCAGTGAAGACTTACTGAAGCTTCAAATCAAGCATCTGCCCATCTGCCCTGCTGTTACTGTCATCTGGACTCTGATATCTCTCTCTCCTCCTCCTCCTCCTCACCAATATGGAGCAGCAGCTTTGCGGTGTTTGATCTGTTGTTCATCCATTGAGCTGTATTCAGAGCCTTTAGCTGAGCATCCTGAGGATTACCTGCTGTCCCCATGGAAATCATCAGCATCATCGTCCTCATCATCCTTATTGTTGCTGCGTCACCACCTCCACCAATACCGACTTCATCCTGCTCCAAAATAAAAATAATATAGTGTTTAGGCTTATGTATGAAATGTGCTCGAAAAATACAGATGATTATTAATTATGTAGTTTTTTATACTACTACTACTACTACTACTACTACTACTACTACTACTAATAATAATACATTGGTTTTAATGTATGAAATGTACAGTATTAACAAATATTATTAATTATAGAAGTTTTTTAATATTATCAATAAATAAATAATAAATTTTTATATATTACCCTTACATGTTATTATTATTATTATTATTATTATACATGGCTATTATTATTATTATTATGTTGAAATAGTAATACACCTTGCGATGCACTTTCCACATTATAAAAAAGTAATAATTTTCTATTTTTATGCAGATAAGGTGCTTTTAAATACATTATTATTCATGATATTACACCTTCATACATAAAACAAATATAGATTACGGCAGCAGTAGTAGTAGTAAGTAAGTAAAGAATGTGTTGCCAGTGCACTAGTTTAACATATTATTACATCACTCTAATTATTTATACTTTAAAAAATGCAGCCCAAAGTGCTTTACATTACGAATACAAGCACGTAAAGAGAGGAGGGAACATAAGCAGCTGAAGCAGTAAAAAGCACAAGACGATTAAACAGAACAAAATGGACCAAAAGAAAAAATATAAACATCATCAACGATTAGAAATTAAAATGACAAAACCACCACCATTTTAAAAGGGAAAAATAGGGACCAAAAATAACAATTGAAAGGCAGCATAAGTAAATACGTTTTTAAAAGCTAAAAGTGACTAAAAGTGGCCACCCATTTCTCATTAACTGTTATAGATTGTTACAAAATCTTTTTAAATTAAAGATGAGATAAAATATATAAATGATAGGGATAATAATAATATTTCTAAGTATCAGTTAAGGGCATCCTCTGTTTTTATTTTTATTTTTAATTTAAGACATGAGCTGAGCAGCAAATACAACTTGTTATAAATAAATGTGAATTTTCCTAGAGGATTGTGATCAAATCTCTTTATTTTAATGATAAAGAAGCTCAAGTTTTCCATTTTTGCAAATGCAGAATTGATTTGATTTGTTGTTTCTTTCATACTGTAACTGAAGGTGCTACTTTTAGTGTATAGTTATAAATAATATCAACAAATAGTATACATATAAGATATGAATTACCAGTGCAAGCGTTGAAAGTATGTAAAATAATTTTCAACTCTAGTCTAATAAAGTCACACAATATTTAGCAGCAGGTGAGTTTGGGATCGCTACCCATTGCAGATGTGTATTACTGCCTCAGTTTCAGCTGCTGACCGTCCTATGTTTTTTTAAAGCTTTAAGAGGCCACTCAGCTAAGAGCTTGTGGTAAGCATGAAGCTGCCGTCCTGTTGTGAGCCGAGCGCTATTAGAGGATCAATACGGGTCATTGATCAGGCCCAGGCTCAGTCCTGCTGCTAGTGACTAGAGAGAGAGACGGCTGAAATAGGAACTGACAGGTAACCACTTACACAGGAGAGTGTGTGTGTGTGTGTGTGTGTTGGGGGGCTGGAATAAAGATAAATATATAATATATAGTAGTAGTATGAATCTTAATAGAGTATTATGTTCTAATCTCAGTGATCAAATTAGTCCACAGTGGTTGCAGTTACAGAATTGGATGATCTGATTTACAGATCTTTCACAGAGAAATTTGGGATAAGAGAAGGAGAGAGAGGAGGAGAGAGAAAGAAAGCGCTGGAAAGAGGGAGGAGGCACAAGCGGGAGAAAAGGAGAGGGAGGTAGAAACATGAAGAAAGAGGGAAGGAGAGGAAAGGAGGGAGAAAGAGTAAGGGCAGAGGACAGAGAGAGAGAGAGAGAGAGAGAGAGAGAGAGAGAGATGCAGAAAGAGTGAGAGAGAAGAGTAAGGCAGAGACATGAAGAAAGAGGGATGAGACAAGGATGAAGAGAGATAGAGAGAGAAAGAGAGAGAGAGAGAGAGAGAGAGAGAGAGAGAGAGAGAAAGGAGGGAGTGTAGAGAGAAGGCGAGTGAGAACGATGGAGAAAGGGGAAGAGAAGGGGGAGAGGAAGAAAAGAGAGGGAATGGAGGGAGAGAGAAAGTGTGGAAGAGTGGGAGAGAAAGAGAGAGGGAGAGAGAGAAGACAGTGGGAGAAAGAGACATCGGGAGACAGCGAGAGGAAAATAGAGAGAGAAAGCGAAAAGAGAGAGAGAAGAATGGAGAAAGAGAGAGGAGAGAGGATTTTAAGGAAGAGCGATGGAGAGAGGACGAAGGAGGAGAGATGGAGAGAGGATTATCACTGCTGATTAGAGGAACAAGGAGAAGCTGGGGCGTAATAAAATTCAGGAGGATCTGGTGCCCCTGCTGCCCCGCCCTGCTGGGAGTAAGAGGATCAACCACAAACCGAAAGAAGCTTCAAACACAATCATCACCACACCCACACCACGGGGGGAGGTAGAGGGGCAGCGGGTGATTAGGAGCAGCCGGCGGGGGTCCGGTCCGAGCTGCTGGTGTCCCATCGTGGGGTCCGTCCTACATATGTATGACCAGCAGCCCGGGGGCCTCTTCAAAGGCCTGCCCGCTCAGGCCCTCGGAGAGATGAGTTACTTGTTTAAGCTGCTATATTCTCCACCAGGAGTCTGCTCCATCGCTCGGCCGGACCCACGTGGGAGCGCTGAGGGTGAAAGTAGCGGCACAGGGTCACGAGGACCACCAAAACAGCAGTGGGCGACACGGCAGCACGCAGGAGGCCATCCCCAATCTGCAGACTCTCAATCACACAATCACATCACACAGCAGGGCAGGAGCTCATTCATACCTACACACCCAAACCTGATACACCAAACCTGGCTCATCTAGCCGTCTATCCATCTATCTGTCCCTCTGTTTACCTGTCTCTCTATCCATTCATCCATCCCGCCATCTATCTTTCTGTCTGTCCGTCCGCCTATCCATCCATTCATACCTTTGTCCATCCATACGTCCATCTATCGATCCATCCATCCAGCCATCCAGCCATCCAGCCATCCATTCAACCATCTATCTATCTATCTATCTATCTATCTATATCTGAGTTTGCTCCAGCCCATGCCCATCTATCTATCTATTTGTTCATTCCTTCATCCATCTCTGTCTGTATGTCTATCTATCTGTCTGTCAGTCTGTCATTTCATGTATCTATCTATCTACAGACACAAGACAGACAGACAGACAGACAGACAGATAGATAGATAGATAGACACTAAGATAGATAGATAGATAGATAGATAGATAGATAGATAGATAGATATGTAGACAGATGGATAGATAGACGCTTAAGATAGATAGATAGATAGATGAGATAGATAGATAGATAGATAGATAGATAGGACACTAAGATAGATAGATAGAGTTAGATAGATAGATAGACGCTCAAGATAGATAGATAGATAGATAGATGGAGGATAGAGAATATAGATAGACACTAGATAGATAGATAGATAGATAGATAGATAGATAGATAGACGCTAAGATAGATAGATAGATAGATAGATAGATAGATAGATAGATAGATAGATAGATAGATAGATAGATGATTACACAAGGTATTTTTATTACTAAAAATATCAGACAACACATCAGATCAGACCAGTATCTCTTCAATGAATCCTGTCTTTTAACTTGAACCTACAGCACAAGAGACACGTGGGCTGATGTGAGCGGCAGCTGGAGGAGTGTTCGTGGCAAATAAAGGATCTTGAATCTAGAAGTGATGTGTTACTCTAACAGCGTTTGGGCAGGTTAGTAACAGGCAGCAACTTGCCGTTGACTTGATTTTAATCTTTCACAAGTATGGGACCAGGGTCATACGGTGGAACTTGTGCATCATTTAGAAGTGGAGAACCACATGCGCTAAATAAACACGTTAATGCTGGAGTGTGTCTGGCTGTCACGCTGTGCTGGATTCTTAGTGGCTTCCAACTAGCAAAAGGTTAAAGGGTGACGTTAGCACACATACTGATGGAAGGTGAGGTGTAATTTGTCAGAGTGCCCTCTTCTTTCTGGTTTGCATACACACCCCATTTCTCTCTCTCCTCCCTGATGTGACAGTTGGCTACATGCGGACAGAGGAGGCTGCATAAGCAGCAGATGTCAGAAAGGTCACCTTTGTTTCCTCCTCTGTCTATTCTCTCTGCTCCAGACGAGCTCATTGCAGTAGTCCATTGTCATTAATTTGCTGTTGGGGGATGTACGGACCACTCCTCTCCCAGCCCTGACCATCGGTTAGTAAAACACACACAAACACTAACTGCTACTGTTTGTTCTCTTGTATTTGTTCCTTTAGTAAAATGGCTGATATGACTCTAGTCATTGCTGGATTGTAACCAAAAACCTGTTACTTGAAAATGCTACAACACCTATTCATGCCCAGTCATAATAGGTATCTATAATTACAAAGTCATATGTATATATTACACTAAATACATGAAAAGTAATTTATACATTATTCATATGTTGTATTTCATTTAAATGTAAGGGTTTAGGGTTTATTATGCAAAACATTTTTCACCAAAAACCATCTGTCATATCTATTTATGCCTTAGTTATTTGGTTTAAGTGATGATAGAAAACAACGTACAACTACACTCTGACAAATATATCTTACAGTGTTGACAAAAAACAATTAAACAATAAATAAAGCCAAATATATATGTGGGTATACGAAGATTAGTAATTGCATTGAGTGGAGCAATAATAATAATAATAATAATAATAATAATAATAATAATAATAATAATAATAATAATAATAATAATCTGTGTTTTACCTACTGTAAAAGACGAGTTTGCCATAATTGTGTTAACTTATCTTGTGTTAACTTAAGTTTTCACTCTTAAAGAAACTGAAATATTGTATTTTTAAGCTACTTGACAGAAAGCAAACCTTCTCATTTATAACACAAATAAATAAGCCACAATGTCACAGCGGAACACAACTCGACTTTTACACTATGAAACACGGAGCCGCCTCAAAACAAATAATAACGAGCAAGAAAAGATTTTAATTAAATAACTAGCAGCGGTTGGAGGATTTTTCTTCTTTGGTTGTGACTTTGTTTCCCCCGGTTTATTTCACGGGTTAATTCCACGGTCGGTACTCGGGGCTGATCGTGTTGACTCCGGTAAACGGGAAGCTCGAGTTCACCGTGCGCTCGTCGGCACAGCGCGGCCCTGGAGACGGAGGAAGGAGCGTCGAGTCCAAACTGCGTTCTGTCAAACACATTATAATGTAAAACATTTAATACGGCAGCAGAAAACAACAGCAAAATAGTACAAATATATAATGCGTAATTTTCCTGCCGTTATTTTCATATTCGAATTCGCTTTTTTAAAAATGAATAACAAAAACACGTAACTTCAATAATTTACATTTCCCACATATCTTTGTGTAGTGTAAACTAATAATAATAATAATAATAATAATAATAATAATAATAATATTAATATTAATAATAATAATAACAATATGTAAAGGTAATACAAAATGTATTATTATTATTATTATATTATTATTATTATTAGTAGTAGTAGTAGTAGTAGTAGTTGCAGTAGTAGTAGTAGTAGTATTAGTATAAAATACTACATAATTAATAATAATAATCATCTGTATTTTTCGAGCACATTTCATACATAAACCTAAACACTATATTATTTTTGAGACCGAGAGTTTTGTTTTTATATTATAATGACTTGCTTCACTACTGACCTGGGAACTAATTTCTCGTTCCTTCATGTTGTTTTTAAAATCTTTCTGAATGACAATAAACTGGAAATTATTAGTTGCTATTATTATTATTATTATTATTATTATTATTATTATTATTAAAACTTCGGTCTTACTTTTGTGCATCTTCATGTGCACTGTGAGCTGGTCGGGCTCGGTGAAGGCGCATGCGCAGACGTGGCAGCTGAAGGTTTTGGCCTCTTTGGAGTGAGTTCTCCTCACGTGACTGTCGTGAGCCGCGTGCGAGGCGAACGATTTGCCGCAGTGTTTGCACTTGAAGGGCCGCTCACCGGAGTGCTGGCGGATGTGTGTGCGGAGGATGCTGGACGCCGTGAAGGCCTGAAGATCACATTACATCACTTCAACATCTATATTCAATACCATCATACTGTCTACATGCAATTAAATAGTATTATACATAATCATATTACAATACTACGGAATATCATTACATTCACCAGACAGTTGGCAAAAATTAGTCACCTTATCTTGATGTTTTCTAGTATTTTCTAGAGGTCTCGTAATTCCGTAACACCAATTTTTTTTGGTGAATGTAAAGTACAATATATATAATAACTTTCATATTTACTATAATCACATTTAATTTTTTAATACGTTTAATCTATATTTAACAAACGAATTGACTGTCCCATATAGAACAGTATTCTGGCTCCTTAATGAACCTTTCATACAGGATGGAATTTCTTTACTTTTTTTTTTTTTTTTTGCTTGGTTGCTTGGTCCCATCCCAAGCAACATTTCCATATGAAATGTTCATCAAATGTCCTATTAAAATATTATTTATGGAGTCATGGAACAAAATTTCTTATAGTTTAAGAAGTGCGTCATAATTTATTGGAGTTGATGTATTGTCACTTTATAATTGCAGTTATTTAAAAATAAGCTCGAATTAACTATTAACTAAAAAATAAAAATGCTTACTTATTCAGATATACGGTTCCACGAGTTTTACTTAAAAAATTAGATTGATGCTGGAAGTTTTGGGGGCTGGAAAACGAAACTAAAATTTAACTGATGACAACTAAATTGACAAATACATGTGACAAATAATGGTTCACAAAACTTCACAATAATAAAGTTTTTTGTCAAATGTCTAACGCGAAGTGAAATATGAATATGGCCTGATGCAAAAGAGAACACTTAACTGTTTAAATAAATAGATTTTAAAGAAGCAATAATAAAGAAGTCATTTTGAGAGTAGGAATAATGATAACTAGCCAGATGACGGCTGCGAAGTGTAAAAAGGGTTTAGCTGTTCTAAAGAGACTCTGCAAAACATTTATAACTTCAGACTTTGTGTCAAAACCCTTGAAAGGTTTCCGAAAAGCTTCTCGCATGAGCTCATCCTAAAATAAACTGCTTTATTGCAGCTTTTAACCCTGACAGCGCCACGCGTCGCTTTGTTCAAGTGGAGCTGGATAAAAGACAGCTATTGTTCGCACATGAGCCATAAATTAAAGCCATAATCCGGACGGACAATAAGACGCAGGCGCATCTGGCATTAATTAGCATCTAAGTGTGTGTGTGTGTGTGTGTGTGTGTGTGTGTGTGTGTTAACGAGGTCTCACCTTGTTGCAGTAAACACACTTGTACGGCCGCTCGCCCGAGTGTACGCGCATGTGCTTGTTAAGGCTGGACGACTGAGAGAAACTTTTACCACACACCGAGCACTGAGCAACACAAACACACACACAAAACAATACAATTACTCATTACAATTACAATAACAATTACACTAGCCAGTAATCTTGAAATGTCCAAATGTTCCACACCATACAGAAACAGAAAAGTTGAGGATTTTGACACTGTCATAGAGCTAAGGTTAAATTTTAAAATATTCTCAAAATATTTTAGAACAAAATCTCCCCTGGAAAGATTTAAAATATTTGATTCAATGGAGCATTTTATAACCAAAAACAATATTAACCACTACTACCAAAAGTTTCGTTTTGTAATAACTTAATACCTGATTAATATAATTATTTAATTAAATAAGGAAAAAAAATAAATTATAGATAAAAGCTATTATTATTATTATTATTATTATTATTATTATCTTAATTTATTAATTTATTTAGGTGTATTATACACATTTCATACTTTTTTGCTCATGTAATTGTCATTCTATGTTGTGTAATACTCCTGAAAAACGTGAAATCGGTAAAAATAACAAAATTAAAAGTCTAGTATTTTAAAACAGGCATGGTGTTATATAAATATCTAGATATTGCCACTCAAAAAGAGGGGAATAAAAACCCCTCCTCTGTGGAATTTAATAAGCGTGGAGTAGGAGATTGTACTATGAGAGTAAACTCAGGTGCTGGTTACCTTGTGAGGTCTGTGCTTTTCGTGTACGTGCAGGACGTGTATGCGCAGTCGGTCTCTTTTCTCGAACGACCTGTTGCACAGGTGACACGGGAACTTGCGGTCACCTTGGTCCACGCAGCGCGTGTACTTCAGGTGCTTGTCTCTGTAGTACTTGTAGGCGAAGACTTTCCCACATCGATCACACTTGAAGCCTTCTCGAGTCTGGGGAACAATTAATTTTGAATTACGAACAGGCTGACCAGGAAAATGAGTTTATCACTTAATAAAAAGGTTTTAATTTAACTGTTTACATAAAAAGTGTGAGAATAACAAAGCTCATAATAAATACCCCCTTCCAAAATTATTAAAGGTGCAAAATTATTCTGAGTGATGTTAAGTGAGAACCATTCCAGTTTCAGAGAAACATTTATATATTTTTTGTTAGTTTAATAAAAGTGGATAAAAGTACTAAAAATGGATAAAAACAATTTAGGTTGGTGCCACTTTCAGAAGAATATATTTTTTCCTAAAAGTACCTCCACATCCAGGTAAATATAAAAGTTAAATGTATAATCTTTTGACAGAATTACCATATTATCCAAAGGTTCCGACCAGTTACATGTTTTTCATGGACTAAAATGTTATTTTTCAGACTGCAACACTTTTTAGGATTATTTACTATTACAGAAATTATTACCAATTATTTCGAATCAACTTAAAATATTTCTATAAAGAGCGTGCGCCAAAGTACAGAACCATTGATTTATTAAATTTTGGGACAAGAACTCGGGTATTCATGGTAACAGTAATTTACTCAATTATTCGTCATTTGAACTAACAAAATATAAAAACAGTATTCATATGTATCATTTTATAAACAATTTAAAAGTGAGTTCGGGCAATTAACTGTCAATCTGCTTGAAAATGGTGCAAAAAAAAAAAATCTAACTACACTCAAATCCACTGAGTTAATTTGGGTTAATTCATGAAATGAGAGACCTTTTTGGAGAATTAAGTAATATTAACTTACTGAAGATATTAAGCTGCTTTACAGTGTGCTTATTTCGAGTTCTTAATAAAACAGTGTTCCAAAAACATAAAACATTTTAGGAAACTTAAATAAAGGTAAGAAGGAACTCAAACATACGTCTTTGAGTTCTATACCCACCCGCGTGTGTTCGGTTCATGTACCTTCGGCCGGTGCCGGTTCGGTTTCGTTGCAGAAGTCCTTGAGCGCGATGGGGATGCCGAGGAACTGCACGTAGCCATCTCCGTACCACACCAGCAGCAGCCCCTGCTGCGCCCGAACCTCCCTGCACGTCTCGTAGTAAATGCGCGCGTCGCACTGCAGCGCCACCACGTTCTGCTCCTCCGGGAACCGCGCACACTGCACCAGCGATATCCAGTTGGCGCTCACGCTGCGGCTGGGTTCAATAAGTGGCCTAAGCGTCCGTTCTCAAAATCTGTCCAGCAAAGACCAGAAAAGTTCGTTATCGTTAAAGTTAAGCTTTCCAAGAGCGTTTTAAGTGTTTAATTAAATGGTATAATTACCGTAATTTTCTTTTTAGAAGTATGTGCTAATTAATACCAATGCGATTAGATATGAATTAATATATTGTCTCATATTAATTACTCAGCTATGAACTGCAGTTTCACAATGTACCGTGCGTCAGTGTCAAAGTATACTGAATTATTTAAATTAAGCAAAAGCAACTCCGTTATTCAGGATTAAAGTAACTTATTTAAATAAAGTTAGCAGTGCCAAATCAATCCGGTCATTGCAACAAAAATATACAAAATATGTGAAATTTTTCTATACGGATTTTAAAATTTAGACAAAAATCTATAATGGAAACACAACACAAGAAATCCGGGCTAAGGGAATTTACAGTTTTACAATGTGGTTACGTAGACTTCTTCAATATATTTCTTTATTTCAATTATATATTTCAAAATGTCTGAGGCCATATACTGAAGGTACATTTTAAACGTGCATTATTTATTGTAACTAAAGATATTTGTGAAGTAAAATTCACATTCTTTATTTTTTGCCCAATACATATGAATATTAAAAATATATTCCGCAACTCTTATGTTCTGAATTAACGTTGAGAGTGTGTGTATTTATGAACCGTTGCTCTCGTTTCATCTCCCTACATCAGCGTGTTGTCGTCATATTGCCTTGATTTCTGCTCGTTCACCAGTTTTCTCGAAACGGGCCGAACCTGGTGCCTTTCGGGATGCTGTTTTTATCAGCAAAGACCCCGTACTGAGGAACATTTCCACAGCTGGTCTTATGAATCGTTAACCCTGAAAAACAGAGAAGTATTTCTCCTCACTGTTGAACATTTAATTTTAGTATAGAAAATGTAATGTAAAATAGTAAAATCCATACCCTCAGGGAGCTCGAGGCTTTCAGCATCGATATCAGGAAGCAGTCGGTCGGAAACTGCAAAAAATTTAAAAAGGCGTTTAGTAAAAAGTACTAACACACACACACACATTAATAATAATAATAATAATACACAATAATAATAATTTCCAGTAGGAATATTTGAAAAATTTGCATTTTATGACACCCTAAAATGTCTTTACACAACAACATTTATTTCGTTTATATTTATTCCAAAAGAGTCTGAAACGATTGTTTCCAACAATTATTTCTGCTCTCTAATTATAGGAGTGCAGTAAAGTGTAGTGCAAACTCCTATTTTTGTACTTTGCTTCGTTCGGTTCCTAGTCCCATTAAAGTGAATTCATGTCTAGTTAATTACTTCCCTTAATTTATTAATTTAAGAGAAAAATGACCAAGAGATGCAAAAACATCGGGTGTCAATCAACAAACTGTTGCTAGTTTTCACATAGATGACCATCAGTGTTTACGTAGATTTTGACCTTCATCAATGTGTGAGATTTGTTCTTAGGTACGGACAGAATCTACGAACGTTGTGCGTTCTATGTGCAACATATTACCTCATAGGGGTTTTCTTCAACTGTGAACTGTTAGTTGTCCTCTTAATAACAAATTTAAGATTAAACTTAAGAAGATATTGCTGAATGACGGCCTTATTATTTAAGTTCGGTGGTGATGATAGCTATAGTGACAGGATGCCTACTTGGACCAAGGGGTTTTGGGTTCAAATCCTACATCCAGCACTACCACCACGGGGCGCCTGGGCCAGACCCTTAACCCTAAGTTGTCTGTGTAGGTTCTCAGTCAAACCAGAACCTTAGTCTTGAGATTGTTAATGGAAGGCAACGATTCTTAAGTTCTTGAAGACGTTTCACCTTTCAACCGAAAATGGAAGAAACCTTTCGGAAGAGAGGTGCAACAACTTCAAAAACCTAAAAAGAAGTCTATTTGCCTTCCATTCAAGCTCTGAAGATTAAGCCCAAGCTGCTCCAGGCAGACTGCAATTAACAAAATGACCACAAACACACCTGTTTAAACTTGCATCCTTGTATTATTATTATTATTATTATTATTATTATTATTTATTATTATTATTATTATTATTATTATTATTATTATTGAAGAGCGTCTGTTAAATGCCGTAATGGTAAATTAGAGGTTATTAAAAGTGGTCAGGTGTTTATTAATGAAGCTCACCGGGGTCGGTGTGGAGGGAGATTCCCGAGATGGCGTGTCCCAAACCGAGCTGCTGGTTTCGGGAGTATCCGTACAGGACCGTGTAGAGATCCTCCTCCGTGAAGTTGTAGGTGCGCGTCTGTTCCTTCACGCAGGTGAAGGCCTTGTCCGGGGATGAAGATGAAGATAACGGTGATGAGGATGATGGAGACTTGTGACTGAACGGGCTGTTAAACCGTGACAAGGACCCCGGGCTGTGCTCGGTGCGCATCGGTACCGGAACCGGCATCGGCACCGGCACTGGTGGCGTTTCCTCCTCCTGCTTCTGCTGCTGCTGTAGAAACGGGGACGCGGACACCGGGAACCGGAGGCCCTCCCGGAGCCCCGAGGCGCGCGTCTGGGGGCAGCTGGGGGTAAAAACTGGCGGCGGGGGGACCGGCGTCGAGCTGAAAGCGAGGGGCATCACGGTGCGCGCGTCCGACACCAGGCGGCCCAGAGAGCGGAGCGGGTGCGCGGACTGCGCGCTCTGGAGCACTTGTAGGTAGCGCGCACCGAGACCGGGAGGGGGACAGAAGGCCGGGAGAGAGCACGGGCCAAAACTCGCGGGGTTACCGGACAGCACGGACATCACGGATAAGAGGTGGTGGAGGAGGAAGAGGATAAAGAGAATCGATAGACTCGGTTCTGATCTCAATTCTGTAATGCACAAAAGTAGAAATAAACGTTAAAGATGACAAGACTTTGGGTTTAATTCACTAGACATTCTTAAGAAGAAAATTGATTATTTGTTTAATTGTTATTTTCATCAAGATTCTGACATTCATTAACACTTTCTGATTTGAGATTTGTTCCTGGATAAAATCAGAACCTGCTGCTGAAGAGCGCGCTTACACAAATGTTATTAGTGCATGTTTGTACAAAACACTAGCCTTTCTTCAGTTCTACAGTTGCATAATTCATTCGTTCATTTTCCGAACCGCTGAATCCCAGTCGGGGTCGCGGGGGGACCGGAGCCTATCCCGGGAACTTACGGGCACAAGGCAGGGGGACCAACCCTGAGCAGGCGCCAACACACCGCAGGGCACACACTCTCACACAATATTGTACTATTTAAATGTTAAATTAATTAGTAAATAATAATAGTTCAATGTAGTATACTATTTGAAAAAAACCTGCGTCTGAAATCTGCGTATACTCTTAGAAAAGATGTTAAAATGAACACAAACTGTATTACATTCTTACACATTGAGTGGGTTTTGCGACAACGTTTCTTGTGTTGATTTTAACACATTCACTGTGAACACTTTTAACGCAGAGAAATTATCAAGACAGGTAACACAAAGACGTGTAAACATGTATAATATTAACAAGTCCTTGGTTACACATATTGTGTTGAATGCGGTGAACAAATGCACATGTTGTGTACATTTTAAAACTACACGTGACTACGTGTAAAAGATCTGACTTTTTCAACACATAAAAAACCATTAATACAAAATGTGTAAACTCAAGTGCTACACATGAGTTGTGTAATTTTTCTACACATTCGTTCTAAGAGTGTAAGAGAGTGTTAAGAACACATTATTAATAACAGCTAATGACTGAAGCATACTGTTATTGTTTATTACACACATATAACCTACAATCTTACAAAATATGACCATTTCCATTATTCTATATTGATTACATATAGTATCAATGTTGAATCCATTAACATTATTTAATGCACTTAATGTATATATTTTCCACTCCAAGAACCCAATTAAAGCTTGGTTCTCCATGGAAGGTTTAAAACCCAGCACATAAAGATGTGCGAATCCGTATTTTTAAGTACGAAATTATTACAATTATATTAATTCTTTAAAAAGCAATGCGGATAGCCTAAACACTCAGATAATTCATTACATGGAAATACAAAATAATGCGTGTTCGCTGGTTATAAAAGATGAGAGAAAATCTGACATCTGATAAAAATGAAATCCGTTAAAATGAGTAAAAATCAATTTTATTCATCTCCTTTCTGTCGTGTGGGTTAACTCGTGTCGTTTTAAGCCGCGATCACAGTTCTCGGTGGAAACTGAGACAAATCAGGGTCATGACACCACAATTGAGAAACATCGGGTCAGCCAGAAAGGTCAGCAGTAATGAAGCCACCAAAACTCCTTCAAGAGGACATTACCGAGCGCGTCATGCTCCATAAAGTCCCGAATTACTGCACAGCAGCACGGGAGACAGGCTGAAATCACCAAATTTGGTGTAAAACGCACGAGCGGTTAACAAAACAAGCAAACAGATCAGCCTTAAGAAATAAACATATGCACACTAAGTGTAAATGTGACACAACTCACCAGAGTGCGAGATTTGGAGAGATGTGAGCAGCTCCCATTCCCGTTCTTTTCTCAGAAAAAATAAAAATATCCAGAGGAAGAGTGAAGCAGGAGATGCTGTAGGAGAGGGTGTGGAGTCTGACACCGGACTGGAGCTCTAAG
The DNA here is from genome assembly GCA_032718565.1 of Distichodus sexfasciatus. NCBI lineage: Eukaryota > Metazoa > Chordata > Actinopteri > Characiformes > Distichodontidae > Distichodus > Distichodus sexfasciatus. The sequence goes on along the minus strand of JAVGVS010000462.1, from coordinate 42,370 downwards.
ATGGAGTGATGAGAGGTAAGTCTCTCTCTCTTTCTCCTTCTACCCCCCTCTGTCCAGTCATTGGTCAGTGGCTCCTGTCCTGGGGGAATTAGACTTTAACTCGGGCTTATTACCGGCTCACACTCGACTTTAACACGCTTTCATATGCAACACCTACTTCTCTAATGTGTTAACTGCTGTATTCCACGCAACACTCATTTCAATGGCTAAAAGGTGTGCGTCACACTGACTCAACTTGTTTAGATTATTAACATTTAGGGCAGTTTAATGCAGCTCGGGTTCTGTGGCTTTTACACTTTAGACAGATATAATTTTACAGGAGTAAAGGACTTGGGCAGAAATTGGATCTTAATTGTGTTATAACACTACTCAATTTGACTTCATAGCGTTACAAACGTAATTAATTTTTATTCAAAATGCGTTGCAAATACATTGAAGTCAGCCTATATTAAGTTTAAACAAATATAGATTTATCAGTATAAGAGGAAAACATAAAATACTCAATATTATGTATTAGATAATAATCGTTTCAATTATATCACGTTAAATACGATCAAATAATTGAAATTTTAAGGCATCATCATAAATTATGATTAAATTCGTTTTCTCACATTTCAACAAAAATATTAGATTTTTCGTTTATATTTACCATTGCGCAGTAAGAGGTAATTACATATTTTTTATTGCATATTTTTACACTTTAAAATTTATTTAAAAAAAAAATTAGTAATGGCAGTCTAATAAAAACCCTTAATGTAAACGAAAGTTCCTTCCGATAATTAAATGTTTAACTTCTTGCGTTTAATGTCTTTATTGCATTTCCATGAATTCCGCACCAACGCTGTGAAGATTAAAAGTCGAGGATTAAATGTTGCAATAACAATTCTTTATTTACAATGGTATTATTTAACATCAAATAGCATCAGCAAAGCCATATTAGTGACAACTTGCATAACTGTGTTCTCTCGGTATATGGAACTTTGCATAAAACGCTCACACTAATATTAGAAACATCGATGCGGGTGAATAGATGATATTTAATGTGAACAACACAACTGGAAAAAATACATCTCATAGCGCGCAACACTGTAAGCTTTCTCCAGAAAGTCTTTATAAATTACATATTGCTTCCATTTCCCATTCAATCATCATTTTCATATATAACTGAGAGAAAAAATCAGAACTGTACAAATAATAGAACCGACAGCTGATCGCAAAATATACGGAAAAATGAGCAATATAGAGACACGAACAGAAAGAGAGGGGGAGAGAGAGAGAGAAAAAGAGAGACAGAAGTTTGGGAGGAAGGAAAGTGGAGGAAGAGGGGGAGATGGATGGATGAAAGAAGGGATGAACAAGACAGAGAGGCAAGAGAGATCGATGGAGGAGGGCAGGCCAGAGTGGGAGGGGAAGAGAGAGATGGATGGATGGATGGAAGAAAAGAAGTAGGGAGAGGGAGAGAGAGAATAGATGGATGAAGAAAAGGACAAAGGAGAGAGAGAGAGAGAGGTGGATGGAAGGAGGGAGGGGGGGGAGGCTGGAAGGATGGAAGAAAGGAAGCCAGGAGAGGTATAGAGAAAGAGATGGATGGATGGAAGGAGCAGGGAATGTCGGAGTGGGACAGAGGGAGGGGAAGAGAGAGGGAGAGGGAGAAATAGATAGATAGGTAGAAGAGGGAGGGGAAGAGAAAGAGCAGGTTGGAAGAAAAGTGGGGAAAGATGGATGGATGGATGGATAAATGGAGGAAAGGATGCATTTAGAGACAGAGAGGCAATAGAGGTAGATGGAGGGAAGGAGTGGGAGAGAGAGAGGGGGGGAAGAGAGAAGGAAAGGGAAAGGGACGGATGGAATAAAGGGAGAAGGAGATGAGAGACATGAGAGGTGGATGGATAGCAGGAGTGGGAGAGATTGAGAGGAAGAGAGAGGCGGATGGAGGGAGGGAGGAAGGAAAGTGGAGGATAAGGAGGGAGATGGTTAGATGGAAGAAAGGAAGCAGGGAGAGAGAGAGAGAAAGAGATGGATGAAGGAAAGGACAAAGAAGAGAGAGAGGTGGATGGAGGAAAGTGGGATGGAAGGTAGGAATGGAAGAGAAGGAGAGAGAGATGCACTGAGAGAGAAGTGTATGGCTGGAGGGAGGAAGGAAAGTGGGGGAAAAGGGAGGAGATGGATAGATGGAAGAAAGGAAGCGTGAGAGAAAGAGATGGATGGAGCAAAGGCGCGGGGAAGGTGGGAGTGAGAGAGAGGGAGGAGGAGAGAGAGAGATGCACTGAGAGAGAGGTGGATGGATGGATAGAGGGAGGGAGGAAGGATATTGGGGGAATATGGATGGATGGATGGATGGAAGAAAGGAAGGTGAGAGAGAGAGAGAGAGAGATGCATATCAGTATCCAGCAGAGAGACAGGTCAGTGAGGAACTCGCTCAGTTTTGTGATTCACTATACAAATATAATACAGACAACTTTGCTAATATACAAGACATTAAAACAGATCTAAGGCATTATGCTAGCTCGTAGCATGTCAGGTTCTTGCATTGAGCTCTAGGAAATTGGCAGACTACAAAAAATCTAAAATCCAAAGTAAACACAAACCGTTTTGAAAAAGAACAAATCAAATCATAGCCATTGCAATAGTTCCATTTTGCAGGGCAAAGAGTTTATTTTTGCACCTTTTCCTGATAAAAATACTAAAAAACCCACATCACCTTCACATCATGGCTTATAGTTATCTCATATATATAGAATATATATATATATTTTTTGACAATCTTTGGGTTTTTGCAGAGGGTCGGGACACAGCGGGAGCTCCTGCGGGATCCCAGCTCGTCTGTGGCATGTTCACAAGAAAACCAGAACCGTCCCGAAATAAATAATCACAGATCTGCAAAATTTGGTTACCCTTAAAAAAATACGTCACCCACAAAGAAAGAGTCACTGCAAAATGACCAGCAGGTTGAAAGAAATCCAAAAAGGAGAAATGCGGACAGTGGATGGACAGAGCTCGGCTAGAAACGGCGGTCAGGAGGGAGCTCTGGACTCGGACACGGTTGCAGTAAAAACCCTGTAAAAGCTACAACATTTACTAAAAAATCACCATTAATCAGACCCTCCAGGATTTCGCGATTCAGGATTAACACAAATTCAGCCGATCCCCGCAAATTTGTTACTGCCGTGCAATTTTGACCAATTACCACAACTTTTCCACAATTTTTGACCAATCATTGTCGTTTCCCGCAAAACGTTGAGCCATAGCCTACGTCACTACCATGTAACGTTTAGAAAACGCAGGAAACTTGTGATAAAAACGCCTCACGTTTACCTTCAAAAATAACTAGATGATTAATGGTTTCCTTGTTTCCTTCATTGTTAAAGAATCATTTTAAAGGGGGACAAAACCGCTAATTTCTGATCACTTTGACTTGCTCCCACAACTTTATTGCAACAAAAGGCCTAAAAACACCACAGCTTTCAGCACAATTTTATTCTAGAAAAGCTGCTGCAAAATCAGGCATTTTAGGCTGCAACAATCTTTAAAACAAGGCCTAAAAATCCTGGAGGGACTGATTATTCCAGCACAACATTCCCCCTCTTCCGAGCCTGCAGTAGCTCAATTAAACACAGAACAGCAAGCAAAACCTATAAAAATCTCAGTAAGGTTTTAGCAGAACATTCATTTCATCTTTAAAACTCAAAAATGTGGAGACGCGTTGGCTGCATTTTGGGCTATTTTCCGCGAGGGCAGGAAATGCTCAGTTTAGTCACATTTAGAGCATGTTTAAAGGTGTGTGTCCAACCAAAAAAGGGTGCTTTAGGTCAAGCTAAAAAGTTCAAATCTAGTTGCACCGACAGTTTAAACTAAGGGTTAAAAACCATTTTCCAAAAAAAATAAAAAAAACGTTAATCTAAAGCGTCACTGCTTCATAGCATCACTGAGGAACCTGCGGGTTTTGACATCAGCTTGTTTTTATTAAATACCGGGGTTTAAACCTGGGATCATCCGAAAATAAAAATGAGGGGGGGAAAGGGAGCGCAATGAAAACGAGAGCAGGACAAAGAACCCATCAAGTAAAAGTTATTGCTCATCTGTTGCTAACACAGCGTCGGATTGCAGTTGTACCGAGCGAGAAGCCGCCAGGCCTCTGCGCTGTCAAAAGCACACTTCGGGGTTGAGTATGGCTCTATGGGGCTCCTCTTGTGGGGTTCTAGCACGAAGGCGGAAAAGCAAGCGCAGCGCGACATGGCGTACACACGGCGGCCCTCGCCGTCCCAAACCCACACACTCCCCTCCTTTAGTACCGTAGGAAAAAAAGAGAGAGAAACACACACACACACACACAATTCTATCCTCTCTCAAAAAGTGGTGAAGACGACCACCGGGGAGAGACAGCAGAGGAGAGAGTGAAGAAGAAAATAAATATATTACACATTGTTTTTGTCATTGTTATGTACAATCTATTTTGCTAAGCACGAGAAATCTGTGTAACGTTTTTATCTGAAACTACCGGACCCCAAATAGATAAGAAAAGAACCCAATTCTCAGTTTTGCCATCTCCTCATCGCTAGCTCTACACCGTTTTTTTAGAAACCCCTATAGATAAGAACGAAATTTAATTTACCACACGATAAAGCTCTCGTCTAAATTAAGTCTAAATTTTTTTTTTTACAAACCATTACAAGCCATCTACCTGCGTCGAAGTAGAAGATTTTAAAACTTTACTCTTCATCTTTATTCTCACTCTGGAAAGATAGAAAGAAAGAACGATAGAAAGGCATAAAACGGCTAAATGTCGGAGAGATTTTTCAGAACAAGACCTGACTCGATCCAGGCAGACGGACGTGAGAGTGTAAAGAATAACGCATATAAAACACCTCCCCTTCCCCGCCAAGAAGAGCCTGTTTGGCTTAAATCCAGAGAGACAGAAGAAGACAGCTAGAGGAGAGAAAGAGAAAGAGAAAGAGAAAGAGAGGAATACATTCATGGGATCGGGGTCCTGATGCCACCATCGCCATCGCCGAGTCCTTCAGGGGAGACTGACATCACTCGTGTGATTATACTGACAGTAGGGGCTTGACGAGTGTGTGTGTGTGTTTGTGGTTTTTGGAGGTCCTGAAGGTGAAAGTTACAGTCATTGAGAGTGACCGCTGCTTGCCCCCCACTTGCCCATGTGGTTGCAGGAGAATAGCAGGGCGCAGCAGATTCCCAGCTCGGCAACAGCGGCAGCGCCCCCTGCTGCCCGGGTCACATTACTGCTCGGGTCATATACAGTACACCCACACACACACGCACGCACACACACAAGATTCTCCTGCTGTGCTCCGACTCCGTCCACTCTAGGGTCAGCAGTACTTCTGCGGAGAGAAAATAAAGAGAGAGAAGAGCATTAAATACGATAAAGAACACAATACGGTTTCCATCTAGATGTGTGTGTTGGGGTTATTGGTAGTGTAACGGTTAGGGAGTAGACCTCGTGATCGCCGGTTCAAGGCCGGTAAAGGTGTCAGTGAGGTACTCGAGAGCAAGGGTACTGTCCACAAGTACCAAGAATCTGAACATGCAGTGGAAGTTTGGTGAAAATATCTTGTCTTTACACGCTCGACTCTCGACTCTGCTCGACTCTCCTCATTGATACGCAGCAACATCAGCAGATGTAAACATGAAAAACACCGGAGGAGCATCGGCTGATCATTCCCATATCCTCCCTAATCTACAGATAAATAGATAAATAAATACAGAGTTCTATATGCTGTCTTTATGGCTAGACAGAAAGAGGAAGAAAAAGAAAGAGAAGAGGAGAGATAGACAGATAGACAAACAGACAGAGATAGATAGATAGATAGATAGATAGATAGATAGATAGATAGACAGACAGACAGACAGACAGACAGACAGAGATAGATAGATAGACAGACAGACAGACAGACAGACAGACAGACAGACAGAGATAGATAGATAGATAGATAGATAGATAGATAGATAGATAGATAGATAGATAGATAGACAGACAGACAGACAGAGATAGATAGATAGATAGATAGATAGACAGAGATAGATAGATAGATAGATAGACAGACAGAGATAGATAGATAGACAGAGATAGATAGATAGATAGATAGATAGACAGAGATAGATAGATAGATAGATAGATAGATAGATAGATAGATAGATAGATAGACAGACAGACAGACAGAGATAGATAGATAGATAGATAGATAGATAGATAGATAGATAGATAGACAGACAGACAGACAGACAGAGATAGACAGATAAAGAGCGAGTTTATGCTGATTTCATTGCTTTTCGTTAAGAGAAACAGCTGGTCATCTGGTAACTGTTATGGCTGTATTAATTAAAACTCCACTAACGTGTTTTGCTTCTTGCGTTTTACTGGATGTTTCTCGCTTTGTTACATGATCTCTGTATGACACGAGAACGTGCTGGAGAAATAGTCCTCTCTTCCCTAAACATGTCACATTAAAATATGGATCAATTTGTTGATATTACAATTAACATAATGTATCAATTAATCATCACGAGCATTAAGTTGCAGCGCGCTGATCTGCTGATTGTGTGGGCCCGGAGTGTGCACTCTCTGCATGCCATTACGTCCAATTAAGTGGCACAAAGCTTTCACAGCGCCTCTAGTGAGGTTAAGTCCAACTTTAAAAGCACTTTGAGCTCAATCTCAAACACCCATGGTTAATTAGATGGAATGATGCCAAACTTCAGCAGACCAGCGGGAGATAATAAATTGAGACTGTAATAATTCCCTAAAACTACTCTAATGGCAAGACGCTAAATTATTAAGCGCTGCAAGTTACTATAAAGCCTGAAGGTAAATAAATCAGTGCAGTGGGATTCCAGACGTCTGTAGACTTCACACAGTCTGACTACAGCAGCCTAGTTAAATATTCATTAGATTTTACGAGGCTTAAAAGCTTTGCTAGAAACATTTACAAAGTTTTACTGTGAGACAGGAGAACACATCAATCAGCACAGAGGCAAGCTGGAGGTGAAATGAAGCTGATACTGTATTAATCATAACCTTTCAATCAAAGCTGTAGTGAGTGTGTGTATGTGAGTGAAAGAGACAGATAGTTCAAGTAAAAATATGTGTGTATATGTGTGTGTGTGTGTGTGTGTGTGTGTGGGTGTACACAGGTGTGGGCAATGCAAACAGTATTAATTCTAAAACTGCATTTTCCAATTTGCATTTGATTGACTTCAGATAATTAAAAATACTGATACTTTAGTTTTCACTAATTTAGTGTCTTGAACATACATACCTATTAGGGATGTAATGGTGTTCAGTGTTTTACTTAAGCGTTCCGTGCGCCCTGTTCGGTTCGATACGCCCAGGTGAACCGTGATAGTTCGCTACGCCAGACATTAAAGTTACATTTTTAAAACGTGGTCACTGTGCACGCATTCTCACGGATTAAAGTTCTCGTCGCTACGACGGATTTCCGCCCATTGGACTCTAGCTGTGAAGGATTTCCATCAGTAAAATGCAAAGGCATATTTGAGATAAAAGCAGATCCATGAGAATTAAAATGCGAGCGGGAGGTGGTGCACATCGCTAACTTATTAAATGCTGATTACGCAGGACCGCCGGTCAGCTGTGTTAACACTCGTGCAGCGTGTTTGAATGCTCGTGGCTCTCCCTAAAACGCTCCAGTTCAGTCAAATCTCCCCTTTATTACAGACTAAACTCATATTTGAGCTGATAACTAACCACAACAACCAGCGTTCAACTCACAATACAGACATTTATTGATATTTTGTAATGTTTATTCCATTATTGTGACGTGGCGTCATTTGTGTGTTTTTACACATTTATTGGTGTTTTTGTGCACGGAATATCTCATGAATACTTTCCAAATACAGAGGGATCAGGTCTTGCCTTGATCGCGGAACTGAAAACGTTGTGCGTCACTAATAAGTGTTCGTGTGAAACACAAGCGCAGCATGCTCTAGGAGTGAAAAGAATGAAATGAAGCTTCGATTCTAAAAAAAATTACCCAAGAAATAGAAAAGGCAAAGAACCCACTGGATGTTAGAACTACGACATCCTTAATGTACCGAAACCATACCGATGCTGTGGCCCAAAACCACGATACGTAACGAACCGTTGGGACACTGTACCTACATTCTCCAGATTTGAATACGTGATGTAAAACATGCTGAGCAATTTTCCGAAGCGTTGCTGAAACTGACGCCTGTGTGTGATCTGAGTGAAATCTGTGTTTCTATTTGTCTAAGGATAGCTAAATTACATGGCAAGCTTCCCGCAGACTTTGCTAGTAACATCGATCTAGCTAGCTATTAATGCTCATAATCTCCACCTGGTAGCCAAACATTTAGGGCCCATTCCCTGTGCTGGAATCTTGGATAAATGAACGCACCCTGAACGCCCTGACCGTTTTTGTTGCGTGTAGCTGCGCTTCATTGACTTCAGTGAGGTGTTACATTGGTGTTGCTCTGACGCAGCCCAGTTTGTAGTTTGGTGTGTTTACCTGTGGGGGCAGTAATCAGGCTGTCCAAAGTGTTTACATGTGGCTTGTCTTTGTGGACAGTTCTGCACTGAGTTCACGAAAAATGGATCTCTGCGCTTTATTAAAACTGAGCCTCAACTTTCTTCTGTTAAAAATCCTCCTGATACGGTGACGAAACGTGATTAAAGGGAAAACCACCATCGATACTGCCTTCACCCTAACACTCCCTGTATTCTGCTAAAGAGACGCCCCATAGCACTGCTCTCCGCTCCACTTCCTGCACCAGCTGGGCTGGATCAGTCCCCTTTGACATTTTCAAAACAGTGTTTCTCCCATATCAGAACACTTTTGGAATCATGGGATACACTGGGTCCTCCAGAACGTCAATCGAAAGCTGTGTAAACGCAATAGCGACGTTCCCTTTGCGTTCGTCTGAATTTCAGCAGAAACCGACGCATGGACGTTTGACACACTCTGAACGTGCAGCCGATCGAACGCAGGTCATGAACCCTCGTGTGGACGCTCTGATTCGCGACAATGAGCAGAAAAACGGTCAGTGTTCAGTCCGCGCTCACCTGACGCCACTAACGCCAGAAAAACCTTTAGGCAGTTGGCCCTGTGATTGGAGGGTTGCTGGTACAAGTCCCGGACCGGTAAAGGTACCACTGAGGTACTCATGAGCAAGGTCCCTAGGCGCTGCTCCTCAGGTGCTGCCAAAAAGCAGCCCAAATGCAGATTTGACTGTGGTGCACTGTGCACTGGGGTGGTAGTGGTGCTCTAGTGGTTAGGACACTCATATCAAGGTCGAGGGTTCGAATCATACCTCCAGCACTACCACTACTGGGTCCCTGACACAGTGTTGGGACAGCTGGTGGCACTGGTAAAGGTACCACTGAGGTACTCATGAGCAAGGTACCGTCCCCAAGCAACTGTGTCGCCACACAATGACACTCACCCACTCACATTTTCTTCAACCCTGAGCTAAAATGCAGATTACTACATAATTGTGTTGCCTGCATGTGTTACGAGACGTTGCACACGCTCTTCTCTTCGCCTGCTTAAGTGAGTGTGCTGTGTTTGGGACCAGAGGTCAGAGGTTAACAGCAGGAGCACGTTTGCTTGTTTGAAGGTCGTAAAACTCCTCAGTGCTGAAACGTCTCGTGTTGGAGTTGAAGTTGAAGGGAGGATGAGCGCACGATGACCGTCACGTCTGGAGGGAATAAATCTGCACAGTCCCACTCGGATGCTGAATCTCCGCTTCGCTAATGAAGACTGTGGAAATGTCTCACACAGGAGTTTGGTAAAAGCTGCTCGGCCCAGATTTATGGAACGTCTGTCTTTACTTAACTCCTTACACGTTAAACGTCTTATGGAGAGACGCTAAGAGTCTGACCACAGATGATCAGACAGTTTTCTATACGTCCAGCTCATGAATAATTAACTGTAATTAGTCAGGACGGGAGATCTCAAGCGATGAAGTAAGAATGCACTTAGTCCAGTGCCGGGGTTTAAACCGTAACAACAGTGAAGCAGGAGCTGATACGAGATGGCCAGACTTCATTAGAGCTATCAGGACCTGTTTACATGTATGCGGATATTTTTAAAAACACATTTTTTAATACATTTATTTTTTAAATTGCGTTTACACGACATTCATCTCTAGAACACAAAATGATTCCAAACTCAAATGTTTACCACTTGTCTGCGTCATGTTTTTCTCCGTCAGTCAACAGCTGGCGACATGTCTAGCGTGGATCACGATACAGTAGCCTTCTCCATGGTTACCATAGTTTTTTTCTGTGTAAAATGATTTCTGAGTAATTCCGAGCACAAAAACTGAAGTAATTGCGTAAAAACGCATTAATTACATTATTTGTGATGTAAACACGCGCTAGCGCTCCCAACACTCAAATGGAACGCCATCATGCTCAAAAACGTCTTCCAGAAAGGCCAAAAGCAGCTGACATGGATTTGTGCCCGATGACGCTTATCATAACTGAGCAAGAGAGAAGCGCAGAGAAAGCACTCTGGAAGTGAGGTTTAAAACGTGTTTGGTGGACACAGGCCCTTAAAGGCACGCGCACAATAGGGAAACGGTGTTTTACTCGTTTACATGTATCTACAGAATCCAGCATTTTGAAAAATCTTCACTTTTCAATATTGTTTGATGAAAAAAAATGTGTTTGAGGTGGATAAAACTCGTCTAAACAAAAGGCCCAAACATATTTAAAAAATGTGCCTATAAAAATATAAAACATGTAAACAGGCCCTTAATCTTGGACAAAAATACAAAAAAAAGTGTTTGGATATAAAAGATCCTAACTGTAGATGCAACCACACAGAGTATCAAAATAAACTAGACTTTTGCATTGTTAAAATAAGAACACATTTCACCAAGTTCCATTTTACATCTGCATGTTTGAACTGTTCCTTCACCAGCAACACCTTTCCCCCACTTCATCAAAATGTGAATTTTAGTGAGTGATTATCTGTCATTGTGAACACAGCACAGCAAACAGCGCACCACATCCATGTGACTGCATTAGACCCATCCGTGAAGGAGCAGCGGGCAGCTGACGTGCGGCACCCGGGGGGCAGTGCTTGGGGACGGTATCTTGCTCACGAGTACCTCAGTGGTACTTTTACCGGTTCGGGACTTGAATCAGCAACCTTCCGATCATGAGGTCAATCCCTAACTGTTACATTAACCAAAGGCCCCGAAAAGACCTGACCTGAATACTGTGTGTTTTCTTACTGACTGAGTCGAGGTGTTTTTTTGTGGAAAGTTTTCATACATTTACGACATTTAGCAGATGCTCTTATTCAGAGCGACTTCCATTCCCCAGTTTCAGGGACAGCTTCCCCTGAGCAACTTGGGTTAAAGGGTCTGATACCGATGCCGATGATGCGATACTTGGGCTCTGGGTATGGGCCGATCCCAAGAACCGATCCAATACTAGTTTTTAATGAATAAATTGTGTATTTCTCTGTGAGCGGGAGACGGAAACTATTCTGTTATGCTTAAGGAAATACTTGATTTAAATCCTGTTTCCCAAACTAAAAACATGTAATAATTACACACCCACATTAGCAATAGTGCACGTTAGCAACTAACACAGTGTACGTTAGCAATTAACATGGTGCACATTAGCAATTAACATGGTGCACGTTAGCAGCTAACATAGTGTACGTTAGCAATTAACATAGTGTACATTAGCAATTAACATGGTGCACATTAGCAACTAACATAGTGTACATTAGCAACTAACATAGTGTACGTTAGCAATTAACATAGTGTACATTAGCAATTAACATGGTGCACATTAGCAATTAACATATTGTACATTAGCAATTAATATGGTGCACATTAGCAACTAACATAGTGCACGTTAGCAACTAACATAGTGTACGTTAGCAACTAACATAGTGTACATTAGCAACTAACATAGTGTACGTTAGCAATTAACATGGTGCACGTTAGCAACTAACATAGTGTACATTTGCAACTAACATAGTGTACATTAGCAACTAACATAGTGTACGTTAGCAACTAACATAGTGTACGTTAGCAACTAACATAGTGTACGTTAGCAACTAACATGGTGCACGTTAGCAATTAACATGGTGCACGTTAGCAACTAACATAGTGTACGTCAGCAATTAACATAGTGTACGTTAGCAACTAACATAGTGTACATTAGCAATTAACATGGTGCACGTTACCAACTAACATAGTGTACATTAGCAATTAACATGGTGCACGTTACCAACTAACATAGTGTACATTAGCAACTAACATAGTGTACGTTAGCAACTAACAGTGTACACGTTAGCAATTAACATGGTGCATGTTAGCAACTAACATTGTGTACGTTAGCAACTAACATGGTGCACATTAGCAATTAACATGGTGCACATTAGCAACTAACATAGTGTACGTTAGCAACTAACATAGTGTACATTAGCAACTAACAGTGTACGTTAGCAACTAACATAGTGTACATTAGCAACTAACATAGTGTACATCAGCAACTAACACAGAGTCTTTGACATAGCAATACGTTAGCAGCTATGCTTTTAGGAAACGCACCTCAGATCGGCTCCTTAGATTGGCCCAATGCCACCGATACCCGATTCAGCTATTTCAGATGTTGTCAGATCGATATACCATCCACATATCGGATGGTGCATCCCTATTGTTTACATTAGGGTTGCACCGCCGATACTTCATTAATATACTCGTACTCGTACTCGTAAATAAATGGCCGATACCACGCACCGATACCACTCAATGGTATCTCACTACTACCAGAAACTGGTCGTAGTCGGCGGATGTAATTCGTTGTCCTACCTGACTTCAATGTCTAGGGGAAGACAACCATCCAGAAACTTAGGTTCAGAGGTCCTGCCCACAAGCTCGTGTGAAATCCAGGGCTCCAGACGGCGACTACAATGTTCGCCAGTGCGAACCATTTTTATTTTAAAGAAGCAAGAAATGGCTTTTAATTATGCGCAGATACTCTTAGCCCCAGCGTTCCCGCAACGCTTTATAGTTAAGGTGGCCGTCATGACTACGTCCCCTGCGGGGAAAATAAATAAATAAATAAACATAAAAATCCTGCTGTATCCATAGGCAGTAAAAGAAGACCGCGTTACGATGAGGCCGAATAGCGGCATCTAAACTCCCCAACTCAACAGAAGATGCTACAATGTTTATATGAAATAGGACCGAACGCGGAATTTCCCGACGCTTTTTGTAACTTAGCAACAACAAGCGCCGAGAAAGTGCTTTGGAAGTGAGGTTTTGATCCACTCTCAGCGTAAAAAAGCGTTTGGTGGACAGGGTTTTTTTTTTTTTACCGCAGCGCTCAGAGTGCTTCAAGTTGAAATCCATTCCACTTCTGGAACAGCGCTTGGCTTTGCTCGTCAATATCACTTCTCTCTTGCTAGCCAATCAAAATCGACGAAGCATTAGTCTTAAGCCTGGAATATACTTGCTGTTAACTACGTACGTATGTACGTACGTACAGGTGCAATCCGATCCTGCGTGTCCTGCGTTGTTTGCGTCGGTTTTTGTGCACGTACTCAAAAATTAACGGAGATGCAATACCTGCGTAATTTATAGGGGGCAGTGTTGCGAGATCTGCACTCAAAAGTCAAGAAAAGAATTCCCCATTTTGCTGACGAGATCTATTAAGTGGTCGAACGTACCATCTCGGAGATTTTCGTTTAATTCACTGGTGCTGTCTCAGGATGAAGAAGATTAATGTTTCTTCGAGTGAAGACATGTTTGTTTGGAATAACAGATGACGATTTTAAGATACAGGTATTCATTCATTTATTAGGTTTGCGGCCTTGACACCACAGCACAGCACACAGTGCACCACAACCAAATGTAACCTCTGCATTTAACCCATCCGTGAAGGAGCAGTGGGCAGCTAACAAGCGCCCGGGGAGCAGTGCTTGGGGACGGTACCTTGCTCATGAGTACCTCAGTGGTAACTTTACCAGCCTTGGATTCGAACCTGCGACCTTCAGATCACGGGGTTAACACCCTACCGTTATGCCACCAGTAAGAGTGTGTGTGTGTGTGTGTGTTACCTGTTCGGGCCCCATGGAGGCCATGTTGCCTGCAGGCCCTGAGTTGATCTGGCTGCTGATCTGACCCATGGTGTTGATGCTACTTGTGTTGGGGGCCATGGGCACGTTGAGGGTGATTCCGCTGCTGCTGTACACGCTGCCGTTAGGCTGCTGGCCGAACTGGGGGGGAGACTGCTGCGGGAACATGCTGGGGTGGGGGGGCACAGAGCACAACTCATTTACAATCCAGAACAAATAACTAGTAATTTATTTAAAATACTGATTTGAAAATCTGTAAACATGACAAGGGACGTGGCAAGTTCTGGCACATGATAATATTTAGTAGAACTCAAAATGTGTATCAGCAGCAGCAGTACTGGGTAAGCAGCTCCTCTACCACTTACACGGCAATTCGAACCAAACCTAGACGAGTTCAACACACAGCGTTTTATTCAGCAAGGCTTCAACCAAGGCTTCAATTCATTCAAACATCGCAAAACATGTTCCGTGCTCCGGCGCCCGCTGACGTCATGCTGGTCTGCGTAACGCTAGTGAGCCAACGTCAATTAGTTACTGCTGGGAGACTTCTCCATCACATCTCACTTCACACTGATGTTTTATTACAGTAACAGGTTATCAGATCACACAGCAAATTTACTGAACCTAACGTTTCAACATCTGCAGGAGACACGAAGTGTGTGTGAGAGCGTGGGTACCTTTTAGCATTCATGTTGCCTTGCGTCCAACCGTTGATATCAGGAGAGGATTGAAATGTGGCACTGCCCGCCGCCTGCTGCATCATGGGACTCTGGGCGTGTCCCATCCTGGGGGACATGAGAGGGCTCTGGGGGGTCGCAGCGCCTCCTCCAAACCCGGCGTCCGCCTGCTGACTCAACCCTGATACACACACACACGCACAACATGCAGATGACAGTCCAGAGCTGATCTCACTGATCATCACCATGTCTTTACTCCTCACTTCACTCTTCAGTCCTAATCACACATCACATATTACACAGTGTTACTAACTTAAGTACTTATTTCAGTGGCTTATCAGTAGTGAAGCTAGTTTTAAAACCCTGAAGCTTTAAAACTAATCAACTGACTACTTTTAAAATGATGTGGCTTTAACAGTAACTAACTACTTTTAAATGATATAGCTTTAACGGTACCTATTTTAAAAATGCTGTAATGTTTACATTAACTACTTTAAAAATGATGTAGCTTGAACAGTAATTAACTATTGTTAGGATGATATAGCTTTAAAAGTAACTACTTTAAAAATGATGTAGCTTGAACAGTAACTAACTATTGTTAGGATGATATAGCTTTAAAAGTAATTAACTTTTTTAAATGATGTAGCTTTACCAGTAACTAACTACTTTTAAATGATGTAGCTTTAACAGTAACTAACTATTGTTAGGATGACGCAGCTTTAACAGTAACTACTTTTAAAATGATGTAACTTTAACAGTAACTAACTACTTTTAAATGATATAGTTTTAACAGTAACTACTTTTAAAATGATGTAACTTTAACAGTAACTAACTACTTTTAAATGATATAGTTTTAACAGTAACTATTTTAAAAATGCTGTAATGTTTACAGTAACTAACTTTTTAAAATGATTTAGCTTTAACAGTAACTAACTATTGTTAGGATGACGCAGCTTTAACAGTAACTATTTTAAAAATGCTGTAATGTTTACAGTAACTAACTTTTTTAAATGATTTAGCTTTAACAGTAACTAACTATTGTTAGGATGACGCAGCTTTAACAGTAACTACCTTTAAAATGATGTAGCTTTAACAGTAACTAACTACTTTTAAAATCATGTAGCTTTAAAATTAACTACTTTTACAATGATGTAGCATTAATAGCAACAAACTATTTAAAAATGCAGTAGCTGTACTAGTGACTACTTTTAAAATGCTGTAACTTTCACAGTAACTACTTTCAAACTGCAGTAGCTTTCAAAGTGACTAAGTAACTACTTTTAAGATGATCTAGCTTTACAAATACCAGACTACTTTTAAACTGCTGTGACCTTAAAAGTACTACTTTTAAATTTACTACTATTAAAAAGCTGTAGCTTAAATACTTTTATTAAGTAGCTTGTAGTTTTAAAAGATACTGTATTTGTCACTTCTTTAAGTTTATTTTAAATACATCAATGCAGCAATAATGTGTTGTTAGCGAGCACATATTATTTTAGTATAAACTATTTTGGATGTGAAGACACATACATTCTGTATGGTAGAAAAAGGATTATAAAAGCTTTAAAATGATGTGGCTTTAAAAGTAACAAACTACTTTAAAAGAGTATTTTACTTGGTAAAGAATCTTCTTGAATCATTTATAGAATCATAAAGTAAATATTCCCATGACATCAGCCGTGCCTACATATGAAAACATTAAAATGACTTTCATGACAATGTGTTCACAAGTAGACTAATGTGTAAATTCATGACATTACAACATGAAGCATCTGGACGTGCTCCAGACTAGCGGCCAGTTGGGGGCATGCAGGTTAACATTAGCAGTTAGCTGGGGCATGCAAGTTAGCATTAGCAGCTTACTGGCGCATGCATGTTAGCATTAGTGGCTAGCTGGAGAATGCAGGTAAGCATTAGCGACTAGCTGTGGTATGCAGATTAGTATTAGCAGTTAGCTGGGGAATGCTTGCTAGAGTTAGTGGCTAGCTGGGGCATGCAGGTTAGCATTAGCAGCTTGCTGGGACTGGCAGGTTAGCGGCAGGTCATGCGGTTCAGTTTTAGCAGCTGGCATGGTGAGGAAGAGGAGGAGGACGAGAAGGAAGGGGGGAATCAGAGGTAGGGCTAACAGAGGACGGAGCTCTCTACGAGGGGGTTCACAAATAAACAGCTTAGCGTCCGGTAGCACACAGATATCACAACACGGACATGAACGAATGGTACTTTTATCTTTTTTACTGTACATTTACACTTTTAGTTTTAAGTTAGGCTATGTTTTTATGGTGCAAATACACTTATTAGCAGCTCACACTGAATATTTGACATGTTGTCTGAGAATGGTTGTCTTAACTAATCTAATGCTAAAATAATAAAATAATCTAACCTTAACTCACGGGCACAATAATGTTGTTTCATACATTTAAAATAAAAACTAATAAAATAAAACTAAAATAAACACTAATCTAACCTTAACTAATCTACTGCAGAAAAACGTAAAATGTACCAAGACACTTGAATGCTGGTTGAATTTTAATTTTCTACCAAAGTAGAATTTAAACGATAACTTTTAATGATTAAAAGATTCAGTACTTCATGACCATCTAAATAAAAAACCTCTTACTTTTCAACTTTAAAATTTTTTGTCTTCAAATGTTTGTTACAATATAATTTCAGTAATGTTGTTTCAAACATTTGATAACTTTACTATTATTCCAAAAAATAATTTGGTTGGTGCTGCCTCTCAGCGTCCTTCCACAACTCGCTCCCGCCCCCTAGTGGACTTAACTGTCTACAGTGTAAGTAGTAATCTATAGTCAGCAGGTGGAAAGGGAACAAAAATCACCCTGCTATAAAAAAAAAATTAGTTCATTTTCAATAAATCACCCACATGCTAAACAACATTAAACACTGATTTGAGGGATGGGAATTGTAAAGATTGGAAGCCAAACCCGAAATCAGTCAAGCATCTCCCGGCTCGCTTTACGACGAGGCTAACCAACAGCGGCGACCGCTAATTACCCGCTCGTTTATTCTTCATTAGAAGGTGAGATCGCACTGATCGCTATGTCAAGGCTGCAATGCTGTTAGTGTATGTGTGATGTGTGTGTGCCGGGTTGGGGGGACGCTAACTACAAATTATAATGCTACTGACTTAACTAGTGTTTTTCAGTAGCTTAGCAGTAGTGAATCTACTTTTAAAATGCTATAGCTTTAAATTTAACTTTACTAACAGCAAGTTCCTAAGCTGGGCGCTTTCAACTCGCAGCTGTTTGTGATTGGTGTAGACTTGGCCCAAGTGGCATCCGATTGGCTGCCGTGTATCACAGTGCGCTCTTGGCAGCTGCCAAAAGAATTCGGAATATAGCGTCCAGCTTGGTCAAGATGAAACCAAGAATTTATCAAAATGTATGACTCTAAAAGGCCAAACAGACCGCCCACACGCATTTCAGTGGAACTTTTACTTTTAGTGCTACTTTTAAGTAGCTTGTAGCTTGAAAAGGCGCTGTTTAAAAGTAGCTTCCCCCAACACTGCTTGTATGTGACAACGTATTTGGCAATAAACGTCATTCTGATAAATTTACATTACAGCAGTTACTCCAGGAAGACTGTCCCTGTAACTGTCTAAATGCAGTAAATCTGAATGTGTGATGTGTGGTGTGTGTTCAGTAAATACACAGAAGGAAGAGCGAGAGAAAGAGTTGGCAGTACCTGGGCTGGGAAACTGAAAGGCACCGTGCTGCATTTGGGGACTCATACTTGGGCCGAACTGTCCGGCCGGCACGCTGCCCAACATGGCCGGGTTAGCCAGGGGCACGGGGGGGCCATGCAGAGGGGCGGCGTGGGGCAGGAGCTGGGGGGCGGCGTGGGGCAGGCTGGGGGAGACGGGGGAGAAGGGGCTGGTGGTGGGTGGCGGAGGAGGAGTAGGCGAGGCCAGGCCCGTACCGTAGCCGGGCGCGTAGGAGAACTGCTGCGGGGGAGGAGGTGGAGGGTTGGGGGCCTGTGGGCCCCGAGCCACGGCCACATTGGCCCCGGCCACGCCCCCCACGGCGAGGCCCTGGGAACGCATGGCCATGCTCCGCTGCTGCTGCTGCTGCTGCTGCTGATGCTGTTGATGATGCCGCTGCTGGTCCAGCTGCCTCTGGCGCAGGTGGTTGCTGAGCATCTCACGTTGGCGCTGCGCCAACATCTGAGCGTTGATGGTGCCCTGGCACAGGGAAAGAGTGTGAGATACAGAGTTGACAAAATAAATAATTGAATTTTGAAAAATTCCATACTAAAGAACCAACATAAGGATTAGAAGAACTCTATAACCATACATATAATTCACGTAAGATGGAGGTGGTCTAGTGGTCAGGATTCTTTTCCTCTGGAGAAAGGGGTTGTGGGTTCAAATCCTACCCCCAGCACTACCACCACTGGGCCTGCTATAACTGATATGAGCTTTACTCTGTCACTACTGACCTGATTGGGAACATTAGGTCGTAGAGGTAGGTTCATGTTTGACACTGCGCTCATCTGGTTCATCATCGGCTGGCGATTCTGAGACGGAAAATAAGAGAGATTCAAGTGAATGACTGTCATTGTGAACACAGCACACAGCGCACCACAACCAAATGTAACCTCTGCATTTGACCCTCCGTGAAGGAGCAGTGGGGATGGTACCTCAGCCATGATTTCAACTGGGGCACTCGGTTCACGGGACCAACTCCCTAACCGTTACACTACCAACTGTCCCGATAGGGGTAAAATAGGCGTGAAACTTGTTCTTGATTTCAGCAATACATTTTTTCACTGCTTTAAGGCCAGCTTAAGTGGCTAATGCCCTTTAACACACTTTAGTGGGATTTGTCCTTGTCAGACAGTTTTGTGTTCTTGGCTAATCGAGGGCAAAAAAGAAAGCAACATTTTTTGGCTGTCAAGGTCTTTTAGAACCTCTTTCTTCACATGCCCTATTTACTGGTACAAATACGCACTAACAAACATTGTGAAAAATGTGTTTAAAAAAAAAAATCTGTAAACCAAAAAATACATATTTCACATCCATATTTGTAGTTATTTAGTAAATGCCTGTGCAGGGATGATTAAACTCGTAATGATTAACTGAGCAGTTATTTGATAGATTAAAGTGCAGATCTCCCTTCCTTGTATGGGCCGAAATGAATGGACTAGCTGTAAAAAGGCAAACAACACATTAAACATATAAATCATGAGACCAGACGAAAATAAGGTCATGCTGCAGTCCCTTAAACAGCCCGCAGGAGGCGCAAAGATCTGCAGAATCAGACGTGAGGGCAGAAAAACATGTTTATATCTGGTTATTCAACTGTTTTTGCCCAATGGTTTTGACAACTAAACCCTTTAATTGTTTTTAGCGACTGCTGATCGTCTGCTACAATTATTCTACCCACACACAGTCAAGAAAGAAAACTTTCTTAACACTATATTTTTATCATAAAGTGGTCAAATGTGTTCTAACTAGAATCTGCTTTCCAGAACAAAACTGGAACTTAAAGCATCGAGCTTCACACATATATTTTTAGTTATAACATAATTAAATAAACCATACGAAAGGGCGATGGAGGTGTTGGAAGTAGAACTGATGGATGAGATGGATTAAGAAACTGGCTATTGTGAAATTAGACTGGCAGTGTTGCTTCATGTAACTTGGCTGACCCTGCAATAATGATGGATTGTGATGTAAAATGTTTAACAGATACACAGGAGGCAAGCAGGCATTACGCAGACGTCTTTAAAAAATCCAAATAAGATTAAATATTATAAGAAATAGTTGTGGAAATTTCAGTAACTTGACCCGGTAGCTTGCCGTAGAGAGGGCCAGTGCCACAAGCCTGTATTTCCTATGTGGATATATGTGACTGGATTTTATCAAGCACAGTGCAGTCACTTGTGTACTTGCAGGTAACGTCTATGCCATGTTTTTGACGTGCGTGATGTGCAGCACGTGCAAGGTTTGTGCGAGCCACATGCAGAACGTTAAGAAGGGGATTCGGCATGAGCGTGTGGTTTGGGAATGCCATCTGTATGGATTTTACATGGAGTGTGGCATATGCACATAGTCTATGCATGGATTTTACATGGGTGTGGCATGTGCATATTATTTGTGCATGCTGTTGCGCTTGGCTTGGAGTGTACATATGGTTTGCGCATGCTTTATGTACGGATTTGACATGTGTACTGCATGTGCAGGGACGGCACGGCGGCGCAGTGGTTAGCGCTGCCGCCTCACAGCGAGAAGGTCCTGGGTTCGAACCCCGGAGACGGCCGTAGGGTCTTTCTGTGTGGACTTTGCACGCTCTCCCCGTGTTGCGTGGGTTTTCTCCTGGTGCTCCGGTTTCCTCCCACCGTGCGAAGGCATGCGATATAGGTTAACAGGCGACTCTAAATTGGCCCGGTAAGGTGTGAATGTGTGTGTGATTGTGTGAGTGTGTGTGCCCCGTGCTGTGTTGGCGGCTGCCCAGGGTTGTTCCCCGCCTTGCGCCCGAAAGTTCCCGGGGATAGGCTCCGGTCCCCCCGCGACCCCAGTTGGTATTAAGCGGTTCAGATAATGACTGCATGTGCATATGGTTTGTATATGGGTCCTACATGGGTGTGCATGTGCATAAGGTTTGTGGATGCTATTTGCATGGATATTATGGGATAGACATGTACATATGGTTTGTGCATTGATTTTACAGTGGATGTGACATTCAAATTGTTCGTGCATGCTGCATGCATGAGTCGTACCCGGGTATGAGCATCGATAAAGTTTACACGTGCCATAATTATCCATTTTACATGGGAAGTAATTAGCATAAAATTTGTGCATGTCATCCTCACGGAGTTTACATAAGGTGTGGCACGTGCATGTAGTTTGTTCAGTTGGTTCCTGGAAAAGTCTCACCTGCTGTGACTGTAGTCGATGCTGCAGCTGCAGTCGGAGGGCGTTGGGCGGGTTGGTGACCACTCCGGCGGGCCTCAAGCCCGGTCTGGCCTGCATGCGCATCATGGGGTAGCCTGGCCTCTGTGCCATGTGTCCCGGGATGCCGTGGAAGCCGGGGTCCTGCATAGGGCTGTAGCCGCCCGGTGCCATGGGGGCCTGCGGTGAAACGTACTGCTGCTGACAGTACATCGGGGGCTTCGGCTCCATCATCAGGCTCGGATCCTGACCCGGGAACTGATCCGGATCGACCTGGCCCTGAGACAACATAAATAAATACGCACGCACAAACCACAGTTGCTGGCATAACGATTAGGGACTTCATGCCGATGACCCCCGTACCTGTCCCACCATGGCCGGAATGCCCAGCGCTCGGTCGATCTCCTCCAGACCGTCAAAGTCTTTAAGTGCAGAGTAGAGCTGGTTGAGCAGCGCTCCCTCATCAGCAGGAACGTCAGACGGACACAGAACATCCTCCTGAGGGTTACTGTAAACAGACCTGACACACACACATGCGCAGACGCAAACACACACACACGCACACATTAACCTGACAACCTGGAATAGACGCATTAAAAGTGTGTGTGTAATGCATAAGAACTGATTTGTGCCGAAATGTCTGAAACGTGTCACTAAGTTTAAAGTGAGGATTAAGTTTAGACTAAAGTTGGGTTTAGTTTAGGTTATTGTTGATTTGGGATTAGAGTATAGTTCGATGTAGGGTTAGGATTAGCTCATTGTTAGGTTTAAGTTCTAGTTTAGTTTTGGGTGATAAATTGAGTTTTAGGTTTAAGTTTAGCATTAGATTCTACTTTAGTTTAAGGTTAGGATTAGTTCATTGTTAGGGTTAAGATTAATTAAGAATTAATTTCTAGTTTGGATTAGCGTTAATTTAGTTAGGTTTAAGATTAGGTTATGATTAGGTTTTAATGAGTTGAGATTAGATCGTGGCTAGGTTTAAAATTAATTTCTATTTAGGTTTAGGGCTAGCAAATTGTTACCTTTAAGATTAGGTTATTGTTGGGTTAGGATTAGATTATGGTTATTGGCTATTGTTCGGTTTAGATTACAGTTTAGGGCTAAACCTAGATGATGGTCAGGTTTAAGGTTGGTATTTGATTATGGTTAGGTTTAAAATGATATTATGTTTAGGTTTAGATTATTTTTAGGGTTAGTGTATTGTTATTGTTATTGTTGAGATTAGAGCTAGGCTAGGTTAACTTTTACAACCGGTCCCTAATTAGGTTGAAGATTAGGACTGTAGATCGGTTTAGGGTTAGGATTAGAACACTGCTCGTTTTAAGAGTGGTATTAGGTTCTGATTTGGTTAGTGGTAAAATCTAATTTGATTTTAGTTAGGTGTAAAACTGGTTTATGGTTAAGTTCAGGGTCAGATACGCCAACCCTAACCATAAACTAATCCTACCGATTCAGGATTAGTTTAGGGTCGGGATTAAATGTAGGTGAAGTCAGGAAAATATAAAGTCACTTGAATCCTTGTGTGGTGTTAAAAGCAGGTGTGTATACAGATTAAGATGCTTCAGAATTGGAAGTGTGTGTCCTGTGCTGTGCGTTTGTCCTGCTGCAGACAGTAAGAAATGCTGTTTACCTGCTGGGGGTCCCGAAGGGCACAGACTCTATGGGCATCATGCTGTCAGGCCACGGAGCCGTCTGATTGGGTGGAGCCTGTTGCTGGGAGAACTGGTGTCCTGGCATCACCATGTCCATGTCCAGGTTCGGCTGGGCTGGAGGAGCAACACGATACACACACAAATATGTTAGAGGTGTGAGATGATGATGAAAGGACAGAACATTGAGAGAGAGGGAGGGAGAAGGAGAGAGAGAGAGAGGGTGGAAGAGGAGGGGGGTAGGGATGGAGAGAAAGACGGAGGGAGGGAGGGAGGGAGATGGAGGGAGAGAGGGAGGGGTTAGAGGGATAGAGAGACCGAGGGAGGCAGGGAAAGAGGGAGGGGCGTGAGAGAGAGGGAGGGAGAGAGAGGAAGAGGGAGAGAGAGAGCAAGGGAGAGGGAAGGAAAGAGAGGGGCGTGAGAGAGAAACAGGGACGGAGGTAGAGCAGCAGGGAGAGAGACAACGAAAGAGAGGGAGGGAGCGATAGAGGGAGCAAGGGAGAGAAACAGGGAGGGAGGCGGAGGAGGATGGAATGAGGGAGAGTTTGTTTGTGAGTGGCATCGTATTGGCAGAAGTGGCATCTGACTGGCTACCGTGCCTGTATGACACACACACACTGCATCACAGTGCACTCTTGGCAGCTGCCATGTACAGTCAGAGGAAGGAGTCAACCTTGGTAAAGATGGAAGCAAGAATCTGTGTGTGTGTGTGTGTGTGTGTACCGTTGGTCATCATCGGCCCCTGCATCATGCCCCGAGGTCCCGCCGGGTTGGTGTTGGGTCTCATCGCCATGGCAGCGTTGGCGTTGGGCATCATGCGGCCGTGCAGCGCCCCCTGCTGGAGAGACTGCTGCTGCTGTGTGGGGGGGACACCGGGGGCGGGGGACACGGAGCTGCTGACTGGACCTCCACCCTGACCAAGCCACCCTGCGTCACCCTGCAGCCCACCACGCTGACCACCACCACCCCCACCCAGAACACCTGCAGAGCGGAGGAGAGAGAGATGAGGAAAGAGAAAGGGAGGGAAGACAGACACATAGAGAGAAAGACAGACACATAGAGAGAGGGAGAGAGATGGGAGGAAGTAAGGGAGGGAGAGAGGAGGAAGAAAGGGAGAGAAGGATAAAGTAAGCGAATTAAGAGAGAGAGAAGGAAGACAGGGAGGGAGAAAGAGAAGAGAGAGAGGGAAGGAAGGAGGGAAAAGAAAGAAAGGGAGGAAGACGAGAGGGAGGGGGAGGGAGGGAGAATGTTAGAGAACAAAAGAGAAGGAGGGAGAGAGAAAGAGAGAGTGTGAAAGAATGAAATTGAGAGGAAGAGAGAGAAAGGGAGAGAGAAAGAGAGAGAATATGGAGAGGGAGGGAGAGCAAGAAGAAAGAGAGGGAGGGAGAGAGGGAGGGAGGGAGGGAGGGAGAGGGAGGGAGAGAGAAAGAGAGGGAGGAGAGATAGGAAGAAAGAGAGGGAGGGAGAGATAGAAGAAAGGAGAGGGAGGGAGGGAGAGAAGAAGAAGAAAGAGAGAGAGAGAGAGAGAGGGAGGACAAGAAAGAAAGAGAGAAGGGGAGAGAGAAAGAATATGGAGAGGGAGGGAGAGCAAGAAGAAAGAGAGGAGAGAGGTGAAGAAAGGGAAGGAGGAAGGAGAGAGAAAGAGAGGAGGGAGGAGGGAGGAGGGAGGAGGGAGAGAAGAAGAAGAAAGAGAGAGAGAGGGTAGAAAGAGAGAGAGAGAGAGAGAGAGAGAGAGAGAGGGAGGGACAAGAAAGAAAGAGGAGGAAGGGAGAGAGGAGAATATGGAGAGGGGAGGGAGAGCAGAAGCAGCAGAGGAGGTGGAGGGAGGGAGGGGAGGAGAGAAGGAGGGAAGAAGAGAGAAAGAGAGGGAGGGAGGGAGAGAGGTAGCAGGAGAGGGAGGGAGAGAGAGAAACAAAGAGAAGGAGAGAGAAAGAAGAAAAGAAAGAGAGGGAGGGAGAGAGAGAGTTCTACAACTAAAATAATTAACCAAAGTTTAGCGAATAACTGAGTGGTTATTTTAATAATAAATCATAAACATATGGCTGCATAATTATTACGTTGTTTTCGTGAGGAAAAACAGGATTTGCTGAATATTTCTAAAGCAGAACAAACCAAGCATCGCATCGCATCGAACTGAAAAAAGTTGGATCGGTGCAAAACCAAATTTAACACAGATTATTATTATTATCCATTTATAATAATATTAATATTCATTCTTATTACCCTAATTAACATCTTTTAACCCCTTAATAATGAAATATTAACTAAATCCAATATAATAATACACAAATAACAAGAAACAGCTTCACATTTGTTTAAAAAATCGCTGCAAGTATCAACACATCACCTTTCCCAGCCTGTCCGCCAGGCTCGGCCACACGGAAGGGCCACCTGCTATGTTGGCTGGTTTCCATCATGCCCGGTTTCCATCATGCCCTGCTGTTGCTGCTGCTGCTGCTGCATGAGGGAGAAGGTGCTCCTCATCAGTTGGTACTGACTAGAGAAGCCTTCTAGCTTATGCTCATCGGGGGCGTTTGCCCGATACCGCCCGCCGGTAGATCTACACGCACACACACACACGCACACACACACACGCACACACACATCACACACACGCAGCACACACACACGCACACACGCACACACGCATTTCACACACACATGCACACACACACGCACACACACACGCACACACACACACACACACACACACACACGCACACGCACACGCACACACACATGCACACACACACACACACACACACACACACACACACACACACACACACACACACACACACACACACACACACACACACAACATGACCCAGGCTTAGATGAAGTGTCAAGGTGGGAGTAAAAAATTATTTTCTTTCAAAATTTAAACTCTTTGTATCTTGATTCTCACATATATATATTTTGAATTTTAACATTAACATTCAAAATTCTTTCAGACCTTTTTAGAAAAGGAATTTGACTTGACATTTTGCTCCACAGAAACTAAGTCAATATTTTTGTTTTTGCTTAAACAAATTATTTGAAAAAATTATAAAAAAATGAAGCATTGCAAAAATAAAGTTGGTATATTATGACTGATGAATATATATATATATATATATATATATATATATATATATATATATATATATATATATATATATATACCGTATATCTTCCAATAATAGTAGCCCGGCGCTTTTCAAAAAAATTGAATCGGACGGCCCGGGCGCTTAAAAGAGACCGGGCGGTTGTTGGAGACCGGCTATTATTCGCCTCGCAGACGGAATGGTGATGGGTAAACGGGGTTCATTTGGCAGTAAAATACGGTATGGTACCGTATTTACGGCCACAAAATGTAGGCAACAACACCGGATGAACATTTCAGGATTTAATGAAATCATCAGTACGGTATTGTTATAGCAGTATACGGTACTACCGTGAGCATGAAAAACAGGTACGGTAGACGACTACTGAACTTTCTTGCCAACGATGCCACCAGCGTGATCTTTTACTACAGACCGGCGCTTAAAGGAGACCGGCTACTATTGGAGACCGGCGTCTATTTGTCGCGACATCTCTTCAAACCTGGCGTTTATTGGAAACGGGCGTCAATAAGAGACGGGCCACTACTAGAAGATATACAGTATATATATATATATATATGTTCATTATATTTCATTTTCCACAAGAAAAAATATGCACAAGTATATACAATATCAATCATGGTCATGTAGTGACATATGCTGTGTTTGATATATACTTGTGTGTACATGTATTTATTATATATGATACATTATTTACAACATGAAGTAAAATATTAAATATTCGCTGTATATAATATTAAGTTTTACGTAGAAAAAGATATATTCCTGAAAATATATACCGCTGGATGAACGTCATCATTGACATATTGCTCCACACCATATTTTAACAATTTTGTAGCTTTACTTTATTGATTTACTGATTTGAGTTTCCGACACTAAACAAAATTAATCTGTAAACAAGACGTAAACAGTAGCTATACATTGTGCTTACTGCATAAGACAGACCCTCCAGGATTTCGTGATGTGATCGCAACTATTAGCGGAAATTGAGCCAATTCATTACTACCGCACTACTGTGACCAATTACTGCAACTTTTCCGCAATTTTTGACCAATCAAAACCGAGGAAGGGGCAGGACATATAAATCGGTGGCACTCTCCCAGCTGTTCACTTGCACAGTTTATCTCATGCATCCAATCTCTGCGTCTCCATGACATGTGAGTCTCTACTTCAAACTTAGCAACAACAAGAGCTGAGGAACGCGCTGGCGAAGTGAGATTTTGACCGCTCTCATATGGAGGACACAGGCCCTTATGGTAATAAAAAGAATAGTGGATTTGTTCCCATCATTTCAATTCATTTAATTTTCATTTTCCCGCAACTTTGACTTGCTCCCACAACTTTATTGCAACACAACGGCCAAAAACACCACGACTTACAACTAAAATAAGTACGTATACAAAGTGTGTTGTATTGTTGAGTGTGAAAACATAGCATCAGGTGGATAACAGAAATGTAGAATATATAAAATATACATGAGTTTAGGGCTGGGCGATATGACGCAAAATACAAATCACAATATTTTTGGACCAAATATCGATTTAGCACAGACACAATATGGGTATGAAACGTCTGATACGGACCAGAAAACTTTACTGTGCAAATTATGCCATGAACCAGTCCCCAGTATCCAATAAATATATAGTAAATGTACTACATTATGATATATGTGACCCTCCACGGCAAAACCAGTCGCTTGTCGCAAATTTTCAAAATTGAGTTATGATGTTATGATGAAAGGGCATAAATCAAGGTTCAAAACGATACCTATACGGAATGAATGGGACGACATATGACTGAGATATCAACATTCAAAGGAGTCGGGTTTCTCCTGTCACGCCAAGTGAGAAACGGAGAAATCTGCCTTTGAAGTTGACTATCGCCGTAGCACTCACAGACGCTTGGTGCGGTCGCGGCTACGTTTGCATTTACGGTAGCCTACGCTGCATTCACAGCCACACGGATAGCCTACCTGCGTTAGGTTAACTGAACTCGGGAGACGAAGATGGATTCCGGAGAAATATCTTCACGCTAGTCAACCAGTGGATTTAGCGTAAATATTGAAGTAGAGCGGTCAAAACACAAACTTTTAACATTCTGCTGGAATTGAATTCCTCACCTCAAGAAAGTCACGTTTTTAGGATGGAAAGGGTGAGTTTTTCAGCCAAATTTATTCACAACAGTACAGTATAGACCTTCCACTGTTTCAAAACACTAAAAACAAAAAATCCCAAATTTTACCCCACGCAACATAAACGCTCATTTTTCTCGGAAACCTCCGTTGCGACAAGCGAGTGGTTTCGCCGTGGAGGGTCACATGATATGGTTATCGGGATGTGAGATTTTGGTCATATCGCACAGCCCTATTAAGAAGTCCTAGTTGCATGTTCTGGTTAAAAATAATTATGGATTGAGGATAGAAGCTGAGTATTAAATAGTATTCCAGCGGCTCAAACAGATATTTACTGCGCTGAGAAAAAGGGATTTAACACAGCTGTAGTCCTACTTTATTTCAAAACAATTCTCAGCTTACTTTAGAGAGAGCGTGTGGGCCGCAGTTTAAATGTAATGACTCAGAACACGCAGCTGGGTTGGTGTTGTTCCCGCTCTAACACACCTGACTCAACTCATCCATTAATTACCAGCTTTACTGGGTGTGGTGGAGGAGGACCACACACAGAATTTAGATAATTACCACACACACACACACACACTCTTTACATTGCCACATAAGCATCAGTCAGTCACAGTGTGAGACAGAGCCGGAGCTAACAGAATATACAGAATATAAAACACCATAGTTGACACCGCATAAAATGACTGGAACCTAAGGAACTGAAGTATTCTCACATTTAAATTTAAGGCATTTAGCAGATGCTCTTTTCCAGAGGGACTTCCACTTTCCTTACTTTCAGGAAGTCTCGCTGCAGCAACTTGGGGCTAAGGGCAGAGACGCACGATAATATCGGAATCGCATTGGAATCGGCCGATAATTGTGTTTTTTTCAACGGCATCGGACCGATGCTTAGATTTGTCCAGTATTATCAGACTATATTTTATGATGCATTTATTCTACGTTGGAAAGGCACTTATGCCTTAAAATGTATGTTGTTATTTTGTGCCAAAAATCAGAACATGAAGGGGAGCGTTCGCCAGGAAACTCTCTTGTCTTTACGCGTTCAACTCTGCCTGGACACGTGAAAAATTTGTAAATAACTAAATTGTGTGTTTGCCTCACTTAGCGACTGTGAGCTCACACATGGGCTGTGTCCCGATCCACGTACTACTGCACTTAATAGTACGGTAGGTAAGGTGCTCTTATCATACTTTTCTATGTGGTAGTATGCATCTAAGGAAAAGGCGGTGTTGTAGCTTAATGGCTCTTTACACACTAGGTAGTGCACGTGGAGTGTCTCACACACACCCTTTTTGACTTGGTACACTACAAAGGGCGGGAAGTGACTTTTTTCTTAAAATGTTGTGCACTACACTGGAAATGCTCCGTCCTCGCTCCACTCTGCTTCACGCTCGCTGGACGTGGCGCTGTGTTAGAAATGTCAGAGCAATGATGTTATTTTAGTGCCAAAGTTCTGAGCACGCAGTGGAACTTTGCCAGGCGAAATATCTTGTCTTTACGCACTCAACAGAATCTCGTCTTTTTGTGCTCGACTTTTTGCGCTCCTCATTTATCGGTATCGGCAGATATAAGCATGAAAAAAATCGAATATCGGCATCGGCCAATAATTCTCATATCGCGCATCACTAGTTAAAGGTTTTGCTCGAGGACCAGTGATGGTGGTGCTGAAGGAAGAGAGGGAACCTGTGACCTATTGATCCAGAGGTGAGTATCCTGACCACTAGACCACCACCACCACCCCTACTAGGGCTGTGCGATATGATCAAAATCTCATATCCTGATAACGATACATATCACAATACGGTACATTTACTGTAAATTCTGTGGACTTTCTCATGCAAAATATGGCACATGTGGAATGCCAAAGGTGCCATAATTTGCACATATTTTTATGCAATTGGCAGTAAAACACTTGTTTTTATGTCGTTTTATTAGTTAAAATCACAGTTTTTTGTGTCGCTCTAATATACCGGTGCTTTTTACGCCATTGAAAATGCCATTCTGTGGCGCTCTAGTGACTTGTGGCAAAACGTTTTTTGCGCCATAAAATGTAAAAAGGCGGTGCTTTTTACAGCGCTCTAGTACAGCCATGTGTTGCCGTGGTGACTACTGCAAACACTTATCTAAACCATCAACACATGGACTTTGCCACACCACCAAATAAACCCTAGAGTACTATATGAAACCACTGACGTTCTGGTATATGTGGAACCCCCACGGCAAAACCAGTCACTTCTCTCAAATTTTCAAAATTATGTTTTGATGAAAGGGCATAAATCAAGGTTCAAAACGATACCTATATGGAATGAATGGGACGACATATGACTGAGATATCAACATTCAAAGGAGTCGGGTTTCTCCTGTCACGCCAAGTGAGAAACGGAGAAATCTGCCTTTGACTATCGCCGTAGCACTCACAGACGCTTGGTGCGGTCGCGGCTACGTTTGCATTTACGGTAGCCTACGCTGCATTCACAGCCACACGGATAGCCTACCTGCGTTAGGTTAACTGAACTCGGGAGACGGAGATGGATTCTGGAGAAATATCTTCACGCTAGTCAACCAGTGGAATATTGAAGTAGAGCGGTCAAAACAGAAACTTTTAACATTCTGCTGGAATTGAATTCCTCACCTCAAGAAAGTCATGTTTTTAGGATGGAAAGGGTAAGTTTTTCAGCCAAATTTATTCCCAACAGTACAGTATAGACCTTCCACTGTTTCAAAACACTAAAAACAAAAAATCCCAAATTTTACCCCACGCAACATAAACGCTCATTTTTCTCGGAAACCTCCGTTGCGTCAAGCGACTGGTTTCGCTGTGCAGAGTCACATATTTCAACCTATCACAGAGCCCTAATAGTGCGTTCCATTTGTCGTTGGTGCTCTGTTTCCGAGTCGTTTTCCGAGGGCTGAAGCTGGAAGTAACGACATGCGGACCCCCGTTTCTCGGACTCCGACCAAATATCTCGGAGCAGCACAGAGGACCCTGAGCCCAGAATCCAAGATGGCTGCTCAGTGTAAAGACCGTAATAAATGTTGTGATTTTTAAACATTTTTTAGCACTTTAGTGTTGGTCAGCTGTGTTCATAATACAGTGTTGTAGTTGATAGACGCGTTGCTACGCTCGTTATACGTGAAACACCATGTTATATGTCATTAATCATGTGCTGATGGTTGATGTTGCTAAAAACAAATGACTAGCCTAGTTAACCGAACAGGAAGGTGAACAGGATCAGCAACTTGAGACGGAAAATTCTGATAAAACCATATTTCAAAAATCTTCGATCCGAGTTCAACTCTCCTGTGGCCAGTGTTGGGAGTAACGCATTACAAAAGTAACGAGTTACAGTAACGGATTACTTTTTGCTGTAACGTAGTAACGTAAGGCACTAATCAATTTTCAGTAATATTTTACTCGGTACATGTTCAGTAACGCGTGCGTTACAAAGCCCTTTGAGCCGAAAATTTTATCCAAAATTTAGTTGAAAGAACGTTTTAGTCAAGAGCAATCTTTGCCCAAACCCTGAAGAACTATCGACGTCGAGAAATAGCACTAGCAATTTGGAAAAACACCTCGAGCATTATGTATGACTTATGTTGTGAATCTCTTGAATTCAAAGAGAATAAAGGAATGACAATCGTAAGAAAAATGCATCCTTTCTTGTCATTATAGTGAGCATTAATGTGGGATATAGTTTTGTTTTGTTTAATGATGAACAAGCCTAGACTTAATTTTTATTCCACCTCTATTATGATGTTATTCAAATTCTGGTCATTTTTCATTTTGTCTGTTAATGTTTCTTGAATTGTCTCTTAAGCCCTTACTTTGCCAGTTATATTAATCATATTGTTTGTAGCCTGGTTAGCACATAATCATTATGCTACAAAACATCACCTTTTACCGGTCATATAATGATCTGCAATATTTTTTCTCATATTAGAATGTCAAGTTATATCTTCACAGTTATTTTGGTGAAAGTAACTGAAAAGTTACAGAAGTCATGTAACATTACAATTCTGAGACAGTAATATTGTAAGGTAGCGGATTAGATTTGAATACCAGTAACAAGTAATGTATAGAGTATTACACTTTGCAAGTAACTTGCACAACACTGCCTGTGGCAAAGGGAATTCAGTTTTCACAGTATTTTAAGTGGATGTGACGTAATCTCGTCAACCAAATCTCAGATCCAATGGCAAATGGAACGCAGCACAGCCCCTAATGTGCCTACTGAGGTGCACCGATCCAACTTCTTCAGTTACAATATCGATACGATGCCTGTGCTCTGCGCGTGGGCCGATCCCAAGTATCGATCTGATATCAGTGTTCGATTAATAATCAGAATATTTCTCAGTGAGGAGGAGACTGATGAGACTCTCTATAATGGATTTATTTAAACCCAGTTGTGTGATTTAGTGACGCTCCCGAACACTGCAGCACTAAAAGCATCAGGAAGAGTGAGATCTCCAGCAGGACCTGGTGTAGTTCAGCACATTAAACAGGGGAATGGCATGATGTGATCAACTTTTGGCCTTGGAGTGTCTCGTCACTAGGGCTGGGTATCGTTGCTGATTTCCTGAATCGATTCAATTCCGATTCACATGATCCGATTCACTTCTCGATTCCATTTGATTCGATTTCGATTCATTTAGAGATTTCTTTGCGTCAATACTAGTTTTGCTTGGTTATAAAATAACTTGTTTTAAAACTGAAGTGTTGCCAAACACTGGCCTTTAGGCCAGACGGTGATTTGAGCAGAGCAGCTTCAGCCGCGGCTCTATTTGGTTTCGGTTTCGCCGGTATCACGTTTTTATAGCTCTTCTTGCGCGGTCGCGAGAAGTAGTGCATAGTCGCAGGAAAAGATCGATCCGCGAATTTTTGAATCAATATCGTATTTTTCGAACGAGAATCGATAATGATCGGTGAATCGATTTTTTGAACCCAGCCCTAGTCGTCACCTCTTTACTCATGTGAAAATAAGTGAACACGAAGAGGCACATCTGTGCATGCGTGTGTGTGTGTGTGTGTGTGTGTGTAAACGTGAAGCAGCAGCAGGACGGGCGAGACAGGCACAAAGACACTTTTAGATGCTTAGAGCTGTGCTCTTTAAATGAGATTATGAATAAGAAGAATCATTTGTGCAGTTTATACTCACACACACACACACACACACACACAGGAAGGATTAGGCTGTAAGGTGTGTGTGTAAGAGAGCAGTTATGGCTTAGTGTGTGTGTGTGTTTGTGTGTTCCACAAGGTGTAATCTCTCAAGAACATGTGAGAGTGGGCAGAGTTAAGTCACGTGGTGGGATTGTCCGTATGTGTGTGTGTGTGTGTTTCTAAAGTGGACAAATTACAGGCTCTGCACCTCCAGACTTGAGACAGAGCAACCTTTGGATATTGCTAAGATACATTTTGTTTGCACACGTCTCACACACTTATACACACACGATAAAGACTAGTAGTGAGTAGAAGTGTACATCACAAGTATCGTCATGACACGATATTACATTGATTCAATGGACAACAATATCACAAAGTCTGCTACAGTACGATTTCAACCTGATTCAGTTCATTTCAGCGATCGATATGAGACGATATGAAATCATGCTGATTTAACACCATTGCTTCCATTCATATCAAGTCACAAGAAGCTACTAAAATATTGTGTGACATTTTCATTTCAAGCTCAAGCTGATATTTAAAGGAAGGCTGTAATAAAAATCGACCTCCTGTTCAATATAAAGTGGCTTTACAACATGTATGATAAACCTGATAGATCTTTTCATTTGGGGTAGATAATTTGAGCTGAACTGATGTATCGATGTAGATCGACGTATTGTTAGAAATGAGCAGGTGTGTGTGAGAGACTGTGAGATCAAATGTCAGGAAACGACATTCTGCTAAAAGAACTCAGGTTTTCGTTTCAAAAATGATAATTTAAAAATTTCTTAAGAACTGTTAGTGAATTCGGTTCAATATGTGACCCTCCACGGCAAAACCAGTCACTTGTCGCAAATTTTCAAAATTGAGTTGTGATGTATCCATGAAAAGGCATAAATCCAGCTTCAAAACGATACCTATATCGAATGAATGGGACGACATATGACGGAGTCGGGTTTCTCCTGTCACGCCAAGTGAGAAACGGAGAAATCTGCCTTTGAAGTTGACTATCGCCGTAGCACTCACAGACGCTTGGTGCGGTCGCGGCTACGTTTGCATTTACGCTAGCCTACGCTGCATTCACAGCCACACGGATAGCCTACCTGCGTTAGGTTAACTGAACTCGGGAGACGAAGATGGATTCTGGAGAAATATCTTCACGCTAGTCAACCAGTGGATTTAGCGTAAATATTGAAGTAGAGCGGTCAAAACAGAAACTTTTAACATTCTGCTGGAATTGAATTCCTCACCTCAAGAAAGTCACCTTTTTAGGATGGAAAGGGTAAGTTTTTCAGCCAAATTTATCCCCAACAGTACAGTATAGACCTTCCACTGTTTCAAAACACTAAAAACAAAAAATCCTAAATTTTGCCCCACGCAACATGGGTAACAAACGCTCGTTTTTCTCAGAAACCTCCGTTGCGACCGGCGACTGGTTTTGCCGTGGAGGGTCACATATGTGCAAAAATGATCATTTAAGACAAAGTTTCTTCGCAAAAATTGCAGCTGAAAAGTTGAATGTGTGCAAAAACTATTTTAAAAAATCTTAAGAACTGTAGGTTCACTGTGTGCAAAAATCCTAATTTAACAACAGTTTTCATCTTGAGAAGTGTTGGTTTAATATGTGCAAAAACTACCATTTGAGAACAAAATTCTTCTCATGAGTTGTTGGCGAATGAGTTCCAAAATGTGCCAAAAGTGTCTTTAAAATTTTTTCTTCTTAAAAACTGTTCACTGAACGTGTGACAAAACTATTATTTACGAACAAATTTCTTCATCAGAATTTTTGGTGGAAAGGTGGAAAGTCTTAATGTGTGTTTGAATTTAAGAGTAAATACGCGTGTGTGTGTGTGTGTGTGTGTGTGTGACTGACTCTGCTGTCCCGTGGCTTGCTGCTGCTGCAGTGGGCGTGGCTGTGGGTGTGGCCCGGGTGTGGAGGCCCTGCCCTCTGCGCTGATCTGCAGGATGTCGTTGATGATGGCTTGCTTGTCCATGGAGGTATGCACGGTGACCGAGCGGGAATCGGAGAACAGGCCGGGCTGACTGCTCTGCAGGTCGTCCAGAATATCGTCCAGCTCGCTCGACTGTGCGCACACACACACACACACACACACAACACACACACAGTTAGAGCAAGACCACAAAAATTCACCATGTCTGGGAGTAGCTACAGCAAGTAAAAGTAAAGTCACTGCTATTTAAAAATGTAAAATGTAACTCATTTATGGCAGTAGTTTATAGGGAGTGAAGCCACTTTTAATTTTGCTCGACAAAGATCCACTGCATGCTCAGAATTTTGACTCTCCATGTGCACTACCTAGTGCGTAGAGAGCCGTTAAGCTACAACACCAGCTATTTCCTGAGATGCATACTACCACATAGAAAAGTATGAGAAGAGCGCCTCACCCACCATACTATTAAGTGCAGTAGTACACGGCTCGGGACACAGCCCATGTGCAAGCTCACATTCACCAAGTGAAGCAAACACTTTTCACGCGTGCAGAGTTGAGTGTGTAGAGACGGGATTTTGCTGGTGAACGTTCCACTGCGTGCTCAGAATTCTGGCACAAAATAACACCATACATTTTAAGACAGAAGTCACAGGCCGTATAAAATCCCACCTCGGACTCTGGACATGCCTGACATCAGCGCTACCTTTCACACGTGCAATACACGCAGCATCAAACTGATGACTTAAAAAACCCTATCAGTGTGCATCCCTAATATTGTGCACATCGTGAAGTTGCAACACAGCAACCTATAGAAGTGGAGCTGCACACACACACACACACACACACAGTCGCATCTCAACACACAGCACAGAGATCACATTACACTGCCAGAATGTTCTGCATTCAGCACAATCTACAGTCACATGGGGGGGCTGGACACACACACACACACACTTTCTCTCTCTCTCACACACGAATCTAGGCCAGCCTTCACACTGAGATAAAGCAGTCTGAATAACTCTCCATTTGCTATGGATCAGTTACCAATTTAAAGCCAGTACAGTGGACCAGCTCCTTCACTTTGAAGATGAATACCTGAACACACACACACACACACACACTTACACTAACACACACATACACACACTTCTCTCTAAGGTCACAACACAGCATGCCTTTAAACACACAGTATGTGTTTTTCCTGCAATTCCTCCAGCATATTCCTACACAAACATAACACTGCGTGTGTGTGTGTGTGAGAGAGTGTGTGTGAGAGAGTGTGAGTGTGTGGTCATGTGAGATTGTGGGAGATAAAAGGCTAAAATGCAGCAAGTCAGACTTTAGCATTGAGACAGTAAAAAGTCTGTAAACACACACCAGGGTGCAGGGAAAAGCGGCACTATAGCTATATAATGGATACTAAAATAACAAATGAATAAAAACCATAACAACTCACTCACATATGCAGACAGACAGACAGACAGACAAATAAATCTCATATATCGGTTATCGGCCCCGTTAACTAGCAATAATCGGTATCAATATCGGCTCTGAAAAACCAGTATCGGTCGACCTCCAATATGTAATATGTCTAATATGTAATGTCTCTCTCTCTCTCTCTGAAACCTAAAATAACTCATTCCTCAACCAGTCCGACTCTGCTCCTACTTTGAACCAGAAAAGCTAAATCTGAACCAAGAACTAAAATTTATCCTTCTTTTGACATTGTTTAACGATGCACATTAGCGTGTACCGTGGATTTCAGGGGCCTGGACGGACTGACTTACATTTTGCTGTAAATCTTTTGAGATTGTTGCTGCCTAAAATGCCTAACTGTGCAGCAGCTTTTCTAAAAAAGCTGATGAAAGTTGTCGTGTTTTTAGCCGTTTTGTTGTGAGACAGTAAAGTTGTGGAAAAATCTGTGATTTTGTCCTTCTTGTTAATGATTCTTTAACAACGAATTAAACTGAAGGGAACAAAACCCTTTTTTATTAACCATTAATCATTTAGTCATTATTGAAGGTAAATGTGAGGTGTTATTAATCCCACGTTTAGGTTATATATATAACCTAAATAACTTACCCTAAAAAGTATAATTAACTCAATAATAAAGGTTTAAAGAAGCCGTAGGAGCTCCAAATATCATGTAATTTGAAAAATATTTCCTTTTTGATCCTATGGCTTTGGGGTTTTGATGAACTGTAGTAAATATCAGATTAAAGTTCCTCCTCAATCTGTCACTTCATCAGCATTTTAAATTCCAAACATCAATCCTAAAATTTACACTAAAACCGTGTTTGAGTTTTGTCTGAGAATGAGATTGGGGTTTATTTCCACATACAAGGGGTTTGCTTTGCTGGTTGATATTCTGACATTATGACTAAAAAGATATATACTGTACAAGACACTATACAAGGGGTGTGTGTGTGGTCAGAGGACACAGATTTTCCCCAGCAGAGATGACACACACTCAATAATAAACACATGCAGTGTCCAGGTGGGGCCAGCGGGGGGCAGCAGTGTGTCTCCTGTTCTCTAAGTAACGGAGGAGATAACAGCGCAGTGGGAAGCACAGATTGAGAAATTATTAATGCACAGCGTCAGACACTTTCACCATCAGGATTCTAACTCGGTAGAGTAACGGTTACCGAGCTGGTCTCATGAAGCGTACGCTGCGTCGCTGTGTCGAATCCTGGACGGGTAAAGGTACCACCGAGGTAGTCATGAGCAAGGCACCGTCCCCAAGCAACACCTCTTCACGGATGGGTCAAACGCAGAGGTCACTTTGGGCTGTGGTGCACTGTGTGCTGTGTTCACAATGACAAAATCACTTAACTTGTGTTCCTCAACCAGTCCGACTCTGCTCCTACTTTGAACCAGAAAAGCTAAATCTGAACCAAGAACTAAAATTTATCCTTCTTTTAACATTGTTTAACGTTAGCGTGTACCGTGCATTTCAGGGGCCTGGACGGACTGACTTACATTTTGCTGTAAATTTTTTGAGATTGTTGCTGCCTAAAATGCCTGATTGTGCGGCAGCTTTTCTAAAAAAGCTGATGAAAGTTGTTGTGATTTTAGCCGTTTTGTTGTGAGACAGTAAAGTTTGTGAATTTGTGATTTTCTCGCTCTTTATAATGATTCTTTAACAATGAATTAAACTGAAAGGAAAAAAACCCTTTTTTATTAACCATTAATGATTTAGTTATTTTTCAAGGTAAATGTGAGGCGTTTTTATCACACGTTTCCTGCGTCTTCTAAACGTAACAAGGAAATGAGTTTGCTGACGTATGGCTCAACGTTGTGAGGAACAACAAGGACTGGTCAAAAATTGAGGAAAAGTTGCTGTAATTGGCCAAAATTGCACTGTAGTAATGTATTTGCAGGGATTTGTTGAATTTGCGTTGTGAACAGTTGTGATCGCAACGTCACAAAATGCTGGAGGGTGTGTAAAGCAGTAATGTAAGGCGTTGCAAATAAGTGTTCAGTAATACCTGTTACATATTTCAGTAACACACATTACAACACACTTTTAACCCAAAATCTAGTTTTGTTTTTATTTAAAAATCCCTGTTTTATTTAAAACACCACGAGACCTTTGGCAGAAGAGAAAAATAATGAGTAACAGAGCCATTTCCTACAGAGTGTATGGCTAGCAGTCATTATGCTTCACCACATCGCCCTCCACTGGATGTAGAATGAACTGCAGTGAACTACATTTTAACAATGCCGAGTCCATACTTCCACACTTATTTTGGTGAACGTAACTCAAAAGTAACGCAGGAGTCGTGTAACGCATTACAATTCTGAGACAGTAATATTGTAATGGAACCATTTACTTTGAAACAACAGTACATTTTGGAAGTAACCTGCACAACACTGGTTAACTAAGTCTCATGCTAGTGAACCCTAACTCGTAATCTGCGTCATATACACATCATATATCTACTTCATTATTTTAAAATCATTGGTTTAATTTCTGATTGTGAGCCACTTTACCATTGTAAAATATATAAGTTGGTGGCGTAACGGTAGGGTGTTCGCCCCGTGATCAGAAGGTCACAGGTTCGAATCCAGGGCCGGTGAAGTTACCACTGAGGTGCTCATAAGCAAGATACCGTCCCCGGGCGCTTGTTAGCTGCCCACTGCTCCTTCACCGATGGGTCAAATGCAGAGGTTACATTTGGTTGTGGTGCACTGACAAATAATCACTCACGTTCAAGTAGACTCGTCATAAATCAACCGACTTTTGTAATATTTCGCCATGTTGTAACGCAGTTGTTGGAAACATGTTGGAAACATATTACCTGTGCGGAGTAGTGCCTGTTTCACTCTGCGATTTCTGTATTTAAGTGATAATTTAGTTGTGTGATTGTCATTGTGAACTCACCACAGCACAGTGCAGCACCCGGGGAGCTAGGGGTGGGCGATATATCGAATATACTCGATGTATCTTGGCTTGTTCCACGTGCGATGTAGTAAATGACTATACCGTGACCACCGAGGATAAATCCTAACGTTATTGTTAAACAGACAGCATGTACTTCGCTTTCCAGTTTTGCTTTTGTGCCCCGTCAAAGCAGACAGCTCGCTCCCCCGTCAGTCCAGAAAACTCCTAGCGCATGCGCGTTTCGTACCGCTTTCGTGTTTCGCTTGTCTCCTCGCTCCCCCGCCTATGGCGTCACATCAATGCCAAAACTAGATCGCGCAAAATGGCTCGCCGCAAAAATTCTGTGAGCGCAAATTTCAAAGTCGCGAGCGCAAATGTGAAACTCGAGGGCACAAAATTAAGAATCGAGTGCGCGGTTGTGATAATATTGCGCGCAAACTTTATTTTTCCTCTTGCGAATGTCTTTTTTTCTCTCGACATGTTAAATGTCCTCGCACAAAGTAGATTACCGACGAGCGACTTCTTCGCTCGAGTGAGATTTCTACGTGCACGGTTTGAAAAGGGCCGGGTTTTGGCAGGTTGGGAGCGGGGTTTAGACAGTTTCTGTCTGCGAATCCTATTGGCCGATGGCTCCTGGTTTTGTGATTGACTGCACGCTATAGAAAGTTTATATAGAAAAACCAAAGATGACGGAGGAAGAGGAACAGCGGCAGGTAGATTAAACGCAAGTTATAGTTTATCGACCTTATAATTGTAATTTAATAGTTAGGTCTTACACGTTTTATAAGCACGCAATCAATGGCTCCCCTTGCCCACTTGTCTGTCCCCAATATAAAGTTTGCTATATTATACTTTGGTTTAAAATAAAAGCATTAATTATGTTAAACTTTGGATAAATTCATTATATTGGTGTCATTTTATGAAACATAGGGCCGAATTTATCATTTATACAGTGATTTAGAGAAAATTTAAAGGTATTGAGATATATATTGTGTATCGTGATATAGATTAAAAATATTGCAATATTATTTTTATGCCGTATCGCCCAGCCCTACGGGGAACAGTGCTTGAGGACAGAAATTTGCTTATGAGTGTGTGTGTGTGTGTGTGTGTGAGAATTAAAATGAAAATCACGTTTGTTGTCACATACTAGGAATTTGCTTTGGTGGTTGGTGTTATGACATTAAGACTAAAAAGATATATACAAGGTGTGTGTGTGTGTGTGTGTGTGTTGGGGGCAGGGTAAAGTGCTGCACATGCTCAGGATGTAGTGAGGAGGAGTCACTTAATGAGGTCAGTTCTAATGTACACACACACACACACACACACACACACCACACTCTGGCACCGGCTGTCTGTGCCAGAAGTCTGCTGCTGATTGGACGCCACTCCTGCTCTCCATCTCTCCTCTATTTCCCCTTCTCTCCGCTCTCCCTCGCTCTCTCTATCGTTGTGTGTACTGTTTCATATGTAAACTGGGGGTGTAGCGATACATCGGTCTACAGTGATACATCAACGATCAATAAGCCAACTAATATAACACTGAGAGTGTAACAATGCATCGATCGACTCTGAGACCACCTCCAGCACTACCACCACTGGGCAACCGGAGCGAGACCTTTAACCTCAAGTTGCTCCAGATAAACTGCCCCTGAGATCAGGAAAAGGACATCGCTGTGGATAAGAGCGTCTGCTAAATGTTGTAAAAAATAATCACTTAAAATTCACTTAAAAATTCCGCTTCTGGAACAAAAAAACAAAAAAAATAAGCAAACAACAGAGCCAGTGTGTGTCGAGTTGCGCGATGTGTGAACGCTGCCCGCTCTCTGTGCCAGGCCTGGTTGATCGGGCTCGATGCCAGCGCTGGAGGGGGGCAGTGCCAACCAGCCGGACAGATCACACACACACACGCACACACACACACGCCCGGAGCGCCACTGAAGTTGGTTTCAAACGCCACAGTGCTGCTGGGAAACATGGCTGCCAGTTCCCTACAGTTTCAGCTTCCCGTTAGACGAGCTGAGAGGAAAGGAGAGATGAAATCCCCCTTTATCTCTCCCTCTCGTTCCCTCTCTCCCTCTCTCTCCCTCCAACTGAGTCATTTATATCTCCTGTTCCCCCCATCGCCTGGATCTGGGTCTCCATCGGCCAGATAAATCTACTGTCTGCTCTACTTTCGTGGAGAGAGAGAGAAAATACTGAGAAAGAGGGAGAGATCAATGAGAGACTCTGAGAGGCGACCAGTTATCATACACTCTGTGTGTGTGTGTGTGTGTGTG
>JAVGVS010000461.1:0-299067 GCA_032718565.1 Distichodus sexfasciatus | reverse complement strand
ACATCTAGCAATGCATGCAATGCATTCATATCATTTTCAGACAATGGCCTAATCTTTGGCATTCCAAGTGCAGTCACCCTGTCATATCTAGCATAGTTCCTTACATGATGTTTACTGGATGTCATGTCATTGTAGAATGATTTCATTTCAGTTGAGACATCATCAGATGTAAGTGGCCGCTAGTACAGCCATTAAGGGCTCATTCGTGTTACGGGGTCGGAACTATAGTTTGTGGTTCATGTTCCGGGGCAGTCATAAGTTGTGGTGACACAGAGCGGGAGATAGGCAGGAATGGGTGGCAACGCAGCGGACACTGAGAGGAGCTCGTCCTCGGTTTATGTACCTCTGTGGAAATTGATGGGGTATTTACAGAAATGTATTGTCAGTTATGCATTATAATACATTGAATGTGAAATTGTGTGCATGGTTGTTGAATGTGTTTATTTGTGTTTAGCTCATGCGAGTAAGCACTGCGAGAAGCAAGTTGATGACGCTAATCTACATGTTTGCTAGCGGTCGCGGGAGTTTTGCATCCCTTGGACAAGCGGAGCAAGGTATAAGATGTATTTGCACTG
Source organism: Distichodus sexfasciatus (assembly GCA_032718565.1). Lineage (NCBI taxonomy): Eukaryota > Metazoa > Chordata > Actinopteri > Characiformes > Distichodontidae > Distichodus > Distichodus sexfasciatus. Next base: position 298,492 of record JAVGVS010000461.1, on the reverse strand, counting down.
CGAAGCCATGTGAGTATAATGTATGTGCGATATTTTATTATATTCTGTTCTGAACTGTATTCATTTTGAAGTTAAATTGTTAAAAGGGTGAATTGAATGTGTGTGAAACGTTTCACTGTGGTCTTGTATATTGTTTACATGAGCAGTAAATATTTATGTTGCCTTTCTTCAGTTTTCACGGTGCTTAAAGACATTCCAGAGGAATAAAACACGTGCACCCGTCAGAAACTCTTCACTGTGATTCTTTTGAACGCCAAGGGCTGCTACATCAGATAAGCAGGCCTTTGCTTGACTTGAAATAAAAGTGTCCCATTGCAAATTTGTATAAGTCATTGACTGAAATCATATATAATTAGTATATGCTGACATATCTTAATATTGACTTAAATTATGTATAATAATTATATGTAGATTTATAGTAATATAATTGCTGTAATATAAGGAATTAGGTGGAAACATATAAAGTTTGAAGAGCAGGCACACAATTTCCCTATTAAAACAATATGAAATCTGTATTAAACACAAACAAAATGTAAATGAATCCTATATGACTTTAATTAGATTAGCATACAATGCAGTATAAGAACTTTACATGATTTGTATGTGAATATTAGTAATTTCCTTTATTTTTTACTAATTCCATACATATTTGCATACTATTGTCATGTAAAACTCATAAGACTTCATACAGTATTAATATATGACAAAAATCCCCTACAAGTTGTATGTGTGCTTTTTAGTATGACAGTGGCCATAATCGGTCTGATTTTGCATAGGACATGTATTGGGCTTACATGAAACAGAGAATGTAATTCTGACCTGTTTAAGTAAGGAAGATATATAAATGCTTTATATGAATCATGCAAGTTTTTTTCATATGGGCTGTACTTGAGGTTCATACACAGGGAAAAGGTGTAACAAGTTGTGATGTGATTTTCCCAGGGGAGGGAGAGCTGATGATTTGTATGCCTCTTTTGCATTGACATACAGTAAGTCCAGTGTTTTATTGTCTCTAGTGGGACATGTTACATACTGGGTGAAAGTGAGTAAAGTGGAGTCCAGGGATGCATAGTTAAAGTCATCAGATATGAGGAAGAGAGCATGGGGGTGCTGCGTTTGCAGTCTGCTTACGACGGAGTGGAGCGAGTCACAGGCTGCCTCTGCATTAGCCGATGGGGGATATACACCGCTGTCATGATCACATGCGAGAATTCCCTTGGAAGGTAGTAAGGTCTCATGCTAACAGCTAACAGCTCAATGTCTCTGCTGCAAAGTTGCTCGAACTACAGACAACTAAAGTTCAATTAAAGTTGAAGTAACACAGGGGTTGGACATTCCAACAAGACAATGACCCAAAATACAGTTCAAAATTTACAAAGGCATTCACACAGAGGGGTAAGTACAATGTTCTGGAATGGCCATCACAGTCCCCTGACTTGAATATCATCGAAAATCTATGTGATGATTTGAAGCAGGCTGTCCATGCTTGGCAGCCATAAAATTTAACTGAACTGGAGAGATTAACTCCAGTTACTGGAGGAAAAACTCCCTCTAGTAGAAACCTTGAGAGGAACCAAGACTCGGAGGGGGACCCCATCCTCCTCTGGGCGACCGGGCGCACGAACATTAAATGTACAACAGCAATGGATCAAGATGAGTTAGTTATTTAAGAAAGCAAAGATACAAAAGTAGTCCAAGGGATCTTTTGAAGCCCGGGTTGTTGCTGGGCCACTTGCAGGACCCTCTCAGCAACATGTCCAGATTTAGCTCGAGGAAGTTGTCCGACGTCCACTTTTTTATGTCAAATAAGCATTTTTCCATTTTCTGAAATTGCTGACTGTTTTCTGGTTTAGCCGATATATATAACTGTGTATCATCCGCAATATAATGAAAACTAATTCCATTCTTACGAATGACTGAGCCTAAAGGTAGCATGTACAGCGAAAACAGCAAGGGACCTGGGGATCCTCACACACCAATGTGAGGATGGTGTTTAAGGATGGTGTGTCTAAGTTTCCTTTGAGTGTTATAGATTTGTTTAAATATGCACTGGACATTTAAGGACACAAATTATTTCTGTAAAGTAAGTCAATGATAATTTGAAATATAGCCACAAGTCGCAAAAAAACTTGATTATGAAATCATATTAAATTTATGTAGTGTTTTTATCGCCCTCTATTATTCAAATAGCAACACTGTGTATTTCCTTCTTCGATATCTTCATTTTGAATGGACTTCTGGCTATTAAGATATTTCCATATAGCATTTATAGTGCACCATATTGTTCAACTGGCTCCATTGATGCTAGCTGGGCCAAAGCAGTCCAAAGATACAGCTGCTTAATAAAGTAAATAGTTTGAATTTCTTCAGCCACAAGATGACCACACTGCCCCACCTATTGCACAAGGCCACTCACATGCTCCTCACACTTTTGAACTGACCTTTATCAGACTATTTGGAAATAGTAGGTGAAGATCAAAATCATAACAGCTGAAACAATTTCAATTAGAATGATAAAAACTGTTGTTTTAGTGTTCACAATATGATTTTACTAATCAATAACGAATAGCATCAAAATAAATAATGATGTCAACCCCATATACAGGTATCATGTACAGTGAATTCAGAGTTGTTTGTGGTGAGTTTGTAAATGTACCATTTAACTCAAAATGAGGATGTTTGTGAAAGCAAGAGCATGTTCACAAATAATAAGTAGTTGATTGGTTTCCACTTGCGGGAGATCGGTGCGGCGTCAGCAGTGATGCGGGCGCTGCACCGGCCTGTCATGGTGAAGAAGATTTACCAGTCGATCTACGTTCCTACCCTCACCTATGGTCATGAGTTGTGGATAGTGACCGAAAGAACGAGATCGCGAATACAAGCGGCCGAAATGAGTTTCCTCCGTAGGGTGGCTGGGCTCTCCCTTAGAGATAGGGTGAGAAGTTCAGCCATTCGAGGGGGACTCGGAGTAGAGCCGCTGCTCCTCCGCATCGAGAGGAGCCAGATGAGGTGACTCGGGCATCTGGTCAGGATGCCTCCTGGACGCCTCCCTGGGGAGGTGTTCTGGGCATGTCCCACTGGGAGGAGGCCCCGGGGAAGACCCAGGACACGGTGGAGAGATTATATCTCTCGGCTGGCCTGGGAACGCCTTGGGATTCCCCCAGAAGAGCTGGACGAAGTGGCGGGTGAGAGGGAAGTCTGGGTTTCCCTGCTTAGGTTGCTGCCCCTGCGACCCGACCCGGAACAGCGGTAGCAAATGGATGGATGGATGGTTTCCACTTGTTATCAAAGGAGATCAGCAGAGCATTAATGAACTCTGTTACAAGATGAAAATGGCTCTAATATGATTTGAGCAGCTAAAATAACTTCTTTCATTTGAAGAACACTAAAGGACTTGCATCGATAGCAACAGGACTTCTGTTCAATTTCTTAATAACATTTTACCTCTCATTCGAAAGGCTTCTTCATTTCTGATGAGAATTCAGCCTTTTCGTCTCTAAGAAAGAAAAGTCCTTTTGCTTACGGTTCAATCCCTTAAGATGACCATGTCATGGACGACTGAGTACTGAGAAAACTCTTTTAACTGACACCTACATCTTCCATCAGCATGTTTCTCATTTGGCCTGACAGTTTAACATTTCAAGCTTTTTGGAGTTTGAGTTCTTTGATTGCAGCATTTATTTGTAGTTTTCATGCCTTTGACAATACATGCTCCATGAACACCATTCTGATGAATACGGAAGAGTTGCCATTCAATCAGTTAAAGTACAGCGCTGAGGTTTAATGTTGAGGAGGTTTCTCCATAACAAGAACAACTTTTCACCTGTGTTTATTTTCCACTAGACTTCATGTTGGGTTATATTTCATTAGATTTAGGGTTAGTTAACGGCTGACCGATATTAGGACTAGGGTGAGGTCTAGTGGTTATTTTAAACAAGGGTTGTGGCATTTTCAGGGTATTGTACCAGTAGGTTTAGGACTAGTTTAAGGCAGACAGATATTATTGTTAGAGATGAGTCTTGTGGTTATGTTCCTGGCATCAAATATTAGTGTTATGTATCACTAAGTTTAGCAGTAACATCGAGGTGATGGACAATAAAGAGTTAGAATGAGGCCTAGTCGTCTTGTTTCTAGAGGGATGTTGCATTTTCACTGTTAAAATATTCCCACGGGCAAAGAGTTGGAGGAATCCAGCAGCTGCACAGTAACATAAAATCAACTCAAATATATAACAAGAAAACAATAAAGCTACAGTGGAACATGAATAATGCATATAATATACATACAAAATATACATAGACATTTGAATCAAGTACAGAAAGACTAATTTGGTCATGAACATGTTTAAGACTTGTCCAAAATGTTCAGGAACACAACCATGTGAAGACATGTCTTTTGGCTGAACTATCACTTTAAGGAAATCTATTTTGGAAGGTCACATACTGCATTGAGGGGTCATCCTAACCTGACCATGACACCATAGTTGTCCAAGACCATAGTAGGTTAATACTGCATCCTAATTGTCTCTCTACTTCTACTTCTAGTTCAAAGTGTATATTTTATATTCTATTTCTATATTGTTTATTCCATGTGCCCTGTTTGTTCTTTGTGCCTTGTTCTTTGTTGTTTGCACTGTGAAAAACTGGAGCCACATCATCTTCTCTCTCTGTATATCTGTACAGTATATAGCAGAGATGATAATAAAGTTTACTTTGACACAGGTCTGGCTACAGTATATGAAGCAGATGTGTACATTTGATATGTGTGGCAGTTAGTGTTTAATTCTTAACTAGTATGAATCTCCAGTGATGGAGCACTTCATCTCTCCATCTCAATATATCATAACCCTAAATTAGATTAGCTGTAAAGTGCTGCCTGCTTTTGTATGCTCAGAACTGACGTGGTTCATGCAGTAAAATTTCTCAGCATCACATAAAAACATTGAAATGTACTGTCCCAAAGCAACAGTAAAGACTTGTCTCGGTGCTCATGTGAGTACTTTATTTCATTTTAATTTACTCTAACATCTGTTGGTTTATAGGCTGCTCTCATAGACAAATTCCACAGTGTAGCTTTAGGATTAACCGTAGTCCGGGAACTGGTCATTATTGCACCATTCTGTTGTGCATATTTTAACCCACATCTCAGACATTTCAACATCTCCCAGATCATTCACTTACGTCATGAACAATTTCTGTTGCTCTCTCTCTCACTCCTCCTCTCTCTCCTCACATGACGTCACTTCAGCAAACACAGAATCGGGAAGTCACTCTCACTCAGTTCAGAGAAAACGAAACTCATCTCAGAGTTCTGCTCATTCACTTTATGTCATGAACACTTTCTGTTTCTCTCTCACTCCTCCTATCTCTCCTCACATGACGTCACTTCAGCAAACACAGAATCGGGAATCACTCTCACTCAATTCAGAGAAAACAAAACTCATCTCAGAGTTCTGCTCATTCACTCTTCAAAGTGCAGGAAAATGGCCACTTTTTCTCAGGATGAGTTCATGTGTCCAGTGTGTCTGGAGCTACTGAAGGATCCAGTGGGTGTTCCCTGTGGACACAGTTTCTGTAAGGTGTGTATTAATGGCTACTGGGATCAGGAGGATCAGAGACGAGTCTACAGCTGCCCCCAGTGCAGAGAGACTTTCACTCCAAGACCCGATCTACGCAGAAACAACAAGCTGGCTGAAGTGGTAGAGAGACTGAAGAAGACAGGAGTCCAAGCTGCTTCTGCTGCTCACTGTTACGCTGGAGCTGCAGATGTGGCGTGTGATTTCTGCACTGGAACAAAACTCAAAGCTGTCAAGTCCTGTCTGATGTGCATGGTTTCCCTGTGTGAAATTCACCTTCAACCGCACTATCAACTTCCAGCCTTAAAGAGTCACAAATTAGTCCAGACCTCTGGGAAACTACGAGAGAAGATCTGCTCTAAACATGAGGAACTGTTCAAGATATACTGTCACACTGACCAACAATTAATTTGCTCTTTGTGTGTAATGGATGATCATAAAGGCCATGATACAGTCACAGCTGTAGCAGAGAGAGAAAAGAGACAGGTAATACTCCAGCTCTACTTGTCTTTTTAATCTAGAACAGTTCCACTAGTCAGCAGATGGTTTAGACTTATTTAGAAATGTTATCGAGTGAATCTTTTATGAGTATGGAGGTAGTAAATGGACACCTCATCAACATAGTTATAAACTAGTCAGACGAGTCAGTGCTATTTCACCACACAGCCAGCACCCATCTAGCAGCCTGATTACAGCTTTACACAGCTCATACTACAGAGTCTGAGAGAAAAATAAAATGGAATTGATCTCCGTGTAGCACTGATTAGAAGCAGAAAATTCAACCTGTTCAGTTTTTCATATAAAGAGCTGCATTCACCAACTGAGTTACCTTTACCAGAACATTAGTAAAGTCATGTTACCGTTTTTGAAGCTCCTTTGTAGTTGTAACGCTCAAGTGCACATGTGAGTAACTAATAGCGTGAGTAAAATGTCCTTCACTGTCACTTACGCATATAGGTGATGCATTAAATAATTTAGGTGATTATTGATAAACAGCTGGATGTAATGTATGTGTCTCCAGAGTGAGTTAAAGGAGGTTCAGACTGGATGTGAGCAGAGACTGCAGGAGAAACAGAAGAAGCTGGAGGAGGTGAAACAGGCTGTGATCACTATTAAGGTGAGTAGTGAACAGAGAGCTGCTGGAGCAGATATTACACACCTCAGTCAGGACACACACACACACAGGGTGGAGAGCAGGTGGTGAAGGTGGAGAGTAAGAGAGGGAATGATGGTGGAGGTGTATATGGCTCTTGTCTCTGTGTCTCCTAACAGCGCTCTGCACAGGCAGCAGTGGAGGACAGTGAGAGGATCTTTACTGAGATGATCGGCCAGCTTGAGAAGAAGCGCTCTGAGGCCACAGAGCTGATCAGAGATCAGGAGCAGGCTGAACTGAGTCGAGCTGAAGGAGTCCTGGAGCAACTGGAGCAGGAGATTGCTGATCTTAAGAGGAGAGACGCTGAGCTGCAGCAGCTTTCACACACAGAGGATCACATCCATTTCCTCCAGGTAACAATCACTGTCTGATCTCCAGAGGAGCCTGTTCCTCACAAAGCTCCTAAAATGCCTCTTACCAAAAGAGCATCAAGCCCACAAGAAACATTCCTGTCTGCAGCATCACACTGGTGTCTTTGCTCTGCTTTGGTGGGAGACGCTTCATTCCTCTTGTCCTTCTTCTTCTTCTTCTTCTTCTTTCTCTCTGTAGAGTTTCCAGTCTCTCTGTGTCTCTTCTGGATCTCAGCACTCCTCCAGCATCTCTGTCCATCAGCGTCCCTCATTTGATGGAGTGGTCAGATCTCTCTCTGCTCTGAAAGAGAGACTAGAGCAGTTCTGCAGGGAGGAATTCAACAACATCCCTGCACACGGTAAGAGAAGCTGTCCTGCTCTCCAACATCATGATGGAAATATTGACTCAGTGACAATCAGAAGAGATGCAGTTTAGAAACACACTTGTAAATATTGTTATTAGTCAAAGTCAAAGTCAAAGTAAACTTTTTTGTCATCTCTGCCATATACTGTATAGATATACAGAGAGATGAGACGACGGAGCTCCAGTTTACACAGTGCAGTAGGAAATAGGGAACAAAGAACACATAAGGCACATGGAATAACACTATATAAATAAAATACAAAATATACATTTTAAACTAGAAATGGAATAATAAATATAACTTTAAACTAGAACTAGAAATAGAGGTAAATAGTGAGACAGTTTGGATGCATTATTACCTACAAAAATGGAAACTGACTTTTACACTCGATGTGCAAGAGGTTTGAAACAGTTATATTATGTAGAATGCTATATCCAGTGTATTTATACATTAAGTCTTCAATGTTTGTGCAAACAAGTAGCGGCAGTGCAAAAAATTATTTTAGCAGTGTTGTAGCAACAGTCATTTGTGGAGGAAATGGTCCGTATAGCAGCATGTCCATCACAGCGACGGTGGCGGTTGATGCAGCATGTCAGGACGCTCTCTATGGTGCCCCTGTAAAACACGGTGAGAGTGGGAGGGGGCAGGTTGGCTCGCTTCAGCCGCCTCAGGAAGTGGAGACGCTGCTGGGCCTTTTTGGTGATGGAGGTGGTGTTGGTGGTCCAGGAGAGGTCGTCTGAGATGTGAACTTCCAGTAACTTGGTGTTCTTTACAGTCTCAAACATGGAACCGTGGATGCTGAGTGGTGTGTGGGTGGAGCGAGTTCTCCTGAAGTCAACAATCATTTCCTTGGTTTTGTCCACATTCAGCGACAGGTTGTTCTCACTGCACCAGGCAGCCAGCTGCTGAACCTCATCTCTGTACGCTGACATTGTTCTTGCTGATGAGCCCCACCACGGTCATGTCATCGGCGAATTTGATGATGTGGTTTGAGCTGTGCAGGGCGGTGCAATTGTGGGTCAGGAGTGTGAACAGAAGTGGACTGAGAACGCAACCCTGAGGAGCTCTGGTACTCAGCCTGATGGTGCTGGAAACGTTGTCGCCAATTTGGATGGACTGAGGTCTCTCTGACAGGAAATCCAGTATCCAGTTACAGAGTGAGGTGCTCAGTCCCAACTTGCTCAGTTTCACACACAGTCTTTGGGGAATGATGGTGTTGAATGCTGAACTAAAGTCTATGAACAGCAATCTGACATAAGAGTCTTCATTGTCCAAGAGAGAGGGAAAGGTGAAGTGCAGAGGATATGGCGTCCTCATTTGACCTGTTTGTGTGATAGGCAAACTGCAGCAGGTCTGCAGGTCCAGTGGGTCATGGCTTCTCACCTGTGCCATGACGAGTCTCTCAATATTAGGGATGCACGGTGACATCAGAAACCGTATCGGAATTTTCTGATAATTGTTCTGTGTTCAAGTCATCAGTGTCAGACTGATATTTAGATTTGTCTGATATTTCCAGCTGATATTTGATGCTGCATTTATTGTACGTGGGAAATGTAGCGCTTGTGTCAGACATGTCCAGAGTATCTTGTTTATGTGCTGGACTCTGGCTTCACTCATGCTGGACATGCTCATGGTCAACATCAGATATCAGCATGGCTCTCATATCCCCATATCCTGCATCACTATTTGTTATGGACAAAGGTGGAAAAAGTAGTGAACTATTGTAATTAAGTAAAAGTATGTTTACTTTGCTTAAATTCTACTCAAGTAAAAGTAAATTACCCATCTAAAAATCTACTCGAGTAAAAGTAAATAAATCCAATCCAGCACTAGTTGTTTTTAATCAACTATAATGTGCAAACATTGTTCAGACCATAAAACATTTTCAAGTACTAGTGTAGGGTCCTATGAAATCCGTTTTGTTTTTTTGCTAAATTCTGTTTTGGTTTTTGCTGAATTCTGTTTTTTCCATTTCTATTCTTCTGAATTCCGTGTTTTACATTATAATCATATTTATTCACCTAAAAAGTGTCTAATTATGGAGTGAATGGAAAAGAACAATGCAATAAGAAAACATTTCACATTAAATGACTTATTCAACTTCAACAAAGTGCTGGGGTTCAGCAGAACATTTACTGCTTTAGTAAAACATTCACCTGTAAACAACAAACAACATTCATTTTTTGGTGCAAAACAAACTGTTTCTGATGTGAGTGTTTGACTGTAAGTGGTCGTCACGTGTTCTTGCAGGTGCAGTCTATCGTGTGCTGAGTTGTTCTCCCGATTCATAAAAATCATTTGTGTATTGTTCTGCTCTAAACTTAGCACTAACAGTAGAATTCCGTAATGTTTTTGAGGACTTGGGTGTTCCAGTCTTTTCACCATAGCTGACTGTTGACGTTTCCCCCTCTGTGTCTGTGCATTTGTGTGTGTGAAAAGCTGAGTCCCACCTCAACAGGTAACACGTACAGACTTGATTAGAAACCATTGCTTTGCCCACACACCGATATCAGCGAATTATACCACGTTCCGTGTTTTACAACGGATTTCATTTTATTTGTTGAATTCCGCGATTCCGTCCATGTTTTCCAGATCGCGAAAATCATAGGGCCCTACAAGTGGCATAAGTTGCATAACCAACCTCAAAGTGTCCGGGCTGGACAGTGCGTAGCTACATTAAAATAGTGTGAACGACGTGTGTGAACGGCCACACAATTTCCTTTCAGTTCTGGCGGATTGGTTTTTTTCCGCATTTCACGGGTGTGTGTGTGGGGCCCGGGGGGGAGGGGGGGGGGGTTCCAATGTAGCAAAGGAAAATATGTCCTTGAGTAAAAGTATAATGACCTATTTCAAAAGCCACTTAAAAAATTACACATTACTCACAAAAACTACTCAATTACAGTATCGTGAGTAAATGTAATTTGTTACTTTCCAACTCTGGTTATGGATTATTTATATTAGTAGTAAGATTTATCTTCTGTGTCTCCACAGCTGCAGCAGCTCAAATCATTTCACCAGAACAATCAACCTGCAGAGCAGACTTTCTATCATGTACGGAACACACACACACACACACATATACATACATACATACATACACAAACATAATTTCACACAAAAACACACTCATACATACATAGACACACATCCACATACACACACACAAGCACACACACTCACATACATAGAGTAGACTTTCTACCATGTACATAACACACACACACAACAACAAGACACACACATACACACACACACAACCAACCTGCAGAGCAGTCTTTCTACCATGTACATAACACACATACACAACAACAAGACACACACATACACACACACCTACACACACACACACAACCAACCTGCAGAGCAGTCTTTCTACCATGTACATAACACACATACACAACAAGACACACACACACACACACATACACACAGGAAATCTGCAGAGCAGTCTTTATACCATGTGCATAACACACACACACAACCAGACACACACACAAACACAAAATCACACACGACACACACACACAGACACAACCAACCTACAGAGCAGACTTTCTAGCATGTAAGCAACAAATACACCACCATTCACACACACATATACACACACAGAACCAGACACACACACACATAAACACACACATACATAAGTTCACACACACACACACACACACACACACACGCAAACATGTACATTTCTGGTCATTATAAAACTAAATTAAACTAGAGTTTAAACCAAAATCTTGATATTTATCTGTTTTTTAGATTACTGTCATTTGACTCTGGATCCAAACACAGCACATCGTATCCTCATTCTGTCTGAGAAGAACAGAGTGGTGAGAGGCAGTGGGACAGTCCGACGTTACTCTAATCATCCAGAGAAATTTAATATCTACCCTCAGGTGTTGTGTAAGGAGAGTGTGTGTGGACGCTGTTACTGGGAGGTTGAGTTGAGCGGCCGTCGTGTGTACATAGCAGTGTCATATAAAGACATTAACAGGAAAGGAGGTTATGAGTGTTTGTTTGGATTCAACAATCAGTCCTGGAGTCTGCTCTGTTCTTCCTCTCTCTCTTTCTATCACAACAACATTGAGACTAAGATCTCATCATCACCATGCTCCAGAATAGGAGTGTATGTGGATCACAGTGCAGGAACTCTGTCCTTCTACAGCGTCTCTGATACAATGAGTCTCCTACACAGAGTCCACACCACATTCACACAACCACTCTACCCTGGCTTCAGGCTGGCTTATTCAAGATCACATGTGAGGTTGTGTGATGCTGAATGAAGTATCAGTGTTATGTTTAGTAATGATGGAGATCGATGGTGTGTTTGCTGCTTACACTATGTACAGTACACACTCTCACACATTTATTCTACACACATCATTATTCCCAAAGTTCAAATCAGAAATGCAGTGTAAGGTGTAAAACTGCTGTCTGTATGTGATCAACTGGATTTACTCTTCCACACAGCCTCCTTCATGGACATTACAGCAGTGACTCTTCACTCACTTCTTGCTTTAGCTTTATTCTTTTCTTCTGACGTCTGTTTTTAACTGGAAGATTTGTGTATCAACTGGCACAGTGTTGAGTTCAAGTTGTTTTGTTGAGTTAATAATTGATGCACCTGATTTTTAAATCCTCTTATCCATCACCACCTTACTAACAGACAAATGTTAAGTAAAATAAAAAAGAGGCCTCTCCTGGAGCCGACACCTTATCACGGTGGAGGGGTCTGCGTGTTCCAATGATCCCAGGAGCTAAGTTGTAGGGTCACCCAAGGTCCTGGCAAACAGGTCCTGGGTGAGGAACCGGACAAAGTGCGGCTCAATAAACGTGCGGACTCATCAAACCTCAAGTTTACAGTTTTTTTCTGATTGCTTAAACACTAAAAGAAAAAGTCTCCCACATTTGGCATAATTTTACACTCAGTTAGCAAAACATTGGCCCAGATTTGCACAACACTAAGCACATTGTCAGCTTCACACTTCTTGCAAAACTCAACACACAGTGATTTGCAAATCACTAAACACACTTGTCCATGTTAAAGCACTGGCTTTCAAATAACCACACTCATGAACCAATTGGTTAAACACAACCACCGGGTGAACAAACACTTAGGTGCTTAATTATAGACACACCAATCAGGTTTAGGCACGATAAAAAGGAACAGGTGAGTTAACCTGCCATCAACAAACATGGAGGACATGAGAGGCCTCTGGTCCAAAATTGGTTTCATGATCATCCATAATTTACACGTCTTTATCTTCCACCGTACTCTCCCTTCCTAAACACAAGAGAAGAGTTTTTTTTCTGCATGGCGGTGGAAGGTTTATGATCTACAGCCATATGTTGATGCACCTCTCATTCAAGTTGTAGAGGATGCATGTAATCAGATTGATGTTGTCTCTATTCTAGGATGGATCTGACACTGTGAAAGATTTTTTCCACAGTGTCTTGCATATGACAACATAGCCTGTGATGTTGATGAAGCTCTGTGGTCAGATGCAGCTGGACAGAGAGATGTTTAGTTTTTTTTACCCCCCTCTTTTTGCATGTTTGTAGTGGTTGCAGGAAATAAAGATAAACAGATTTGATCTAATGTGGTGTTTGGTGAACATATTTGGTGTAATTTTTTGTTAGGAAATGCTAAAAGTGTTTTAGGATAAATGCAGTAGTGTCTATCTTGTTCAAAATGAGTTAGCTAATAATACTTGTGTGTGTTCAATATGACAACAAAACAGTGTTTTTATAAAACAATGTAGAGTTTTTCCAATAGTGTTTCATTTTGCAAAAGATCTGAGATGTTCTGCTACTTGGGTGTAGTGTTGTGCTAATTGTGTGAAGTGTTTTGAAAATATGGGCCCATTTTTCAAAATTGTGCTTAAGCAGTTGAAAAAAACTGTAATACTCTGGCAAGTCCAGGCGTCGGGGAGGAGCTACTCTACTCTCACTGCTCTCATTGGCCAAGAGCCAAAAGTGGGTGTAATCTGAAAAAAGAAGTGTTGTCTCTGAAGGTATAGTTGGGATAGGGGGGTGTGGTTCCCAGCATGCACTGCTCCTGCAGGGTTTTTGTTCGGGTTGTTTTGGGTCTGTTTTAGGGATTAAAAATTTGTTATTGTTAAAGTTCTTTGTGTGTTGTGTTATGGGGAATGTTTAGGGGATAATAAAAAAGAAAGCTTGGAGGCTCTCTCCACCTGAGTTCATTTCTCTTGTGTTGTCTCCGTTCCCTGCAGTTTTAACGCAAGCAAAACTAAATTGTCACAATATTTAATCAGAGTGAATTTAGGTTAAGGTGTGGAACAGCTGATCACTGTTTTCAACAGCTATGGTTGTCCCAATAAACAGCATTGGCTCAATTTCCTGACTGCGACTGATTCTTCAGCCTCAGATCTCGGCTCTAATTTTCCACGACAAAGGTCAGAAATTGAAATTTCTTGTGGACTGTTCTTTGCCCTTCTCCCACTTTGAGTGGACATACCATTACGTCCATTAGAACAAGGGGAGTGTCAACTGCCGAGTCTTTTTCAAAACCTTTGATGTGTGGTTTAGCCGGTGAAATGTTCACGCATAGTTTTTTGATCTCTTCAGCATGCCCCCTTTATATCTGCTGGTGAGAGATCTTGTGTGCAGATTAAATTTGATATTAATGTGCACCGAAGAAGGCATTATAGTTGAAACTAGTGAAGGAACGATTTTTAGGTGACACTTTCTTCACACATACAGTACATACTTTTGACTTTATGACCCCAAATTACTTACATTGTACTGCATATGTCTCATATGATTTTGATGACTTACCTGACTGGAATATTTTTTTTTTTTTGACAAAGACAAGATTAGGACAGACAGGGTTTTTTGTACTGCATGTTTGTCAATATTGTTGTCAAATGAGCAAATGAATTTTTTTTCTGTTGAGGGTTCTTTCCTTCACATATCCCTTGCTAAACCAAGGGATTGGGAGTGGCAGGAGTGGTGGCGCCATGAGCAGGCAGTGGCTAACAGTGCTCCAGCGAATTCAGTGTTCATACTGCAATTATTGTTCATCTTGTTTACTTTCAGTTTTGTTTGTGATCGAGTTACGATGCATATCATCTATGACAGACACAACCTGCTCAAAATTGAATGCACAGTTCTACTGTTAAGTCTGCTGTCGGATACACTATGGAGCCTGGGCGAGAAGACGAGGTGCAGCTGGCTGAAAAGCAAGCACTGTGCACGTAAACAAAAGTGAGGCAATCGCGTGGGAACTAGTGCGAGGCTAAAAGTCCAACCAGCACTTCCATCTGTCCCGCTCTCCAATATTCGCTCACTGGCCAAAAGAATGGACTATTTGTGACTCCAGCAGTGAAATAACGAACTGCTGCGTCTTTATTTTTATGGAAACATGGCTGAACGCGAACATTGCAGACTCGGCTATCCAGCTAAACAGGCCACTATACAACCAAGCCAACAGAGAAGCCTGTTTGTCTGGTAAGAGGGGGTGGAGGCGGTTTGTGCTTCTACATCAACAAACTCTGGTACATGAACTCTGCTGAAGTTAGCCGCCACTACTCACCATAGATAGAGTTTTAGGTCATAAAGTGTCAGCCGTTCTACCTGCCAAGAGAATTCTCCGTGGTGCTAGTCATAGCTGTATACCTGCCTAGCGCTACTTCACCTGGCGCTAGCCAAATTGTATGAGGTTATTAACAAGCTCCAGACCAGCATCCGGATGGATTTTTCATCATTGCTGGCAACTTTAACCACGCAAATCTGAAGTCAGTTCTGCCCAAATTCTACCAACATGTGGACTTCGTTACGAGTGGTGAAGAACTGCCTGGATAAAGTCTACACCAATGTGCGTGGTGCCTACAAAGCAGCAGTGCAACCCCACATCAGCTCTTCTGATCACGCAACGGTGATGCTGCTGCCCACATACTCATCGCTGCTGAAATGCACGAGATCTGCCAGGAAAACCATTAGAGTCTGGCCTTGTGGAGTTGTCTCAACACTTCAAGACTGTTTTCAGTGCACAGAGTGGAATGTATTCAAACAGGCAGCAACGTATGACGGCTGCATGATTTTTTTCTTTAACTTTAACTTTATACTTTAGAAACTTTATTTATCCCCAAGGAGATCTGCCAGGAAAACCATTAGAGTCTGGCCTTGTGGAGTTGTCTCAACACTCCAGGACTGTTTTGAGTGCACAGACTGGAATGTGTTCAAACAGGCAGCAACATATGACGGCTGCATGAATTTTTTTAAACTTTAACTTTATACTTTAGAAACTTTATTTATCCCCAAGCAGCCCATTCAATATAAATACTGATATAAAAATAATTAAATACTGATATAATTAAATATTTATAGCAAATTAAATAACAAGCTAAAATACAGAAAAATATGTAATGAAATAAGGCACAGCCATTAGTTATAGCAGATGATGATCTGGGAGAGGATGAGGTCACAGAGCATTATTAAAAAGTCTTACTGCCATGGGGACAAAGGATCTCCTAAACTGCTCAGTTCTGTAGCGCAGCAAAAGAAGCCATCTGCCACTGCTGCTGTTAACTGGTGTTAACTATTGTCCATTAAAGCTTTAAGTCTGTTCAATGTGACCCTTTCTACCACTGTTTTAATTGTGCCCAGGCTCCTGCCAAGCACTGAGCTGGCTCACCAGCTTGTCCAGCCTCTTGGTATTTTTGTCTGCCAGGCTGCACCCCCAAAATACAGCAGCATAAAAAAAGGACACTGGCTACCATTGAGTCATAAAACATGTACACACACATACACATAAAAAGACTTCAGCCTCTGCACTAAGAGGCAGCTCTGCCACTTCTTGTAAATTGCATCAGTGTTCAGGATCTAGTCCAGTTTATCATCTAATACAATCCCCAAATATTTGTCGGAGGTCACCATCTCGATGTCCTGCCCCTGTATGGAAACTGGCAGATGGGGTGGCCTGGGTCTTCTGAAATCCACCACCATCTCCTTGGTTTTGGTGGCATTAAGGTGGAGGCAGCTCCTACTGCACCAGTTCCTGAAGGCCTCCACAAGGTCCCTGTATTCTGGCTCTCGGTTCTTGCGTCACGTCACTTCCTGCTTTTGCTGGTGCAAGTCGGCGTCTCTTACTGCTACAACTCGTAGTCTCTCACTTCTTTTTTCCCCTTTATACTCAAATTGTATTATATTCTGTCAATTTCTTACTACGAACTTTTTATATCAAGGAAGTAACAAATGATTAGACACTGCTTGCCGTGTCATTTAAATTTAATTTTTTTTCGCGAGGAAGCACCAAGTGTATAGGGCTTCCTCCGCCCAAAATGCACAGCGTCTTAAATTTAATTTTCTTTTCATACATTTCCTTACTCTAAGCGATTTAAGTAATACAACCAGCGGCTAAAACCTAAAGCCTAAATATAGTTTATCTCCAACCGCGGCAGGACTGAGACGCAAAAACCGATGGCAACTTCTCAGTGATCCTGCTCAACTAATAACAACGTAAGTGATATCTGTTCTTTTAAATAAGATGTCTAACGGTGATGTTGTTTTCTGTAGTGAGTGTAGAATGTTTAGCCTTAGCTCCTCCCTCAGCAGTGATAGGTTAAGTAGTGATAACTTTATCTGTAAAAGGTGTAAGATGGTAGAAGCTCTGACGGAGAAGATTACAGAACTAGAGGCGCGCCTCCAGACGTTAGCACAGTCGCCAGGTAGCCTTTTAGCTGCAGGTTTGCAGTCAGGGAGTCTGGGGGCTTCAGGTTCAGATTTAGAGCGTTCAGGCCCAAAAACTCTGGCATTAGGGTTCCCGCAGCAGAACCAATGGGTGGCAGTTCGGCGACATAGACGGAGAACCCAAGCTTCGGCAAAGGCTACTCCTGAGCACCACTCTCCATCTATCAGCGTGTCGAACAGGTTTGCCCCGCTCAGTGATACACCCGCTGAGACACCTGTTGAAAGTGCTCTGGTGATAGGTGATTCTATTCTACGGCACATGAAAATAGCTAGACCCTTAGCGGCACCAGCAGTCAAGGTAAATTGTTTACCAGGGGCCAGAGCGCCGGACATCAGGGCCAATCTTAAGGTGCTGGCCAGTAATAGACGTAGATATTCCAAGATAGTCGTCCATGTCAGGACGCCAAGCTCAGACAGTCTGAAGTAACCAAAAGTAATTTTAAAGAGGTGTGTGAGCTAGCCAAAACAATGTCGCAGGCAGTAATTCTCTCTGGCCCCCTCCCAGCTAGACGTAGCCCCGAGACCTACAGCAGGCTCTGGTCGCTGAACTGCTGGCTGTCAAAGTGGTGCTCTGAAAATAGCATAGGTTTTGTAGATAACTGGTCCACTTTCGAGGGAAAGCCTGGTCTTTTGAGCCGGAATGGTATCCACCCCTCGTGGGAGGGTGCTGCCCGTATTTCAATGAACATAGCAGCTAGCCTTTATGCAGATTCAAGTGTAGGTGGCCATTGACAAACTGGAGCCAAGGCCAGGCCACAGGCAGAAAGGCTAAACCGACCGCCTGCGAGTTGCCTCGAGCCGCCACCTAGGTACCACCATACTGACATTGTCTCTGTGCCCCGAACCAAAAATAGTTCATGTAAAATGCGAAAGGCGTCTTTTTCCAATCAAATTTCCATTAAATTAGAGCAGCCGATGCAGAATATCTGTAGCACTAAGCTGAAAGTAGGACTACTAAATATTACATCATTAACTACTGAGGCACTTATTATTAGTGAAATGATTTCAGACCACGTCCTAAACGTGCTCTATTTAACTGAGACATGGGTAAGACCCAACGAGTATTTAGCCTTAAATGATGCGACGTCTCCAGGATATAGTTATGAGCATAAACCCCGACTCAGTGGTAAAGGGGGAGGTGTTGCAGTGATCTACGAAAGATCTCTTTCAATAACACAGAAGTCAGGACCTAAATTTAAATTTAAATCATTCAAATTATTATTCCTTAGAATTGCAGACATATCTGCAAAACCTAATTCTCTGTCGCTCCCTCTCGTTACAATTTACCGTCCACCAGGTCCTTATTCTGAATTCCTAACTGAATTTGCAGAATTTCTGTCAGACCTGGTTATTTCAACTGAAAGAGCAATAATTGAGGGGGACTTTAATATTCATGTAGATAATGAACAAGATCCTCTGACAGCAGCTTTTACTAATTTACTAGATTCCATGGGCATTGTTCAAAATGTAACTGGGCCCACTCACAACTGCGGTCATACCCTTGATTTAATTCTATCGTTTGGTCTTAATGTAGATAATGTAACAGTACTGCCTCAGACGAGTATTATTTCTGACCACCATCTCATTACATTTGATTTTCACTTTAGTCAAAACACAAATACTACAACTCGCTTCTGCTCCAAGCGTACAATCACTTCAGATACAGCTAGTAACTTTATTGATAATCTCCCCGATCTGTCGTTCCTGACAGTGGAAATGTCTAATCTTGCTGAACTTGAGAGTAATACGGATTATCTAACATCTACACTTCGTTCCACCTTAGATAAAATTGCTCCGTTAAAAATAAAAAAGGTCAGAAAAAACAAAACATCCCCTTGGTGTAATGACCACCTACGTAGCCTAAAACAAGGGACACGAAAACTAGAACGTAAGTGGCGGCAAACTAGATTAGTGGTATTTGAACTAGCATGGAAAGACGCTATGGGAAGCTATAAAAAGGCTCTTAGAGCTGCGAAATTAGAATACCTATCATTGCTAATTGAAAATAACAAAAATAATCCTAGGTTTCTATTTAACATGGTATCCAAGCTGACTAATTGACAGACTACTACTCAAACTGTACCAACATTGTTTTCTAGTGGCGAATTTATGAACTTTTTTGACCAAAAAATTTATTCAATTAGACAGAATAATCTGAAATCTCAAGTAACTACGGTGGCTGGCCTTGACAAGGCAAGTACTAATACTGCAGCCATCTTATTTGAATCATTTACTCCGGTTGACCAGTCAGATCTAACGTCTTTAATCCTTTCCTCAAATTCATCTACTTGCATGTTAGATCCTGTTCCAACAAGGCTACTCAAAGAGATGATTCCAGTAGTGATTAAACCTCTACTAGCAATAGTTAACTCCTCTATTAGCATTGGTTATTTACCCAAATCTCTTAAGTTAGCAGTAATTAACCTTTGCTGAAGAAGCCCAACCTGGATCCCCTGGTAATGTTAAACTATAGACCAATATCTAATCTCCCATTTATCTCCAAAATAATAGAAAAAGTTGTTGCCAGTGAACTAACCTCGTTCTTGCAGGAAAACCATATTTATGAAATGTTTCAGTCTGGGTTTAGAGCCAACCACAGCACAGAGACTGCTCTGCTGAAGGTAGTGAATGATCTTCTCTTATCTGCTGATCAGGGCTGTGTCTCGCTCTTAGTGCTGCTTGATCTTAGTGCTGCTTTTGATACTGTTGATCATGCCATTCTCCTAGACAGACTTGAACATGTTGTTGGTATCAGGGGAGTGGCCCTCTCTTGGTTCAGATCCTACCTTTCAGACCGCTATCAGTATGTGAATGTAAATGGTGATTCCTCTGAGCACGTCAGGGTGAAATATGGAGTACCACAGGGATCAGTTTTAGGTCCCTTGCTGTTTTTGCTGTACATGCTACCTTTAGGCTTAGTCATTCGTAAGCATGGAATAAGTTTTCATTGTTTTGCGGACGATACACAGTTATATATATCGGCTAAACCAGAAGACAGTCAGCAATTTCAGAAAATCGAAAAATGCTTATTTGACATAAAAAAGTGGATGTCGGACAACTTCCTCCAGCTAAATCTGGACAAGACTGAGGTCCTTCTTACTGGCACTAACGCCACCAGAAGTCAGCTATCTGACATCACGGTCAGTCTTGATGGATTATCCATTGTACCAAGTACTGTTGTTAAAAACCTTGGTGTTACTTTAGACTCCAATCTTTCATTTGATGTACATGCTTCTAACATTAGTCGCACCTCCTTCTTTCAACTCCGTAATATTGCTAAACTAAGAAACGTGCTATCCTTTCAAGATGCAGAGAAACTAGTTCATGCATTTATTACCTCAAGACTCGATTACTGTAATGTCTTATTCTCCGGTTGTCCAAATAGGTTGTTAAATAAACTCCAGCTAGTTCAGAATGCAGCAGCCAGAGTCCTCACTAAAACTAAAAAATATGATCATATCACCCCAATTCTATCCTCACTCCACTGGCTACCAGTAAAATTTCGTGTCGACTATAAAGTACTTCTCTTGACCTATAAAGCTCTAAATGGTCTTGCACCGCAGTATGTGAGTGACCTCATTTGCAACTACAATCCGTTGTGTACGCTTCGATCGCAAGACGCAGATCTTTTAGTAATACCTAGAATAAATAACGTTACCGTGGGGGGAAGAGCATTTGCTCATAAAGCGCCACAATTGTGGAATAAACTACCAGTTAGTGTTCGGAGCTCAGAAACAATCTCTGCCTTTAAGTCAAGGCTTAAGACTTACCTGTTTAGTCAGTCTTTTGGATATTAAACTCCCTTTTTCTTAGTTAAAGGCGAGATCTGGGGGTTCATGGTCATTTGAGATTAAAGGTGAAAGGGGGGATTGGTGCTGTCATCCTACCACTCTTGCTGATCGCTTAAGTTTGCAGACGGTGGTTTGGTGTGATGCCGAGACCCCTGGAAGCCCTCATGTCTGTGTTACCTTCCAGCTCTCCCTTCTTAGCTAGGCTGCCATAGTTACTCTAGCATTGCCGGAGGTTAGGTTAGGGCACTTAACTTTCTCCTCTCTCTTCTTCTTTTTCCGAGCTGTTCCCGAGCTGATCCCGGGATGGCGCTTGGCTGACCGAACCCTCACCGGGACTCTATGGAGTTCCCCCAGGCTGACACTGACCATCTCGACACTACCAAGCTGACGCTGACCAACTGAACTCACTAGGAGTCCCTGGAGACGTCCTGAGCTGATGCTTGACCTTGTCAACCCTCCCGAGCTGATCCTGACCCACTGAACCCGCACCAGGACTCCATGGAGACATCATCATGAAACCAACTGGGATTGGACCCTATGGACGTCTACTGACTCAGCAGCACAATACTGAACTAATTTCAGCTTAATGCTGCTGAGAGGGTCCTGCAAGTGGCTCAGCAACAACCCGGAATTCAAATATCCCTTGGACTATTTTTGTATTTTTGCTTCTTTAAATAACTAACACCTCATCTTGATCTATTGCTTGTTGTACAATAAATGTTCGTGCACCCGGTCGCCCAGAGGAGGATGGGGTCCCCCTCCGAGTCTTGGTTCCTCTCAAGGTTTCTTCCTACTAGAGGGAGTTTTCCTTGCCACTGTCACCTCAGGCTTGCTTGTTGGGGGGTTTAGGCCGGTTATATTTAAAGTGCTTTGTGACAATGACTGTTGTTAAGAGCGCTATATAAATAAACCTGAATTGAATTGTATTCCTCCTGCTCCTGTCAACTCCCGATACATGCCACAATAGCTGTGTTATCAGAATATTTTTGCATGTGGCAGAATTTCGTGCTGTATCTTAAGGCAGCAGTGTAGAGTGAGAACAGGATTGGTGCTGAAACTGTCCCTTGTGGGGCCCCTGTGCTGCAACTCACCATCCCAGGGACATAGTTTCCCAACCTGACAAACTGAGGTTGCTCTGTCAGGTAGCCTGTTACCCAGGAGGTTAGAAAGTGGTCCAGACCCATCTGCTCCAACTTGCCTCTCAGTACGAGGGGCTGGATCATGTTAAATTTACTTGAGAAATCAGAGAATAAGATTCTCACATAACATCCTGGCTCCTCCAAGTATGTGTGTGTCCTGTGCAACATGTAAAGGTACCACTTTACTTTTACATGTACACTCTGGTGTGCTCCTGGTAGGCAAATTGGAGGGGATCCAGTGCATGAGTGACCTCTGGCCTCATAAGGTGAAGGAAAGGTGCTTCAGGGTCTTCATAATATGAGATGTTAAGGCAACTGGGTGGTAGTCGCTTATTTCAGTTGGTCGCCCTACTTTGGGAACTGGTACAAGACCATCGGAAGTATAAATAGTTTTTTTCTTACAGCTTACCACCCAGTCACTGAGTCAACCTGGCCCAATTCTGATTCACTTTGGCATCAACTGTGGGCACTCCAGGTATTTGGTTTATCTCCTAGATTGACCATGTGTTCATAGAACGCGGATTCCGGTGGGACTCTTTACTCTGTAATTTGAGAGTTCTTAAAACTAGTGTGGTTTGCCTACCTCTTCACATCTCACTCTGCATTAGTGTTAACCATCCATGCTACACAGGCTATCAGCTAACGGCAAGTGTTGGGTTTTATCCTAACCATTGGATTGGGGCAATCTTTCACAGTTGATGAGGTCATGACAGAGTTGATGAAGTGACCTCTATATAATGGGTGTTGCAGTTGCAATGGTGGGGGGAGTTGTTGCATACAGGAGCCAGCAGATGGCTAATGGAGCAGTTGCAGCATCTGAAGAGGTAGAGGCGGAACAATTGTTTAAAAAAGTCGGTGGGCTTCCATCAAACCTGTTATAAAACAGATTCAATTCATTGGCCTTATTCTCATCATGATCTGTAACTAGGCTTTTCTTCTTAGAATAACCAGTAATGTCTCTCATTCCTCTCCACACATCTTTGGTGTTATTCTGCTCTAACCTGCTCTCCAACTACTTCTTATAATTCACTTTTGCTTGCTTTAGGCTCCTTCTCAATTCCTGCTG
Organism: Distichodus sexfasciatus; assembly: GCA_032718565.1. Taxonomy (NCBI): domain Eukaryota; kingdom Metazoa; phylum Chordata; class Actinopteri; order Characiformes; family Distichodontidae; genus Distichodus; species Distichodus sexfasciatus. The sequence continues at coordinate 275,339 of JAVGVS010000461.1, read as the reverse complement.
CACACACCTAAGCTTTGCCTTGTCCCCATCCCTAAATGCCTGCTTTTTCTGGTTAAGAAGCTCCTTGATATTACTCGTGATTCAGGGTTTATTTTTGGGAAAACAGCTAACAGAAACTGGACGAGTTTGCAGAATCTGTGACCTTCTATATCAGTAAATGCATAGAGGATGTTGCTGTCTTCAAGAGCATCACCACTAGAGCAAATGAAATTCAGTTTATGGCAGGCCATCCAGGATGTCACCCAGTACAAGCCAGCACCAAGCAGCTGTGAGGGGGATGCCACACTTGCTGAAGAGCTGAACAGGTTCTACTGTACACACATTTTGATGCACTGAACAACACACACACAACAAAAGCCACGCCTCCCATCACCGATCAGATCATCTCTCTGTCTGCAGCTGACATAATGAGACCTTTCACCAAGGTAAACCCACAAAAGGCTGCTGGTCCAGACAACATTCCGGGTCATGTGCTCAGAGACTGCACTGATCAGCTGCCCGAGGTCTTCACAGACATCTTCAACACATCGCTGAGCGAGATGATCATCCCAGCGTGCTTCAAGTCCACCACCATGATCCCAGTGCCAAAGAAATCTTCAGTACCCTGCCTGAATGACTACTGTCCCATCGCTCTGACCCCCATCACCATGAAGTGTTTTGAGAGACTTGTCATGGCACAGGTTAAAAGCAACCTCCCCCACTCACTGGACCACTGCAGTTTGCCTATCGCACAAACAGGTCAACTGAGGATGCCATATCCACTGTACTTCACCTTTCCCTCTCACTTGTACAATGACACTCTTATATTAGAGTGCTGTTCATAGACTTTAAATGAGCATTCAACACCATCATTCCACAAAAACTGTGTGAAACTGAGCAAGTTGGGACTCAGCACCTCACTCTGTAACTGGATACTGGATTTCCTGTCAGAAAAGTGGACAAAAGTGGACAGCTGCTCAGAACTCCTAACAATAGACACTTCTTCAGCTAGTCCTTCACCTTAAAGTTCAGCACCTTCAGAAACACAACAGACTTGCTAAATACACCATAGGACTCATTCCACCCACACACCATTCAGCATCCATGATTCCACGGTTGAGACTGTAAAAAAAGTTCCTGGAAGTTCACATCTCAGATGACCTCACCTGGACCAGCAACACCACCTCCATCATCAAAAAGGCCCAGTGTCAGGGATCCGGATCACAACATAAGTGGTTGTTTTTCTTGGAAACCTCCATTGCAACAAATGACTGATTTTGCCATGCAGAGTCACAATTGTCACTAATGTGTAGAGGTGGGCAAATTAGTCAAAGTCAAAGTCAAAGTCAACTTTATTGTCATCTCTGCTATATACTGTACAGATACATAGAGAGACGAGACGACGTGGCTCCAGGTTATTTCCAGTGCAAACAAACAAAGAACAGTAGAACAGAGAATAAATAGGCAGTGGCACGACTAGGCACATGGAATAAACAATAAATAAGTAAAAATACTAAAATATACATTAAACAATATACATTTTAAACCAGAAAACATACAATATACATTTTAGACTAGACAGGGAAGACAGACATAGAGCTAAACATGTTTGTCAAGTCAGGATGCAGTATTCTTAACAGGTTGAAATTGACATTTACACTGAATGTGCAAGAGGTAGAGTTATAATAGACAGATACTATATCCGGACTATTTTCAAGTAAAATGTTCAGTATATGTGCAAATATGCAAACATTTAAACAGGTGCAAATTGACATTTTACATTGGATGTGCAGGGGGTAGAAGGTTATAATATAACAGATACTATATTCAGCTATTTATGTGTACAATGTCCGGTGTATGTGCAAACATTCGTAAAGCAGCATATAATGTTTGTGCAAAAGTGGCAGCAGTGCAGTGTCATACCAGTAGTTATTGTGCATCAAAGTGACGGTGGTGTGTAAAGTAAGGTGCAGTAAAGTGCAGTGGTGCAACAGAAACAGTTTCTTCACAGTCCAGGTGTGTGTGTGGGGGGAAGTGTGATGGCAGGGAGTGAGTTCAAAAGTCTGATGGCTTGTGGGAAGAAGCTATCACGCATCCTGGAGGATCGAGACCTGATGCTGCGAAAGCGTCTGCCAGATGGAAGGAGTGTGAACAGTCTGTGTGAAGGGTGTGAGGGGTCGAGCACGATGCAGGATGCCCTTCTGATGCAGCGCTTGTAGAAGAGTAACTTCATTACTTAAGTGAAGGTACAGATACCACTAGTCAAATGTTACTCCAATACAAGTGAAAGCCATACAGTCAAATTTTTACTTATGTTAAAGTAAATGAAGTACTTGTTTTAAAAAAATACTTAAGTATTAAAAGTACATCTTGTTTCACCGCATTGTTACATTATTGCGACAACACTTACTATACCTCATGCCTCTGACTAGCTTGTAGAACCTGTAGAATATGGAAATGGTAGAATGTTACAGAATGAAACACAACCTAAACTGATAAAGAAAACCAGTCATTAGATTATTTTATTTATTAATTGTAAGACTACACACCCCCACAAAACAGCATGGTAGTGTTCTGGCACAGCTCTGGCAGTGTGTGCACACATATGTGTATGTTAATCAGGAGGACAGTGCAATAGCTGTAAATACAGCTCACAACATAAAATCGACATTCCAACCTGCTTAAAACCTAGCTATACACCTAGTTTCATGAATTTCCAACAGCAACAATGTTTTAATCAAGACAGAGAATGGCAGAACTGTCTGAACTTGGTTTTCTAGTTCCAGTCTAAAGGCGTATTGTAACCCTACTGGTTGCTGACAGACTGTCACCTGCCAAACAACCAAACACATTTTAGAAAAGGGGGAATAACATCCACTTTATCCACAGATTTGAAAGTAATGAGTAACAAGAACCTTGATAGAAATGTAGTGAAGTAAAAAGCACAGAATTTGGCTTTAAAATGTAGTGAAGTGGAAGTCATAAGTTTCCAAATAAAATACTACTCAAGTACAGATACTACATCTGTACAGAAGTACAGATATTTGTCATGAGAGTGCTGTGTTGTGTAAAAAAAGGGAAAAAATGGGGAACAAACGCAGTGGAGGAGAACAGGGGTTTAACACAAAAAGCACCAGATGAAAAAATGAGAACAGAAAACACAGTCACTGAAAAAAGGTAAATCCAAACGAGGAAAAAAGCAAGCCAGGAAAAAATACTGAAAACCGAAAAACTGGATGGTCTTGTGCCCCCGCTGTGGTATCCTAATCTGCGAGCCCCTTGGGAGATTCTCCTAAATGGACCTGAAGAGCAGACTCCGAAATCCCTCCCGGGAAACCTGAACGGATCCGCAAACATCCCAAATGAGAGAGAAAGAGGTCTAAGGTGGCGTCACTCCAAAATCACCACTCTTCAGCGAGCAGCATGAGCCTGGAGCAAAAGGAGAAAAGCAAACGTGATGGCACAAACAACAGAAAACAGAACGGCTTTCTCCTAACTAAAAATAGCTCCACACAAAAACAACACAACATCTAGTATGAGGGAGAGGAACTCAACGAGGGCTTGGACTGGCTGGTTTAAATAATGAGAACCAAACGAGCTATTAAAGTAATAAACCAACCAGGAACCGGGAACATAACCACACGCAGCTGAAAGCAATCAAAACGAAACTAAGGCCGCAATCTAATTCACCCGTGAGCTATTCAGGGAAGGGCGCACGAAGTGAAGACAAAAACCCGGAAGTGGGAGCGGTCTAATTGGGACGTGAACTACTAGGAAGGGCACACAAAGTGTAGACTCAGAACCCGGAAGTGGGGCACAAGCTAACGGGGTGGTGCACAGCTACGCAAAATGTGATCTAATACACACGGAGGAAGGACACCGAAACGTGATCCCCAAGACAGACTTACCTCCCAGACTCAGAACTCCGGGGGCCGTGAACATGGCACGGCCGCCGAGGACGGCGTGGCCGTGACAGTACCCCCCCCAGGGCTGTGACCACCCAGAGGGCGTCCGGAACCACCCCTTTGCGTACCCTGACGAAGGGGTGGGGCCCGACCAGGAAAACGGCCCCTAGGACGAGGGGCCAGGCAATCTGGTCATGAGCGGTGGAAGTCCTCGATCAGTTCTTGACTGAGAACATCAGGTGCCAGGACCCAGCTCCTCTCTTCGGGACCGTAACCCTCCCAGTCAACCAGGTATTGCAGACCACCCCGTTGCCTGCGGGAGTCCAGGAGGCCACGAACCCTGTGGGCGGGTGCACGTTCAATGTCCAGCACCTCTGGAGGAGTCTCGGCTGCGTCGCCCTCATGCAGCGGCCCCTTGGTGACTGGCCTGAGGAGAGACACATGAAACACTGGGTGCACATGCATATGGGGTGGAAGCTGCAATTTATAAGAAACCGGGTTAACCTGGGACAACACGAGGAATGGACCTACATACCGGGGAGACAGTTTGGCACAGGGGAGATTCAGATGTAAGTCCCTTGTGGACAGCCACACCCGGTCACCCACCTTGATCTGAGGTCCCTTTCTCCGCTGGCGGTTCACCTGATTTTCAAAGCGCCGAACCGCCCGCTGTATGGAGGTGTGAGCCCCCTCCCAGACCCGCTCCGCCCTACGGAACCAGTTATCCACTCCGGGTGCATCGGTCGGTTCCATATCCCAAGGACAGAATGGAGGCTGTCGCCCTAACACACACTCAAAAGGCGTGAATGGCACAGTGAGGACCCCAGTCAGACAGGATCTCCTCAGGGATGCCAAAATACTGGAACACATACTGGAACAGTGCCTCCGCCACCTGGAAAGCAGAGGGGAGAGAACCAAATGGTATGAAGCGGCAGCCCTTTGAGAACCTGTCTATGACCACCAAAACAGCTGTGTTCCTTTCGATTCTGGCAGGGCCGTGACAAAGTCCACAGCAATGTAGGACCACGGTTGGCCTGGAATCGGTAGGGGGATTAATTTCCCAGTGGGTAACTGACGTGAGCTTTTGGTGGTGGCACAGACTGAGCAAGACGAGAAGGCTGCCTGCACTTCCTTCTTTAAAGAAGGCCACCAGTACTTTCTAGAAATGAGTTCTTGAGTCCGGGTAATTTGCCTCGAAGGAGGGACGTGAGCGGGGCGGCCACTGTGCTATAGTTTTTAATAAACCTCCGATAGTAATTGGCAAACCCCAAAAACCACTGCATCTCCTTCACCGTCTTGGGCTCAGGCCACTCAGACACTGTGTGCACCTTGGCCTCTTCCATGGATATCCCCTAGCGCTGAGTCGGTAGCCGAGAAAGGAGACCGCCAACTGGTGGAACTCACACTTCTCGGCCTTGACGTACAGCTGGTGCTCGAGCAGGCGATGCAGCACCCTTCGGACATGCTCCACGTGATCCACATGGTTCTGGGAAAAAATCAAGATATCATCAATATAGACGACCACAAATCTGTCCAACATGTCTCTTAGGACATCACTGACATAACTTTGGAACACTGAGGGCGCATTTGCCAGCCCGTATGGCATCACGTGGTACTGGTAATGGATTCCCCGGCTCAGACAACGGATAAAAACGTGACGGGGAGGTGTTTTACCCGGCAGGAGATCAATCGCACAGTCCCAGGGGAACGTGGGCGCCGATGGTCCCTCAGGTGGCAGTCCAGTGAGGTGGCCAGCGAGATGAGACCCTCTAGGGTTAGGCCGACATTTCGGCAGGCGAGCTCCCGCTGCACCTCACTGCTCAATCCCCTCTGGTAGATGGCCTGGAGCTCCCCCTCAGCCACATTGTGGAGCGAGCACACGAAATGCCAGTGAGTATTCAAAGACAGTACCTGTTCCTTGCCGGAGCTCCAGGAGTCTGCTGCTGCTGGAACGCCCCTGCCCAGGATGGTCGAAAATGGCCCGAAAGTGGTGTTGGAAAGCCCCATACGAAGCCAGCGCCGGGCCCCCACTCCCCCACACTGCTGCAGCCCAATCCATGGCTGGTCCAGACAGTCACTGTATCACCGTGGATATTTTCTGTAGGTCACTCAGCTCGGGGTGTTCTGCAAAATATAAATCACACGTGAGCAAAAAGGTGTGCACCCTCGCCGGGTCGCCCGAATACCTCTCTGGAAGCGACGCATGTGAGGCCACACGGACGAGCGTTGGACAAAAATGAGAACAGAAAACACAGTCACTGAAAAAAGGTAAATCCAAATGAGAAAAAAAGCAAGCCGGGAAAAAATACTGAAAACCGAAAAACTGGATGTTCTGTGGTATCCTAATCCGCGAGCCCCTTGGGAGATTCTCCTAAATGGACCTGAAGAGCGGACTCCGAAATCCCTACCGGGGAAATCTGAACGGATCCGCGAACATCCCAAATGAGAGAGAAAAAGGTCCAAGGTGGTGTTGCTCCAAAATCACCACTCTTCAGCAGGGAGGAGAACTCAACAAGGGCTTGGACTGGCTGGTTTAAATAATGAGAACCAAACGAGCTAATAAAGTAATAAACCAACCATGAACCGGGAACCACACGCAGCTGAAAGCAATCAAAACAAAACTAAGGCCGCGACCTAAGGCCACGACCGGGGCGGTGCACAGCTACGCAAAACCTAATGTGATCTAATACACACGAAGGGAGGACACCGAAACGTGATCCCCAAGACTTACCTCCCAGACTCAGAACTCCGGGGACCGTGAACGTGGCACGGCCGCAGAGGACGGTGTGGCCGTGACAATACTCACAAACCCTACATGAGTACAGTACTCAAGTAAATGTACTTAGTTACTGTCCACCTCTGCTTATGTGCCAAAGTTGAAGAATTTTACAGAGGTAACTGCAGTTGTGATTTGTTCACCATTGGAATTTCCAGTATTGCTCTGTGAGGGAAAAGGTGCAAGTTTTATCCTCAGTAGGTGTCTCAGCAGTTCCCTTTCAGTGGGAGCTGATAAGGTGTCTTTTACAATAAAAAATGAAAAATCTAGAATAGAGTACTTACAATTGCATGGATGTCTGTTATGAAAGAAGGCTCCATAAGACACATTAACCCATCAGCAAGTACAATAAGATGACGATTTTGTTATATTATAACTTTCTGGGAGTGGCTGGATCCAAGGAGCTTCCTCCAGGGATACCCTCAGCTAAAAAGTGTACATTTTATAGTCTCTATATATATTTTTTATGTATTTTACTGCCTTATTTGTTCCTTTATCCTTGTTCTTTGCACTGTAAGAACTGGAGCCATGTCAAAAGTCAAAAGTCAAAGTCACCTTTATTGTCATTTCTGCTATATACTGTACAGATACATAGAGAGACGAGACGACGTGGCTCCAGGTTATTTCCAGTGCAAACAAACAAAGAACAGCAGAACAGAGAATAAATAGGCAGTGGCACCGACTAGGCACATGGGATAGACAATAAATAAGTAGAAATACTAAAATATACATTAAACAATATACATTTTAAACCAGACAATATACAATATACATTTTAAACTAGACAGGGATTTTGTTTTTAATATATATATAATTAGAGGCTAGAAATAGACATAGAGGTAAAAATGTTTGTCAAGTCAGGATGCAGTATTCTTAACAGGTTGAAATTGACATTTACACTGAATGTGCAAGAGGTAGAGTTATAATAGACAGATACTATATCCGGACTATTTTCAAGTAAAATGTTCAGTATATGTGCAAATATGCAAACATTTAAACAGGTGCAGATTGACATTTTACATTGGATGTGCAGGAGGTAGAAGCTTATAATATGACAGATACTATATTCAGCTATTTATGTGTACAATGTTTCAGTGTATGTGCAAACATTTGTACAGCAGCGTATAATGTTTCTGCAAATAAGTGGCAGCAGTGCAGTATCATAACAGTAGTTATTGTGCATCAAAGTGACGGTGGTGTGTAAAGTAAAGTGCAGTGGTGCAACAGAAACAGTTTCTTCACAGTCCAGGTGTGTGTGTCGGGGGAAGTGTGATGGCAGGGAGTGAGTTCAAGAGTCTGATGGCTTGTGGGAAGAAGCTATCACGCATCCTGGAGGATCGAGACCTGATGCTGCGAAAGCGTCTGCCAGATGGAAGGAGTGTGAACAGTCTGTGTGAAGGGTGTGAGGGGTCGAGCACGATGCAGGAGGCCCTTCTGATGCAGCGCTTATAGAAGATGTACTGCAGCGGCGGAAGAGACGCTCCGATGATGTTGCCAGCTGTTTTGACGACCCTTTGAAGCCGCCTGATATCGGCAACAGCACTGTTACTGAACCAGGCAGAGATGCAGCTGGTCAGGACGCTCTCTATGGTGCCCCTGTAGAATGCGGTGAGGGTGGGAGGGGGCAGGTTGGCTTGCTTCAGCCGTCTCAGGAAGTGGAGACGCTGCTGGGCCTTTTTGGTGATGGAGGTGGTGTTGGTGGTCCAGGTGAGATCGTCTGAGATGTGAACTCCCAGGAACTTGGTGTTTTTTACAGTCTCAACCGTGGAGCCGTGGATGCTGAGTGGTGTGTGGGTGGAGTGAGTTCTCCTGAAGTCGACGATCATTTCCTTTGTTTTGTCCACATTCAGCGACAGGTTGTTCTCACTGCACCAGGCAGCCAGCTGCTGAACCTCATCTCTATACGCCGACTCATCGTTGTTGCTGATGAGCCCCACCACGGTCGTGTCATCGGCGAATTTGATGATGTGGTTTGAGCTGTGCAGGGCGGTGCAGTCATGAGTAAGGAGTGTGAACAAAAGTGGACTGAGAACGCAGCCCTGAGGAGCTCCGGTACTCAGCCTGATGGTGCTGGAAATGTTGTCGCCGATTCGGACGGACTGAGGTCTCACTGACAGGAAATCCAGAATCCAGTTACAGAGTGAGGTGCTCAGTCCCAGCTTGCTCAGTTTCATACACAGTCTTTGGGGGATGATGGTGTTGAATGCTGAACTAAAGTCTATGAACAACAATCTAACATAAGAGTCTTTATTGTCCAAGTGTGAGAGGGAAAGGTGAAGTGCAGTGGATATCGCATCCTCAGTTGACCTGTTTGTGCGATAGGCAAACTGCAGAGGGTCCAGTGAGTGGGGGAGGTTGCCTTTCACCTGTGCCATGACAAGTCTCTCAAGGCACTTCATGGTGATGGGGGTCAGAGCGATGGGCCGGTAGTCATTCAGGCAGGAAACTGAAGATTTCTTTGGAACTGGGATGATGGTGGTGGACTTGAAGCACGCTGGGACGATCATCTGGCTCAGTGAAGTGTTGAAGATGTCCGTGAACACCTCGGCTAGCTGGTCAGCGCAGTCTCTCAGCACACGGCCTGGAATGTTGTCTGGACCGGCAGCTTTTCGTGGGTTGACCTTGGCGAAGGTTCTCCTCACGTCAGCTGCAGGCAGAGAGATGGTCTGGTCGGTGATGGGAGGCGTTGCTTTCGTCGTCTGCGTGTTGTTCAGTGCATCAAACCGTGCGTAGAACTTGTTCAGTTCCTCAGGGAGTGTGGCATCCCCCTCACAGCTGCTTGGTGCTGGCTTGTATTGGGTGACAGCCTGGATGCCCTGCCATAGCCTGCAAGAGTCTTTTGTGTCGTTGAAATGGTTCTGGATCTTTTTTGCGTGCGCTCGCTTTGCTTGACGGATAGAGCGAGAGAGGTTAGCCCTGGCTGTTCTGAGGGCAGCTTTACTCCCGGACCGGAAAGCAGCATCTCTCTCTCTCAGCAGCGCACGCACCTGTGCTGTGAACCAGGGCTTCTCATTGGCTCTATTGGTGATGTTCTTCAGGATGGTAACATCCTCTATGCACTTGGAGATGTAGCAAGTCACAGATTCTGCAAACTCGTCCAGGTTGATGCAGCCATCGTACGTCGCCGCCTCTTTAAAAACATTCCAGTCCGTACACTCAAAACAGTCCTGGAGTGCTGAGACAGCTCCACTGGGCCAGACTCTGATGGTCTTCCTGGCAGGTCTTGTGTGTTTCAGCAGCGATGAGTATGGGGGCAGCAGCATCACTGTAGCGTGGTCTGAAGAGCCGATGTGTGGGCGCACTGCTGCTTTGTAGGCACCACGCACGTTGGTGTAAACTTTATCCAGGTAGTTCTCCCCCCTCGTAGCAAAGTCCACATGTTGATGGAATTTGGAGAGAACTGACTTCAGGTTCCCGTGGTTGAAGTCGCCGGCAATGATGAGAAATCCGTCCGGGTGCGCGGTCTGGAGCTTGTTGATAGCCTCATACAGTTCGGCTAGCACCAGGTTAGCATTAGCGCTAGGCGGCAGGTACACGGCTACGATTAGCACCATGGAGAATTCTCTTGGCAGGTAGAACGGGCGGCACTTTATGACGAGAAACTCTATCTGTGGTGAGCAGTGGCGACTCACTTCAGCGGAGTTCGTGCACCAGAGTTTGTTAATGTAGACGCACAAACCGCCTCCGCAGCTCTTACCGGACAAAGAGGCTTCTCTGTTGGCCCGATAGCATGCTAGCCCATTTAGCTGGATAGCCGAGTCCGCAATGTCCGCGTTCAGCCACGTTTCCGTGAAGATAAAAACACAGCAGTTCTTTATCTCATGCTGGCTTGATTGCTTGTTAGCTTTTAGCCTCGTGCTAAAGCCTGCACGCTTGCCCCGCTTCTGTTTCCGGGAACAGCGCTTCCGTTTTGGCCAGCTGCGCCTCGTTGCCTCGCCCAGGCTCCGTAGCGTCTCCGACGGCAGATTTGGCGGAGGAATTGTGCATTTTCTTCCAATTTCGAGCAGGGTGTGTCTGTTGTAGGTGATACGCATCATACTTGATCACAAACAAAACGGAAAGTAGATAAAATGGACGAGAATCAGTATAAAAACACTGAATTCCCTGGAGCTCTTTTAGCCACTGCCTGCTCGTGGCGCCGCCGGAAGAATTGCCGTCTCAGATGAGAATTGTCGTCTCACCTCTCTGTATACTTGTACAATATATAGCAGAGATGACACAGTTTACTTTAACTTTACTGATCGACCAATGCCTTGTCTGAGGGCCATCTCTTCAGCCTCTATAAGGGGTGCTGGTGGCGGACCCTCACCTGTTCTTCTGGCTTCTGCCTTTTTCCTAATGACTATTGGAGGCAAGTTGTGAACATATCGGATAGGCACAAATTTGGACACTTGGAAAGAAATTTCGGTAGTGTTATTGTAGATAATATTACATGCTGACAGTGTTAAGATGGAGACATGGTTGCTTCTTGATGCTACAGTAAGAGCCTTCAAAACCTCCCAATGGTTTGTAAAGAAATTATATCTACTTGTTTGGACTATATTTTTATACCATTTTTAATTTCTGACAATTACACTTAATTTCTGTTGGGTCCAGTTTGAGAGAGAGAGAGAGATAGAGAGATAAAGTGGTATAAGAATATTAGTAACACTTCTTGAATAAAGAATGATGCCAATCTTTCTCATCAGTACTAACGCATTCATTCGGTCGTCATTTTTCTGCCACGCTCCTAATTTTTCGGATGTTTCTTAGCGGCTGTCGCGGTATTGCCTTTTTTTAACATACATATATATATGCTCGTGATCTGAACATGCACTCATTAAAAGCTCCACCGTGAGTCTTGAACTGTTTTATCTGTGTTCCATTAATGATGCCTTTTTATGTCCACGTACACACGCTCTACTCAGAGTTAACTAAACTCAGAGTTGCGTGAACTAAATGTTATCACCTGTTCTGAAACCGAAAACTGTCAAAAGAGTTTGACAGCTCCGAGGTAGTCAACCCGGAGGTCAGGTTTAAACCCTGAGTTTCCTAAAACTTCTTTCTGAAACAGGCCCCAGCAGTTCTAGGGGTGTAGTGATGTTGATACACACATCTATTCCACTACAGTATCTGAGGAGCCCAATGGGAGATTTTTAATTATACAAGGTTTTTTTCTTTCTACACAGTTACATTTGATTAATGCATATGGACATAATAATCATGATGCTAGTTTTTACAATGATTTATTTCTGAAAATCCCAACAATGTCAGGCAAGTACATAACTACTGGGGGTTCTAATTGTGTTCTGGATCCAACTACAGATAGAAACTTTGGATTTGATGACACTCATACAAGATGAAGGAGAATATCAAATTACTTCATGAAAGAACTGAATTTAATGGATATATGGAGACATCTAAACCAATCAAAGAAAGAATTTTCCTGTTACTCTAGTACGTACAAAATTTATTAAAGAATTGATTATTTTTTGATTTCCTGAGAGCTCCTTGCTAATATTAGAAGTTGCATGGTATAGTTATTTCAGACCATGCAGCTATATCCATGGTATTTGTGCAGCTAAACTTAATACGACAATACTCTAATTGGACATTTCAGGTAAAATGCATGTAGGATTCTACATTTCTTGAGTTTCTTGAGTCAACACATATCAGAGCTCTGCCATAATACACTATACACATAAACTATACAAATAAAAATCCAAAATAAACACAAAAAGTACTTAGAAATTTGCAATCCAAAACTAAACAACTTGAGAATGACAATTCCTAGGAAGAACACAATAAACTTGCATCCTCCAAACAATTATTATCACTCAAAATCCAATATAACAAAATATCAGCCAATAAGGCAGCTGCAAATCTGGTGAGACTCAAGCAGATCTACAATGATCAAGGAGAGAAATCAGGAAGGCTGTTAGCACAGTGCATCAAACAACAACAAACAGAAAAGCAATAACTTAAAGATTCAAATGGTAATACAATAGATGATCCACTAAAAATCAATTAATACAGAATTTAAATCTCTTTGTGAAAATCTCTATAGGTCAGAGTATAACATTAGTGCAAACATTCATGAAGATTTTCTAGACAAACTTATCATTCTCGAGGTGTCTGAGGAAAACAAGAAAACTTAAGCAGCTAAGCATAAGTTGCAGCTAAGCACTGGTATAAGCAGCTAAGCATAGTTGAGATTTCAGAAGCCAAAGGTGTGTAACCTGTCTGAATATGTTACGCCAAAGTTTCTCTGCTGCGTTGTGTTCTGGCGTTCAATAACAGGGGTGGACACTGTGCTGGGTCTCAAAACTTTTACTGAAACAACAAAATAACACATGAGCTGTGTGTGTGTGAAGCGTCTTCCAAAATCTGGCTCTCCTCTGGCCACGTAAGAGAAGCTTTTTTTTGCTTTATAACAAGACATTTCAATAAAACCAATGTAGTTAGTGAAAGTACAAAAAAAAAGGAACTGATGCTTAAAACATAAATTTGAACTCATATACAATATATGAAACATATACAATATAATATGCAAATATCTATATATAAAGATATAGAAATATCCATGCGTCTGTCACGTTTCAGGGAAGGAGCGGACGCAAGTCGCAGAAGGGTTTCATTTTTCCCATGTATTATTGTGCAAAAGTGGAGGGAAGGGGATCAGGAGGGGCCAGGCAGAGAAACAGGCACACAAGACAGAGACGCAGACACAGGCTAACACATTCACTACACAAAACCCTATGGCTAACTCGGAGATGGGAACAGGAACCAGACGGGGAACCAGGACGGAATCTACGGGGAACCAGGATCGGCACAGGGACCAGGAACAGGAACAACAGAGGGGACCGGAACCAGAGCTAGGGGAAGACAAGAACAGGAACAGATAAGGGGAACACCATCTAAACTAACCTAGGAAACCTAATGCTATGCAAAAGTTGATGCGGTGGTCAGAGCTGGCTGGCTACGAACTGACTCCGCACCAGTCTGAGTTGTTACAAGTGATGTTGGGGACTGTATGAGCTGATGCGAATGGGGGAATGTTGGTGCCTGGGAGAGAGGTGGTGTGACAGCATCTGTTGAGATTGGAATGAATGGAGCTGCTGTGGGTGACAGCTGAGGGCTATTTTGTGAGACTGTCGCTGAAGGCGAGGGTTGTGAGGTTGTTAGAGCCATTTTGTGTGCATAAATGTTTGAATATTTGATATTTAATATTTCATGACTATTTGTAGTAAAAGTTAGCTGATTTCTGGAATTTTCTATATAAACTTTCTGTACTGTTACGTAACAATAGAAGTAATACGTTCCTTACGTGTCGTAATCTGATTGGATCCTGAAATATATATAAAGATGTGAGAACGTACGAAAACTAGAATTGTGTTAAAGCTGAGAACTCAGGAGCGTTACAGTCTTTTGACCGTCACGTAAAGTCTCTTTGTAGTCCTAAGAATTCATCCTTTGCCTGTAAAACCCAAGCTGTAGTAAAGAAAGACAACGGAAGAAAAATAGTGGACTCAGGACTCTTTTTTGAATACGTGTTGCGTGCGAAGAATCTTTGGAGTTCGAGGCTAGTGAGGCAACGCGAGCTGCACTGCCCTCACACAATCGAAGCTAGTATTCCATCACTCCCTCATGTGGTAACGGTTTGGTATTGTACAAGTCTGCCATTGGCATAGAGGAGTAAGTCAAGTCACCAAAGCGCTGTTTCAGGATGTAAAAAATCAGTGCCACAGTTGGGTATGGTTAAGTGATGGGTTGTGACGCAGTGTAACCTTAACTACATTCTTAGCCTTCACCGTTAGCCTAGTTAATATCTCTTGCGACTGCTGGCATGTTGGTGAGTTACTTTTCGCTAGATATGTCTACCATTTCTACCACTCATGGACAGAGCATTTATCGCTGCGGTCACCCCTGAAAACTGGTGGCTCTTTAACATCTGACTGCATGACAAGCCTCACCCCAGACAAATTCAACTTGCTCTGACTCAGGAGTCTCAGCCAACATTGGCTCACCACCCCTCTTGTCACACTGTAGTTGTGCTGCAATAGATTGACCAATCTGATTCGCCAGCTCTGAGATGAGAGTACTCAATTCAACATGCGATGCTTCAAGATTCTTTATTTGTCAGGAATCTTGTGTGTGGAGCGTCTTCCAAAAACTGGCTCTCCTCCAGCCATGTAAGAGAAGCTTTTTTTTGCTTTATAACAAGACATTTCAATAAAACCAATCTAGTTGGTGAAAATACAAAAAACACAAGGAACTGATCCTTAAAACATAAATTTGAACTCTTATATATATGAAGCATATATGCAAATACCTATATATAAAGATATATAAATATCCATACATCATTATAACTAAGTACACATTTAATAAATCCATATTTTACTAATACATATTTAACCAATTTCGCCAGGCAAAAATACAAAAACCCATTCAACCAAGTTTCAATGCACGAAAAACAATTCCAATAATGTAATAGAATTTAAGCAAATAAGCTTCTCCATACCTGAAACAACAAAATAACACATGAGCTGTGTGTGTGTGTGTGTGGAGCGTCTTCCAAAATCTGGCTCTCCTGGTAAAAGAGCAAACGCACAGTATGAGCGAGGTACGGCGGCGTCTCCCTTTCAGGCCAACTTTACACACTAATAAGCTAGTATGCTACTGTTGAGGGAATGCATAATCAAAACATAAACGAGCAAACTCAAATCCTCCTTGGACTTACGCAAGATGCGTGGGGCATTAAATATAACAAATCAACAGCTTATTCATATTTTTGATTTCACTTTTAACCTGTTTTTATTATTCAATGGATAGCAAAGAGACCAACTTACTTCCGGCCATCTAAGAGAAGGTTTGAAAATTTGCACGGAAGCATACCCACGTCATCGCTCAGGCCATGCCCACAAACACACAAACTCGAGAACATACAGGCAGGAGATCAATATAAATAATAATAAAATATATATAATATATATATATATATAAATATATATACATATCACTTCTTCTCAACTGCTACAAATTACTGAATGCTGGAAAGACAGCAGTGCTGATGGCTATCAAATTGAATTATATAAACATTTTAAAATACTGGTAACCTCTATTGCGAGATGTATATGGAATCTTATACAAATGCTTATCTTTGATTATTTGCTTCCAGATGTTAAGACGATTCCAGGCATGGGCAAGGTTTTGACCAAAATCTCAGACCTGTGTTTCTCTAAATACATACAACTCAGGAACTTTATTTCTTCTGTGCATGAGCTATTAGTGAAAATCCCAGCACTTTCACCGTAGAAGAACTTAATACCAAAAGAGTGCAATAGTATGGGGTTAATTTCAACTATATATAACTGGCTTTTATCAGAATCTATGGAAACATCATTATCTAAGCTTGAAGCATGGAGGGCAGAGTTAAAAGAGGATATTCCAGCTGGCAGTTGGAGCACAGCCTGTGCACTGGGCCCCAGACCCTGCAGCCAAAATTATAATTTAAAGCACTTCAATATAAACTAACAGTTAATCATTAGCTAAAATTCAATAAAATAGGTAGAATTAAATAAATATAATAGTAACATACCAGACACATGCTTTAAATGCAGTGCAGGTACAGGAACATTACAGTAGGTTTTGGAGGGAAGTGTTTAAGACAATTACAACCATTTTGGACGTGAATATTCAATTAGATCCTCAGTTGGTACTGTTACATATACGTATATCCAGCAAGTCTTAACCTGAGACCACAGAATATTAACTAATTGATTTTCCCATTCTACAGGAAAAACAAACTATAATGTTTGGTTTGAGGAAAACAGTAAGTCCCATAATTAAAGCATGGACCCAAAATATGGCACAATCTATGTCAGTGGAAACAATTACTCATATGCTGAACAGCAAATTGGACCCGTATGAGGAATCTGGAAATCATTTCATGATTTTCTTTAAAAAAAACAGTGAAATAGAAGAGCTTCTACAGGAGGAAACACTCAATACCAGGATGGCGAAGGAATAGAATAATGGTAGCAGAAAAAAAAAAGAACATTTTTATTGTCGCTGGAAGTATGTAATTTGGATAATTGAGAACTTGTGTTTCTATTTCTGATAAATAATGCCATGAAAAATAAATAAATGAATAGTTACGTTGTTACATCTATAGGATTATAATAGAGAAGGAATAGATGGGATAGTTTTGAGAGTTAAATGTTAGTGGTTTATATTGCACCAGTAAGCAATGTTGATTTTTTAATATCTGTGTAAAAATGAGTTTGTATCTGCTTGTGTATGTGTATTTGCATAAGTAAAATAGCCCTCTGTTTGATTTGTTATTTATTTTATAGAGTGAAATAAATATTGTTTAAAAATAAACATTAGGTCTAGTCAGGGGTTGTGATCTCGCGACTCTGGGCCGCATGCAGCTCTTTCATTCTTACTGTGAGGGCCCAGCCCAGACCAAGGGAGGAGTCCGCCTCATCAGACTCCAGCTCCAGATCTTCGCAACAACCTCAACTCACCACATCAACGTCACCAGAACATCATAGACAATTTATCAGTATTTAAAGACCATCAGTTTCAACTGTTCCTGCGAAGTATTGACTGTGACTGACAGTATGCCTAGTGCTACATACTGAGCGTTCCTGTTGTTTACCTGTCTCCCTTTGGATCGCCTTTGCTGTATTTGGATTACACATCTACATCTGGCGGTCGGTTGTTTGCTCCATAGGACTGTGTTTTCTGGTTTGAACTATTAGCACTAATAAACCCTCGGTTTATCCTCAGAATTGATCCTGTGCCTCGACCTGGTTTTGCCGACTCTGCGTTTGGGTTTACCTGCCTGCCTGCCGTTACACTTACGTTGAGGCTCCCTGTGGTTTTGGAAAATAAATAATGAGTATTCAATTTAAGTGTATTTTATTTTTATTAGTTTTTTTTTTTGATAGTAGTTTTAAATTTGAAAGATTATTGTGACCTTGCTTAATATTAAAAATACCAATTATTATTTAATTTTTTTGTCGTTCAAAAATATGTCTATAGCATAGAGTGTATACCAAACTACTGTGTATTTATCAAGCTTTTTCGACCCCAGGTAAACCTAAGCATGGCTATACAAGAAAAGAAAAATATCTGAAGAAAATAGAACAAATAGTGATGCCTGGGCAGGCTCATCTGCATTTACCTCTGACAAGAGTGGCTTACCAGTATATATGGTGTGGTAGAAAATTGGCCAAAAGAATAAAAAGGTCAAATGTTGCAAGACATTTCCAGAACAAACACACAGCCTGTGCTGAAAAATATCCAGAAGGAGATGAGAGAAAAAAAAGCAGCAACATTAAAATAGTGCAGGTTTTTCGAATTTGTTTGTCAATTTCAGTCCAACTCTCAGTACTACAGGCGATAGAAAGGATTGACATGCAGCGGTACAGTTTGCTATATATGGATACTATATGATTCTTCGACTTTGCTACTGTTGAACTTACTACTTACTGCTCGTTAGCTGCTCCTTCGTTTATATACTTTTCATCAGACTTTTCTAGATTTTCAGGAATTTTAACCTCAGCAGAATCAACACAAGTGCTCCAAATAACACATTTTGTACAAACGCACCCCGTAACGGAATAATACTACGAAAAAGGAGACTCTTCCTCCACTGCCAGCAGTTTATTCCGGAGACAGGGAAAACACAGCACCTACACCACAGCAGGCAGAGAAAATGCCTCTTCTGGAATCTGCTTGCTGCACAAACTGCCACAGACTTTTACAAAAGGTTGTGGTTCTTGAAGCTAAGTTACTTGCTGGACTTCAAAAGAGCAAGTGGGAACACTCAGCAGACGATGGGTACGGACCCCTCAGCATACAGTCGATTTGGGTCCCATCAGCCTAGTGGTCAATAAGAGTTATAGTGTAGAGAACAAAAACGATCGACACACACTAATCGATGGCACAAACAGGGAAGCTGAGACCCAAAAGGCTCTCGAAGCATCCGATTATCCGCAGTGTCTCAGTTGCTGCCCGTAACCTCTCTACCCCAAGATATGGTTATGACAAGTCTTGCAAAAACTGGTTTTACCACCCTATACAGCTAGAGAACAGATTTGAAGCACTTACTAATAGTGTGGGTGAAGAATCTAAATGTGATTGAACATAGATCGTATGAGCCAACAGCTATCGCTACTAACAAGCTCAAAGAATTAGGACAGACAGCTGACTTTCAGTGCAGGCGCAGCAGGCCAAGAACTCTGATAATTGGGCAACTCCATTATCAAGAAATATGTCATAGAATATAACTACATGCTGCTTTCCTCCAAGCAACCGTCTCTGATGTGAACAGAACTTGAATATCTAATATGAAGCGCAAGACTGCCGTCGAATCTCATCATCCACATGTGGGGAAAACGATATTCGACAGTCTGAACTCCTAAGAGGACTTCAGTAAACTCATTGAAACTGCCGAAGACTTGAGGATTCAGCCCATCAGTGGACCACTCCCAGCAAGAACTAACATGTTTTCACGGTTGCTCGGGCTGAATACATGGCTACAAAACACTCACAGTCTAAAGGTCAACTTCATTGACAACTTCAATCTTTTCTGTGGGGCCATAGACAACTGTTTAAACTGGATGTGCCCTGCAACAAACTTGGTGCAAAGTGCTAAAGGACAACATCTATTTTTCACTCCGTCATCCCTTCAGTAGAGTGTGTCAGTTCACTTAACATGAATACTCACACACCTGAGACAAAGTATGAGTGACCACAGGACTTCAAATCTGCTTCAAGTAGATCATGTGGTTGACACATCTCACTTTTGACAACGCCACACAGCCACAACAAGCTTACTCTCATGGACTTTCACATCCCGGATTTGAGCCCTGCCCACAAGCTCATCACAGACCAACTGTGTGCACAACAACAGCTCCAAGATTCAGCATGAAGAAGACTTTCCTGATAAACAACCAGGAAAGTCAGGGGCAACATATTTCAGCCACCGGAAACACAGAGCCAGGCCCTTCGATCAGACACATCTCTCTCCAGCATTTCCATAAACTTCTCTGAAAATGGAGGAACTGGTAGATGCTGGAACCAGACTCTCCTCATTAGTAGAGGTCTAAACATTTCCTCCATTGTCATTAGGATGTAGCACTATCTGATCACTTCTGTGTTTTTCTTTGATATATTGATCTCTGCTGCCACTAAATCTAGAGCACGTCTCTGTCAAGAAGAAGTCTTATCAACGAAAATACTTAGTCAATGCTGTTTATCAGAAGCTATATCTTCAATATAAGCATTTCTACCGAACTCTGTTGATCTTCTCCTGGATTCCTTCCCAACTCAAAAGTTAAGATGTCTCGATGAGCATTGCACCAATGAAAGTCTGTAAGGCGACTGGCAGACAAAAATCATGTTGGAGGAAGATCAACAACCTGGTAAACAATGAAAGACAATGCAGAAAAAGCTGAGGCCGGATGTGGCCGGGAAGAGCGAGCAGAAATTCACTGGCATCTATAAAGACAGCCTTCATGCTTTCAATAATGAACTAGCCCACAGCAAGACAGAAGTTCTTTTCAAGCCTATAAACAGTAACATAAACAACACTTTTCTAAATTGCTCTTTTTTTGCTACTGTTGAGAGACTAAACCCCAAGTCCAGATTCCCAGTGAAATGCTCACTCTGATGGCAGTAAATGCAGCTGACTTTGCCTCCTTCTTTTCAGAAGAAGATCATTAATATCAGAAAGGTGATTAGCACATCACTCAGAGATTCCTGCAGGTCACACCTGATTAAACCGCAATTTAAAAAGAAATCACTTTGTCTGGTTTTAAAAGCAATAAAATGTAAAACTTTGGAAAATAGTGCAACTGCTTAGCCTCAACTTCTGCAACCTTGACACACTTCCCATCTTTTTTAAAGAGATTATTTTCTAACTAATTAAGCAGATCTCCTAAGTGGTGAACACCTCTCTCTTCTTTCTGGGTTTTTCAAACTTTGCAGTTGTTAGCCCCTACTGAAAACAATCTTGATAATAACACCATATTGACAACCTCAGACCAATATCTAATCATCTTCCTTTTATAGGCAAGATTATTGAAAGAGTAGTTTTTCAATCGGATTGAATTCTTCTTAAGCAAATGGACACCTGGACGAATTTTCAGTCACGGTTTCGACACATCACAGCACAGGAGCAGCACTAGATTAAGATAATAATATTACGCCTGATTCTGATTCTTGCAAAGTATCAGTGCTTTAATTTCTACTGAATCTTGGTGCTGCGTTACGACACTGTGATCGCCAACATTCTTCTGGGGCCTGGAAACTGGGTAGGGCTTTCTTAAGGATGGCTCTCAATTGGTTCAGGTCATACTTAGAAGGAAGTTATTATGTATAGGAGAACATAAGTCTAAGTGGGCCGTCCATGACTGTCACGAATCCTCAGAGCTCAATTCTTGCGCTCTTGTTTAGCACCTGTATATGCCCATAAGTCCAAATAATGAAAAAGAACCAAATTGCCTATCCACAGCTATGCTGATGATACTAGATTACCGAACTATATACTTTGAAATGACTACAGCCCATTGACTCCCTCTGCCAATGCATCGATGAAATTAACAGTTAGATGTGCCAGAACTTCCTTCAGTTAAACAAGGGCTTGAAGTCATTGCATTCGGAAGCAAAGAGGAAGTTCTTAAGGTGAATGCATATCTTGATGTAGAGACAACTAAAAACCAAGTCAAGAATCTTGGTGTGATTGGAATCCAGACCTTAGTTTCAGTAGTCATGTCAAAGCCAGTAACTAAATCAACTTCCTATCTTAAAAACATTGCAAATTAGATGTTTTGTTTTCCAGCAAGACTTGGAGAAACATTTAATGCCTTTATCTCACCAAGCAGAGATTGGATTGTGTAATGAATCTCTCCTGGCCTTCCCAAAAAACCATGGTGTACAGCTCGTCCAATTCTTCTTTATAGGATTCTGACAGGCATATCACAGTCTCAGGTCTACACTGGCTTCAGTTACATTTAAATTGATTTTAAAGTACTTGCTGACTGTCGTCACTCAATGGCCTGGGACCTAAAATGCATTTCAGATATATGCTCACTGAATATAAACCTAACAGACAAAGCTCAGATCATTGGGATCAGTCAGTTAAAAGCTCTGGGGAATTCGCTTTTAGCTATTATGCTGCCCGCAGTTGGAATCAGCTTCCAGAAGAGATCAAATGTTCTAAAACATTAGCTACATTTAAATCTGAACTCCAAAAACTCATCTGTTTAGCTGTGCATTTACTGAACAGAGCACTGTGTAACCGTTGAACTGAATGCATTCTGTTTTAACTCTTACATTTGGCTGAAATACATTCTTCGTCATTTTTAAATCATTACGTAATCGGTTTTATATATTTTGTTTTATTATTTGTGATCATTGTTTTCTGATTGTTCTACTTCCTTTTTGTGATTATTGTTTTATTATTGTACATGATTATTCTACTTCCTTTTATGTAAAACCTGAATTACCTCTGTGTATAAAATGTGCTATATAATAACTGCCTTACCTTGCCTTAAAGTTAGGCTTTTTTATTTCATTGAAAAGACAGCCTTCCACTCAGCGTTCTTTTACAGAGTTCTAAATGTTCAAAATGTTTTCTTTGCATAATAAAATTCTAAAAAAACATAGCCTAGTTTTTTTATTCATAGCATAAAGTAAAAATAATATATGTAGTGTTATCTTCATTTTAGATTTCAAAAAGGATTTGCGGCTCCCAGTCTTTTCTCTTTTGTGGAAACTGGTCCAAATAGCTCTTTGGTGGGTTGCCCGACCCCTGGTCTGGTCTCATGGATTAACTGGCCTTGGACTGAACTGCAGTATCGTGGAATTCTCCCGAGTGAAGCTACAAGCTAGCCTAAGACTCAGCATTAGCCTAGTGTGGTAACTGGTCGCCAATGCAACATTCTGTTATGCAGATTTTAACCCATCAGACATTTCAAAAACTCCCAGATCATTCACTTTATACCATGAACACTTCCTGTTCTGCCTCTCCACTCCTCCTCCTCTCCGCCTCCTCCTCCTCTCTCCTCACGTCATGTCCTTTAACAAACACAGAATCGAAGTCACTCTCCACTCAGTTCAGAAAATGGCTACATCTCAGGAGTTCTGCTCATTTACTTTTATGTCATGAACACTTCTGTTTCTCTCTCTCTCCCTCCTCCTATCTCTCTCATGACGTCCTTGTAAACACAGAATCAGGAATCCTCTCACTCAATTCGAGAGAAAACAAAAGCTCATCCTCAGAGTTCTGCTCATTCACTCTTCAAAGTGCGGGAAAATGGCCACACTGCTCAGGATGAGTTCATGTGTCAGTGTGTCTGGAGCTACTGGAAAAGTCCAGTGGCCGTTTCCTATTGGACACAGTTTCTGTGTAATTGTGTATTAATGGCTACTGGGATCAGGAGATCAAGGGGCAAGTCTGCTTTGCCCCAGTGCAGAGAGACTTTCCACTCCAAGACGATCTACGCAGAAACAACAAGCTGGCTGAAGTGGTGGGAGGAAACTGAAGAAGACAGAAATCAAGCTGCCTGCTGCTCCCTTTCCTTCACCTTCAGAGCTGCAGATGTGGAGTGTGTGATTTCTGCACTGAAATTTCAAAACTCAAAGCTGTCAGTCTCCTGTCTGATGTTGCATGGTTTCCTGTGTTGAGGTCTGTCTAACCGCACTATCAACTTCCAGCCTTAAGAGTCTGGTCAGTCCAGACTACTCTGGGAAACTACGAGAAAGATCTGCTTTCTAAACATGAGGAACTGTTCAGAATCTATACTGTCACACTGACCAACAATTAATTTGCTCTTTGTTATTGTAATGGATGATCATAAAGGCCATGATGCAGTCACAGCTGTAGCAGAGAAAAAGACGGAGTAGCCTCCAGCTCTACTTGTCTTTTAATCTAGAACAGTTCCACTAGTCAGCAGATGGTTTAGACTTATTTAAATGTTATCAGTGAATCTTTTATAGTGGAGGTAGTAATGGACACACTCATCAACATAGTTATAAACTAGTCCAGGCCAGTCAGTGCTATTCACCACACAGCCAGCACCCATCATAGCCTGATTACAACTTTACACAGCTCATACTACAGAGTCTGAAGAAAAATAAAATGGAATTGATAGGTGTAGCACTGATTAGAAGCAGAAAATTCAACCTGTTCCATTTTTCATATAAAGAAGCTACATTCTGTGAGTTACAGCTACCAGAACATTAGTAAAAGAATCATGTTACCGTTTTGAAGCTCCTTTGTAGTTATGCTTGGCACCAATTACACATGTGAGTAACTAATAGCGTGAGTAAATGTCCTTCACTGTCCTTACTGCATATAGGTGATACATTAAATAATTTGGGGTGATTGATGATAAACAGCTGGATGTAATGTATGTGTCTCAGAGTGAGTTAAGGAGGTTCAGACTGGATGTGAGCAGAGACTGCAGGAGAAACAGAAAAAGCTGGAGGAGGTGAAACAGGCTGTGATCTCACTATTAGGTGAGTGGTGGTAGGAGGCTGCTCGGGCAGGCCATTACCTAGTCGGACCCCACACACACACAGGGTGGAGAGCAGGTGGTGAGGTGTGGAGGCAGGAGGTGTGGTGGTGAAGGTGTAAGTAACCTTTGATATACTGTGATGCTCTAACAGGCTCTGCAGGCAGTGGAGGACGACTGAGGATGCACTGAGATGATCGCCCAGCAGGCGCTCTGAGGCCACAGGCTGATCAGAGATCAGGAGCAGGCTGAACTGAGTCGAATGAAGGAGTCCTGGAGCAACTGGAGCAGTGCTGATCTTAGAGGAGGCTGAGCTGCAGCAGCTTTCACCTGAGGATCATCCATTTCCTCCAGTGGCTGGCTCTGTCTGATGATCTCGTCCTGTTTCCTCTCAAAACACAAATGCCTCTTACCAAGAGCATCAAGCCCCTAAAGCAATCTGTCTGCAGCATCACACTGGTGTCTTTTGTTCTGCTTTGGTGGGGCCTTCAGCTCCTCTTGTCCTTCTTCACTGCTCAGAGTTTCAGTCTCTATTAATGTATGGATCTCAGCTCTCCTCCAGCATCTCTGTCCATCAGCATCTCATTTCCATAGGTGGTCAGATCTCTCTGTGAAAGGCTAGGCAGTTCTGCAGGAGGAATTCAAGAAACTGCCTGCTTTTATGGTAAGAGAAAGCACAATGTAACTTCTCCACTTATCATGATGGAAACATAACTGCAAACAGTGATTCCCCAGAGGCCATGCAGTTTGCAGCATAGCAAGTTTTGACTAATAAAATTATTACAGATGTTTGAAAAATGATGTTTCATCCTTAATATCTGGGGCTTTTCCTGGTTCAAAACTTATTAGGCAAAACAGAAAATAGCTTATTATAGCGCCACCAACTGGCAGAGTGGTGCAATTTTTTTGCCTGAGTAGTGGGAGGTGCCAGACCTACCTGCCAAGCTAAGCTGCAGCACAGGCGGTTCCTATCACACTCGGTGTGCAGTTGCAGTCTGTACGAAAACCCACCACATTATTTGTATATTACAGCCAAATGAAGACATAAATTAAAAACAATAGCAATGTATTAGAGAACAGTGTCTTGGGATTCAAATGACAGCCTGCTTGCATGTGCAGGTGGATAAAAATCCAGGGTCTAGTTCGCAAGAGATTGTTTTGCATATTATGCAAATTAGCAAAAAATCACATATGGAACATATAGAGCCATAGGTCTATAAAATTTGACTTGACCCAACAAATAAATGCTATAGATTTTTGAGAATAAGACTACGGTTCCAAAGTTATTAGGCAAAAGGCAAATAAAGCTATTATGGCATACCAACTATTGAAATTAGTTGCAAATTATTTATTTTTGCCTGGTAGTGGGTGGCTTTTGGACTGGTTTGGGCAAATTGGCACCAACACTGCCTGAGAGTGGGGTGGAGTGCCAGAACCTACCTGCCAAATTTTAAGCTGTAGCCCACCAGAGCAGTTCTATGACGCATGAGTATTAGTAATTGTTGATGTTTTTGTATAGTAAAGAAAGGTGTCGTTGGATTCAAATGATACCAGTTGAATACCAGATTGGACAAAAATCCAGTTTAATTTGAAAAAGATGGGGTTTCATTTTGTACAAGTGGTGAAAAAAAATCCAAATATAGCGATACAGATGCTGCGTTAACGAGAATAATCTTCTTCAAAGAATAAGATGATATAAGATGTTTGAGAATCAGACTATGGTTCAACAATTTTTTGGAAGAAAACCATAAAACAACCCAACTTATTTTTGGTGCAATTTTTTTTGTCTGAGTAGTGGGTGAAATTGCCCAGACGTACCTGCCAAATTCAAAGCTGTAGGATCTTACAGTTTTTTCTCTAGCAGCGTTTTAAAGGCAGAAAAAAATCAGCACGGTTCCAATAGGGTTCCATGCAGTGTTCCACTGCATGGCCCCCTTAAAAAATATATAAATGCAAGCAGTGATTACGGGGGCCATGCAGTTGGCATGCTTATCATTTTTGAATCAAAGTGTTGCAGACATTTAAAAATGGCATTTCATCCTTTTATCTAAGGTGCTACGGTTTCAAAACTTTTATTAGGCAAAATGCAAAATAACATTATGGCCTGTAACAGGTGGTGCTTTTTTTTGCCTTGCCTGAGCGGTGAATTGAGTACCAGACCTACTACCAAATTTCAAAAACTGTATTTACAGAGCCAATTTCTATGACACTCAGTTGTGGCTTTTATGCAGTCTATATATAACCCACCATATTTGTTGCATATTACAGCCAAATGAAAATAAATTAAAAAGTAACCAATAATAATTAAGAATGTCTTAGGATTCAAAATAATACCAGTTGCATGCAGTTGGATAAAAATCCCGGTCTAGTTTGCAAGAGATAAGTTTTGCCATAATGCAAATTAGCAAAAGAAAGTAATATCGGAAAATAAAGTGCAAAGATTTATCTTCGCAAGAGAGTAAAAATGATATAAGATTTTTGAGAGTAGACTACGGTTCCAAAGTTATTAGGCAAAATGCAAAATGGCTATTATAGTACCTGCTTTAACTGATGGTGCCAATTTTTTATACCTGAGTAGTGAGTGTGTTTTTGTGACTAACCAACCAATGTGGTGTTGCAGTCCTATACTTCAATAACCAGCTGTTGCATATTACAAAATAGAAGACCGAAATTTAAAACATTTTTTATATAACTATTAAATAAAGAGTGTATTGGGTTAGTATTACCAGTTGCTTACAGATTGGACAAAATCCAGAGATGAGTTATGAGATGGTTTCATATTATACAAATTATGCATCCAAATAACAGAAATAGATGCAGGGGTCTACAAGATTTGTCTTGACTCAGGAAAAGATGGTATAGATTTTGAGAATCGGGGCCATGGGTTCAAAAGTTAGTAGGCAAAATGCAAATTTTTTTGGGAAAAACACAAAATAGCTTATTATAGCACAACAACGTGGCATGTTGGTGCAATTTTTTGCCTGAGTAGTGGGTGGGGGACCGGACCTACCTGCCAAATTCAAAAGCTGTAGGTCTTACAGTTTTTTCTCCACAACTGGTTTTGTGGCAGAAAAATATTTTTTTTTTAAAATTGACGAATCAAAGTGTACAGATGTTGAAAAATGATACATTCATCCTTTTGTCTAAGGGGTGCTGGTTCAAACTTATTAGGCAAAATCACAAAATAAGCAATATGGCGTAAACAACTGTGGTGATTGCAATTTTTTGCCTAGTAGTGGGTAGATACAGGACCTACCTGCCATTCCAAAGCAATGGTCTTTATAGTTTTCTCTACAACTGGTTTGAGCAGAAAAATAATAATTAAAAAATCGCACAATTCAATAATAGGGTTCCACGCTGGTAATCCTCCATAATGCTAAATGTTGACTCTGGTGACAATCGAAGAATCTGATTTAGAAACACTGGTAGATATTCATTATTAGGAGGTGCATTAGTAATTCTGAAAGCTGGAAGTTTGGTGAGCAAAATATATTGTGTTGATGTGCTGGACTCTGCCTTCACTGGTGCTGTGGACTTGCTCATGGTCAACATCAGATATCAGCATGGCTCCCCTATCCCCCATATCCGCCATCACTATTTGTTATAGTGATATTTATTAGTAGTAAGATTTATCTTCTGTGTCTCCCACAGCTACAACAGCTCAAATCATTTCCCTGAACAGTAAACTTTCTACCAGCATGTAACACACACACACACACACACACACACACACACACACACACACCAACATACACACAGTAGATACCTTATATACACAGATTTGATCATGTTCATAAGTGTAAAATGTCATTTCTGAGCATTATAAAACTAAACTAAACTAAGTTTTAAACTAAAATCTTATTTATCTGTTTTTGAATTACTGTCATTTGACTCTGGATCCCAACACAGCATAAATGAACTCATTCTGTCTAGGAAAGAACAGAGTGGTGAGAATACAGTGGGACAGTCCGCGTTCTCTGATCATCCAAAGAAGATTTGACTCCTGTTATCCAGGTGTTTGTGTAAGGAAAGTGTGCGTGAGGCGCTGTTACTGGGGATTGGTGAATTGAACACAATGTGGGCCCATAGCAATCATATAAGACATCAACAAGGAAAGGGTGGGAGTAAGAGGTGTTGGTTTGGACACCAACAATCAGTCCTAGAGTCTGCGGTGTTCTTCCTCTCTCTATCTATCACAACAACATTAAGGCAGAATCTCATCATCACCATGCTCCAAATAGGGAATTAATATGTGGATCACAGTGCGAACTCTGTCCTTCTGGCGTCTCTGATACAATAAGGTCTCTACAGAGTCCACACCACATTCACACAACCCTCTACCTGGCTACCAAGGTTAATTATGAATATGTGTGAGGTGTGTGATGCTGAATAGAAAGTATCAGTGTTATGTTTAGTAATAATGGAAATTGATGGTGTGTTTGCTGCTTACTATAGCCAGTACACCTCTCACACATTTATTCTACACATCATTATTCTAAAGAAAGTTCTAAATCAGAAATGCAGTGTAGGTGGCAAAACTGCTGTCTGTATGTGATCAACTGGATTTACTCTTCCACACAGCCTCCCTCTATGGTTATTAGCAGTATTCTTCACTCACTTCTTGCTTTGGCTATTCTCTTCTGGCGTCTTTAGCTTTTAGCTTTGGAAGATTTGTGTATCAACTGGAACAATGTTGAGTTCAAGTTGTTTTTGTTGGGATTAATTGTTGATGCAGCTGTTTTTAAATCCTCTTATCCATCACCACCTTACTTCTGGACAAATGTACTTTTGGCAATTGATGTTTTGTAACAGTAAATTTAAACCCTTTAATGTATGCTCATGTAAATATCAAAAGGCAGAAAAAGGAGTATCCATACTTACCTTCATAAGCTCTTTTTATCCACAATTAATAATTAATTGTGTCTCCGTGTGTCCTGACTGGTTAATTAGTTTGTTAAAAGAGGAAATAGAGAAGCTGTACTGCATTGTTGTCTAGTAAGGATTCTAGACACATAAAGGAGAAAATAGGATAACTGGACTTAGATCACAGAGGGTTATGGAATCACACATTCACATAACAGTACAGAGAAATAAAATACAATAGTCATCAATGAAGAATAACAGTGAAAGAACTGCATACTGGCAACTTTGCAGCGTTTTGATAAAACACCTTCATTTATCAAAATTGTTATGGAATGCAGCTTTTTGGAATCATAAGGGCGTAAACTATAAAGCCACACCAACTGTGAGGTGGATGACTGATATTTCCTAGTGAAAAAACCCCCTTCATAACAGTTGGCCAGATCAGAGAACACTCTCAGAGTAGGGGTGTATGTGTGTCAAAGTCAACAATCAAATGTGTTGCATTTTTACAAAGTGTGCCATTTTCTTCAAGTCAAGAGTGCCATATAGTGGTGTCAAAACTTACTGCAAATGGTTCATGAAGCTTCATCTGCAGGGCACTACATTAAACCAGCCAATCACAGCAGAAAACTGAGTTGGCCTGATCTTTCTTCTTCCTATCCAGGTAAGCTCATTTTGCTCCACGTTAGTTCTCCGGGTTTCCCAGTCTCCGCTTAAAAAGCAGCAAGAGGATAATCTGTGAGTTTATTGAACATGTGTATGTTTGGTTGAATTATATAACATTAATAATATTCTACAGTTACTAAATCCAGAAATATTGCCAGTTATTTTTCTCATGATCTCCGCATACCGAGTGGTTTCTACACGAACCATAATAAGGTTTAACGCTTTATTTTACTTTGATCATGGACTGAGTGCAAATAAGCGCGCCTTTTGTGTTGAACTGCGGTTATAATTTTATAGCACCATTTGCGCCAATTTTTATGCAGGCGTCATCTCACTTTCAAATCTCTCACTGAGAATCATCATTGTCTCGTCTCTCGGCGTCTGTGAAACTGATTTTTGGCAATGATGCTGAGTGGCGCGGGTTCATTATTTCTCGCGTAGAGGCGTTGAATCCGCCCGTTCTCTAATGGTAACTTTATTTAATAAATAACCATACGACCACAAAAAGCAGTTTAACAGCCTTTATCACACATCTGTTCTTTAATAAGATGACCTGGCTTCACCAAACACTACAACCGTTCCTTGTTCAACAGACAGAGATATTGCAAAATGGCTGGAAATCCCATCATAAACGCACCAGAAACTGGATTTCCTCTCACCAGAATGGTGACATTTTCCAATTCAATTCAAATTTATTTATATAAGCGCTCTTAACAACAGTCATTGTCACCGACACTTTATATAATCGGCCTAAACCCCATCTACCATCTACCCACACTCCATTAATTTGGCCCCAACAAAGTACACATTACAACAGTTTCCTTTATGTTCCAAACACCGTGACTAAATAATGAACACACATACTTCAAATAATTAATACAGCCTCGTGGATGAACTTCATCATCTGGCGATCAAATAACACAGACTTTATTTTATAAATTATTGACCTCTGCTGAGCCAGGTGAAGTAATAATTACATTTGCCGTTACCTAATTGTTAGTTTTTGTGAATGTTGTAATTTTTAAGTAGTTTTGAAATAGGTAATTTATTTTTACTCAAAGTACATTTTGACCCAAGTATTTTACTGCGCTACACTGGAAAACCTCCGTTACTGAGTAAAAAATGAAATGTGGAAAAAAAAACGCAATCCGCCTGAAAGTAAATTGCGTGGGCGTCCGCGCGCACTTCACTATTTTAATGTAACCTGTTGTTTGGATGATGGCTGGTGCGAGCAGAGGTAGTTTGCAGCTACATCTGAGCAGGTTGTAAATATTATGCAGTTAATTTGTCAGTTATATTTTCTATAAAAGTGTTACACAGTGTACTATGGAATTGCTCAGTTGTCTTTAACATGTGAGTGTCCCGGACACTTTGAGTTTGGTTATGTTGGGCCCTATGATTTGCGCGATGCGGAAAAGAATAAGTAGATTCAGCAAATAAATGGAATCCGTTCAGCAAAGCGTAATAATAGTATAGTATTTGATATGGGGTATTAATGAACAAAAACAACAATAGTTTCCTAATCAGTTTGGCGCTACTGGCCCCTGTCACCATTGTTACCTCTGTTGAGGGTGGGACTCAGCTTTCACACACACAAACACACAGAACTTTTAGTGAGAAAACATCAATGGTCAGCTATGGAAGGCTGAAAGCTTTAAGTCTCAAAAATTGAGGAGTAATTGTAGTACCGTTTAGAAACAGAACAATACCCAAATGATTTTTATGAATGAGAACAACTCTTTTGTAAGTTTGCCCAGCGCTACGATGAATTACTTGCAGAACAACGTGACGATAGCACAGTCAGCCTCCCCTCAAAACGTTTCATTTGCACGAACAAATTTTTTTTTACGGTGAAATGTACTGCTGAACCCCAGCACTTTGTTGGCGTTAGAATCAAGTTTTTCCTATTGCATTGTTCCTTTTCCATCCACTCCACCAGTGGAGCCTTTTGGAATAAATATGATTATGATATATGAATTCAGAAGAATTAAAAAATAAACGAGTTAAAATAAAGCAAATTGGAAGAACTAGCAGTTTCATGGCACCTGGTGTAACATGCCACTTGTGGGTGATTCTGAACAAAGTTTGCATTATACCGCCTTAAAGAGTTGATTAAAACAATTAGTGCTGGATTGGATTCGACTAGTGCTTTTTTTTTTTACATCAAATGGTGAAAGTAACTAAGTAGCTTTTACTCAGCGTAAAATTTTAAATTAAGTACTTTTAGTTTTACTCAGTGGAGTTACTTAGATGGGTACTTTTACTTTTACTTGAGTAAAATTTAAGCAAAGTAAACATACTTTTACTTAAATACAGTTTTTCAGTACTATTTCCACCTCTGGTTGTGACTGACGATGTCTGTTGTGGTTCAGTTTGATTCCCGACCGCCATCAACCAAGTTAGACTCGTACCCTACCAAACTGAACCTGTAGGGCTGAACCTGATCTGTTCTTTTTTCCTCCGCTCTAGCTGGATCCACTGAGAACCTGTCTGTCTCTGAAATTTTGGATTTTGTATCTCTCTGTGTTTGTGTTTCTTTAGTTTTTGTTTTACCATTAAATCGCCGAAGACCCTCAACCCCAGGCTGCTGCAGGGAGACGGTCCCTGGAATTAGTAGAGGAGATGATTATTTTGAAGGGTGCTCTGCGGCCAGCAGATGATGCTAGTGAGCAGGACAAACATATTTACTAGCTGGTAAGGCTGAATGTTTTAAAAGCTTCAAACTATACACAAGTCTTAGTTCTAGAATTTTTCAATCTGGTTTAGATGCTGCAGAATCATTATGTAGCATATTGGGGAAAAAGGGAGATATTTCCCACATCAAATATAAGTGCTCAGAACAACAAATGGTGACATCATTTGATATTTCCATAGTCAAAATCAACACAGTAAATCCTCTCTTATATGCTGCACAAGTATGCAGAGAGACAAGACAACGTGGCTCCAGTTTTAACAGTACACAGGACAAATAAGGCAGAAAGAACAAGCAATGTATAAATAGAATGTAAATATACACACACTAGAGTCCTTAGCAAAAAGTAGTATACTTGAAGTTCATTTTATTAAGTATGTGAATATATAAGAAACATAAGTATAGCAAGTATACTACAGACAATGTGCTAACAGCAATTATTACTAAGAGAAAGTATGCTAATTTAATACTTCTTTGGACTAAATTGGAACATTTTTAAGTTTATAAAAGTGTACTTTAAGTATACTTTATAAGGTCAAAGTGCTAAAGTGGGGAACCTGATTTTGTTGTACTTACAGTACTTCAGGACACAAATGTTGTGAGACTAGAGACTCTCAGGAGTGTCAATAGAGCTCAATGGCAGCAATTTCTTCAAATACAGTGTCCAGACTGCTGCTAGTGCTGGCCTGGGCCTTGAGGAACAGTTTAGCAAGGAGTTCTGCAGCTTCTGCCCGACTCCCTCTGCCTCAGCTCTGGACATCATCTGGCTCTGCTTCAGGTGCAGCTTGGCCTCCGGAGCAGTGTTGTTGGAGAAGAAGCGATCTTTATACCTGAACAAAATTCATGAATGTATTAATATGTGGAAAAATAGGACTGATTTTAGTTTCCCCTAAACCTACCTGTCTGTCCCAACCATTTGGCTTCTGGTAATGTGAAATATATTTCATATTATATATATTGCATACATGTGTATTTGTATTTTAGTTACAAAAATATAATATAATATTTCCGATGGAAATTAATCTTACATTTAGTACTGTAGTTTATCGTGAATACCACCTTTGAGGCTTTACCTTGGTGTCCAGTATGGGTGAGAATGATGTACAGCGGAGGTTGATACTCCAACGTCCTAGGCGCTTCTTGACAGCTGCCAGTAAGGTTACTTTCATTGTCTTGGCCTTGCGTGGTCTCGTCTGTTTCTCTGTTTAGTCTCCTGCTAGTCTAGCTGGGATGACATCAGAAGGCCCCTAGTCGCATTAAGTAGCTACTTTCACTTTTAGTTAGTTCCTCAAAGGGCCGAGGATGGCAACAGTCTTCTCCACCAAGGAGCCTGGTGGTGGGGTGAGATAGTCAGGAGTTCGTGGCGGACTGCACCCTTTTCCTTTTGCTCAGCCAGAGGACTGGAGGCATGTAATACGTGCTGTTCCGCGTCTGTACATCTGCTGCAGTCTCTTTATTGGCTGGGTTGAGCTGCCCTGAATCTCGAGGCAGGAGTAGGCTAAAGCCGGGGCTAAATGCTTGCTATTTTCACGCCCTGCTACCGCCAGCTATGCTCCTCTGGCCTATCGCCTGTGAACAGCAGTTGGGGCATTAATCATGACATACCTGACTGGGCAAACCCTCGTCATTCAGCTTTAATCATGTTTTGGCATTGTCATGAAGCTTTAACATGTACTGTTCTTTAGAATACCCATATCCCAGACATTTCACTCAAACATCATGCGCTATAGCCTGGCTGGTGTGCGAACCGCGGTGTTTCGCATGTAACATGGCTCGTTGCGGCGTGAAACTCTCATCTATCCACTGGGAGGTTAGGCTGATTAGCGACACGGGCTAACACTGCTTGTCCAAATATCCGTGGTGAAACTAAACGCAGAGGAGGCTTGCAGTAGGCTGTGGATATGTTTTTTTTCACGGAGTCGTGTAGTTTAGGCAGCTCCGTGTCAGTCATGTAGCGGCGGCTTGGGACATCATATCTGGGCTCCAGAACATGGAGGAGACGCAGGAATCCCACATTTTCTACCTCCGAGAGTGGCTGGTCACTCAATGCAATGTACTCGATAATTGCCTGTGTTATTTTCACAGCACGTGAATTGTCTCTGGACATTTTCTCTCGTCTTGCAAGAGTTTGCTGCAGCGTGGGTTGTGTTGGTTTAGAAGCGTGGGTAAACTCTTTGTACTCGTTGTCGTGTTGGGATTTTAGGTGCTTGATTAAATTACTTGTGTTAAATGCGCTACCCTTTGAGCCTCCTCTGGACAATTTCGCTGAGCACAATTTGCAGTCCGCCTTTGTTTTGTCGTCTTCATTCACTTTGAAATAGTTCCACACGGCTGACATGTCTCGCCTCGCCTTCTCCCCGCTGCAGCCGGGGCCTGGGGGCGGGCACTCGGCGCCTGTGATTAACCCCTTACACGCCGCTCAAACATAGACATTTCTCAGACTGTGGTATCGGTCCCCGGTATCGGGGGACTTTTAACGAGTACGAGTACTTTAGAAAATGTGGTATCGAGGCCAATACCAGATACCGGTATTGGTATCGGTGCATCCCTAGTATATAAAAAGTAAACTTCAAGTATACTGCCTCAGTTTTAGTATATAATAAGTATACTCATAGTACACTTGAATAAACTACTTTTTGCTAAGGGGTAGAAAGAGAGGCAATTAGGTTACATGTGGTATTCAGCCTACAATTTTGTCTAAGAGTTGTCTTTACACTTGTTACGTCCCCCAGGGTTTGGGTCTCGGGGTGGTACTAATTTAGAAGTAATGGAATGGAAAGTGCGCAACCGAACACAGAACACAATAGTGAGGACAGACACACTTATGGGTAAATGGGATACTTATTTACTTGGGTAAACAATTCTTTACTTACATAGACAGGTTGGGTCAATGGACAACACCAAAGGATATAAACGTAACAAAACAAAACGTCCCTAAACCTACTTACTTTATGTAGCTTATCTATCTACCCACAAAGTAACTCAAATAAAACCTCTCTAACTACTCTGTCTAACTACAAAAGCCAAATTTACAATAAATGGTGTCTGCCCCTAACCTAATGTGTCTACACAGATGAGATTCTACGGTTGCACTATGTAAATGCATGAACAACAGATAACAACAAGGGTAGGTGATATTAACACTGGCGAAAAAGCTATACAACAGGGGCTGTGAATACCAATAGAAAAGAACCAATGACTCTAACCTGACCCACCCTGCTAGACATAAGATGAAAACATACATGCGCTGTGTAGAATGCGTATCTCTCATAATGCAACAATCTCAAACAAGTCACAATCTCTCAAACACTATCTCAACCAAACGCCACGTTTCACCCCACACCCTCAGCGTCGTGGGCTCTCGATCCTTCACTGGTTCGGAGGTGGAACTTCCGGAACAGACATCCAATGGCTGGCGGCACCGGCGATCGGCCAGTCGTTGTGGGCAGGAGGCGGGACATCAAGAGATGAGGCGGACGGAAGCCAAGGAGCAGCGGGACAAACGAGGGAGAGAGAAAAAAAGAAACCGAACAAACGGGCACATACCTGCCTCGGCAAGAGATCTGTAACAGTTTCAATATGAAAAGATCTGTACGGGCAGTCTATTACATAAAACAGTGTCTGAGCCAACATTCAAGTCTGATCTAGTATGTGCAAATATTGTTACAGCAGTGAAGTGGAAATCTGCAGTCAGTTCTTTCAATAATTTTTGCAAATATCAGTGAGTGAGAAACTACAATTTGTGGTATGTACAAGAAATGTTCAATAGTTGTTCAAGTACTGTAGCATTGTAGCAGCAATTTTGTTTGTGTTGTTAGTAAAATAGACAGTTGTTGTACATGTTCACACACACACACACACACGTCTGGGATTTCATTTACCTCAAATTCAAACACTTTCATTGGATCTTTGTCGCATTTCTTACAAACATTAATGTCAACCACTGTGAACCATGGCTGTCTCGCTTTGTTTAGCTTTTTCTCAATGAATCTCCAGTGTGTGGAAAGAGATGACCAAAAGATTGTTCCAACAGATCTCACTACTCATGTCATGCAATTAAAAACTTATTACATTTACCAAAAAAGAAGCCAAGGCTTTACCACAGTACAGTCTGTCTGTATTGCACTGCCCTTCTTTGCTAGTGGGACATACCATTACAGTATTTGTGATGCAGAACATCTGGCCAAAGAAACAGTATGGCATGCAATAAGAAGGGTAAACCTTGATCTGAGGCAAATTGTGAATATTTTCATCACCTGCTTCTTGTCATTATGTAAATAATTATTTTCCAAAATAAAATATTTGGTTTTATTTAATTTTCCACATTGTATACAGTGTTTGTCTGTATTTTAGTTTGAATTGTTCATTTGCTGTAGACTATAAAGGTTAAAGTAGAGGGAATGCTGTATACAATAGTACTATTTGAACAGTTAGAAGTTAGGTTCTTTAT
Source organism: Distichodus sexfasciatus (assembly GCA_032718565.1). NCBI lineage: Eukaryota > Metazoa > Chordata > Actinopteri > Characiformes > Distichodontidae > Distichodus > Distichodus sexfasciatus. Next base: position 238,495 of record JAVGVS010000461.1, on the reverse strand, counting down.
CAATTTTTATTTTATTTCATATTTTCTACTTTCTAACTCCTTAAGTTTTGCTATGATTAATGTAGTTACAGATCTTTGACCTCTAGGGCACAAAAATATTGCATAAATGTATGCAGTTTGGTTAACTGACTTCTTTCTTCGATGCTTACTGCATCAGCTGCCTTTGTGCTGCTTTTTGAGACTTTGGCTTGGACGCCGCTAAATTGCAGCTTGCGGCTATTCTTCTTCTTCTTCTTCTTCTTCTTCTTCTTCTTATTATTATTATTAGGGGGCCATGTAGTGGAACACTGCGTGGAACCCTATTGGAATCGTGCAGATTTTTTTTTTCTGCCTTAAAACGCGTTGTGGCGAAAAAACTGTAAGACCTACAGCTTTGAAATTTGGCAGGTAGGTCCAGTATCCCACCCACTACTCAGGCAAAAAAATTGCACCAAAATAAGCTATTTTGCGTTTTTCAAAAAAAAAATTGCCTTTTGCCTAATAACTTTTGAACCGTAGCTCCGATTCTCAAAAGTCTTATATCATCTTATTCCTTGGGTTAACATGAATTTTTCAGATCTATTTCTGCCATATTTGATTTTTCACTAATTTGCATAAAATGAAAACCTATCTTTTCCAAACTAGTCCCTGGATTTTTGTCCAATCTGCATGCAACTGGTATCATTTGAATCCCAAGACACTCTTCTTTAATTATTATCGAGCACATTTTTAATTTAGGTCTTCATATTTCTGTAACATGCAAATAAATGTGGTCGGCTTGGCATAGGACTGCAACACCACACACCAAGTGTCATAGAAATCCGGCTCTGGGTGGGCTACAGCTTTGAAATTTGGCACATTGGTCCGGGACCCCACCCACTACTCAGGCAAAAAAGAAAAATGTACCACTCTGCTAGTTGGTGGCGCTAATAAGCTAATTGCATTTTGCCTAATAACTTTTGAACCATAGTTCCGATTCTCAAAAATCTTATAACATCTTACTCCTTCGGTCAACATGAATCTTTATCAACCCTCGCGTCTATTTCTGCCATATTGGATTTCTTGCTAATTTGCATAATATGTAAAATCATCTCTTGCGAACTAGACCCTGGATTTTTATCCAATCTGCATGCAACTCATATCATTTGAATCCCAAGACACTCTTCTTTAATTATTATTGAGCACATTTTAATTTAGGTCTTCATTTGGCTGTAATATGCAAATAAATATTGTGGGCCTAGCATAGGACTGCAACACCACACACCGAGTGTCATAGAAATCTGGCTCTGGGTGGGCTACAGCTTTGAAATTTGGCAGGTAGGTCTGGTACCCCTCCTACTATTCAGGCAAAAAAAATTCCACTCCGCCAGTTGGTGGCGCTATAATAAGCTATTTTGCGTTTTGCCTAATAAGTTTTGAACCGTAGCAGCCTAGATAAAAGGATGAAACATCTGTCACTTCGATTTGTCAAAAACTGATAAAGCTGCAAACTGCATGGCCCCGTAATCACTGCTTGCAGTTATATTTATTATTATTATTATTATTACAGACAAGTAATACATCTTAAAGAATGTTTTTGTTCTCATATTAGATCACTTTACATGAGCTGAATAAGGTATTATGTTTACAAACTGTACAGTATTATCACTTCAAACTGTTGCTGATCTGGCACACATTTAATGCCAAATGATTGAAATAGTAATCCTACTCAAATGACTGTTGCTACAACACTGCTATAATAATTTGCACAATTTTTGCACTGCAGCTGTCTATGTAAGCACTGCTGCTCTCGTGTCTCTCTTGGCTGTCATATCGCAGAGCAGGTTTTGCTCCTCCTCCTCCTCCTCCTCCCCCATTGTGTTTTGATGTACCATAAAGTGACTCAACGCCGCGAGGCATGCAAGCAGGCTCACACAAGCACACACAATACGAAGCATAATAAATTATAGAGAAAGAGGAGTGCCATGTGGCTTTATTTTCAAGCCGAAGATGATCTGCGAGTTGTAGAATTTGTAATAAGTTTTTGTAATTTGTATTTTGTGCACTTTATTTAAGAAAAAGTGAAAGAGAGTGATTATTTGTCATTGTGAACACAGCACAGCACACAGTGCACCACAACGAGATGTGACCTCTACATTTAACCCATTCGTAAAGGAGCAGTGGGCAGCTAACAAGCACTCAGGGAGCAGTGCTTGGGGACGGTACCTCGCTCATGAGAGTCGTGTCTTCTATTTTAGAAGAAACAAGCGCGGGGTCAACTGTGTTGTAACATCAGTAAAACTCTCTCCCTGCCATCTCATTGGTCTTCACTCAAACACATTCAAGATCAACACTCAAGATGATCTACTCTCCTTACATATATTCAGGTACACCACATCTCCCTTTTTTAAAAGTCAAAGTAAACTTTATTGTCATCTCTGCTATATACTGTACACATATACAGAGAGACGAGACGAAGCGGCTCCAGTTTTCACAGTGCAACAAGAAACAGGGAACAAAGAACAAATAGGGCACATGGAATGAACAATATATAAATAGAATACAAAATATACATTTTAAACTAGAAATGGAGTATTAAATATAACTTTAAACTAGAAGTAGAAATAGAAGTAAAAAGAGAACAGAGCGTAAACAATTTCCTCTAAGTTTCTTCAAACTTGTGAAGGAAGAACAGGGATGAACACTTTGTGAACACTGATAAACTAAGTCACACTTCTAATCTGCTACTGTACCTTAACTTCTTAAATCAAGTTGTTCTGAGCTTAACCTGCACTATACAATGCAATACCTCTTTCAAGCAACAGTAACATTCAACAACATCCAAATTTTTTTTCTCTTACTTCCATCATTAAATTTTTTTTTCAGGTCATAAGTCCAGCCTAGTTGGTTTTTTGATAGCTCTCCCAGACCTGGTTCTGGGAGTGAAAGCCTCTGAAGGAGGAGCTGAAGAACCCACAGCAGGGAACCTGGTACCCTGCTGTAGGACTGGCTGCGACTCCTGTTGCTGGTGAGTAGCCTCATCCTGTGAAGGTGTCTCTGATGGTATTAGATGTAAGCAGTTGTGTCTCACCACCCCTTGAGGCACATCCACAAGGTAGGACCTTGAAGAGGTATGGTTCTGGATCAGGAAAAATCCACGACATAACTTGGCGTCACAAACAGGATTCCTCGAGTGGATGACCTGCTGAGAACCGGACCACCAAGAGCTGATCACCTCAGGAGAAATTCTACCTGATCCCAGAGCCTCAGAACTGTGAGAAGGGGACTTGGTGGACGGAGTTCGATTGAGGGTCGCCACCGCTGGAATCCACAGCAAAGAAACCCGTTCGGGGTTGCCAAGGTCAGTAAGAATTCATCTCGAGCAGTTACAATACTAAGAGAAAAATAAATAAATAAAAATAGAAAAGAGAAAAAAAAACAAAAACAAAAACAAAAAAGTAAAATACTTTCTCAGCTTTTGAGCGGGGGCCGATTGCCAAGAGTCCGTGGGCAGAGACCGCCCGAACCTACGGGGACGGGAGAGTGATTCCGCACGGTGCTCAGTGAACGGTGCTTACGTGATTGGTTCCTGAAATATATACAAAGATGTAAGAACATATGCAGACAGTAGAAGTGAGTTGAAGCCAAGAACTTAGGAGCGTTACAATCTTTTGACCGTCACGTAAAGTCTCCTTGCAGTCCTAAGAATTCACCTTTTGCCTTGTAAAAGTCTAAGTTATAGTAAAGAAAAAGACAACGAAAAAAAAGACTGGACTCAAGACTCTTTTTTGGATAGGTGTTGCGAGCAAAGAATCTTCAGAGTTTGAGGCTAGTGAGACAGCGCAAGCTGCACTCACAGCGAGTATGACATCACATTCTGAAATGACTTTCTTTAAACTTCACGTGGTTAGCGCTGCCGTCTCACAGCGAGAAGGTCCTGGAATTGAGCCCAGGGCTGGCCGTGGAGCCCTTCTATGTGGAGTTTACATGCTCTCCTGGTGTTAGTGTGGGTTTCCTCCAGGTGCTCCGGTTTCCCCCGACAGTCCGAAAGCATGGACTATAAGTTAATTGGTGACTCCAAATTGGCCCGTAAGGTTTGAATGTGATTGTGTGTGTCCTGCGGTGTGTTGGGGCCTGCCTTGTGCCACTAAGTTCCCAGGAAAGGCTCCCACGCGACACCAGTTAGGATTTAGCCGTTCGGATAATGAATGAAGGAATGAGCTGGATAACAGTTTTATTTGGAATGAGTGGTTAAAATTAGGGATGCACCAATACCATTTTTGTGAGACCGAGTACTAGTACCAATATTTCTTTTTGGGTACTAACCAATACCGAGTACCGATACCTGTGTAGGTCTGTTATTAATAACAATGACAATAATAGTAGGATTTTAAAAGTAATTTAAAAATCACTATCAAGTTCCGTATTTCCCCAACGATAAGCCGACCCATGTTATTAGCCGCGACGTTACTGAATTTACCACTCTGAAGTAAAAGCATCTACATAATTTGCTAATTTTATACTGAAGAATTTACATGTAGATATGTACATGTAGATAGTACATATTGCCGTACTGCAGTACCCCACCCTCTAGTCACCCTCGAGGCAGGATGCGGCAGTGCCGATTAAGTGACAGAACATCATCACTGATCTATCTTTGTTTTGTGTTGCTTTTCAAACTGTTCGTTGCTGCAGTAACCAGTACATTTAAATTCAACGAATCATTTGGGTATGTCGTTTTTTTTTGTGCACTGAATTATACTGTACTTTTACTATGCGTTTTCATGTTTTTAGATAGGCCGTCCCATTTAAGCAAGCCGCACCCAATACGCAGGTTTGTAAAATTGATGTATAAGCCACGGCCTATCGTTACAGTTAATTAAATTAAAGTAGACTTGAGCCTTATTATGTCATTTTATAAAATAAATGATACTAATTTTTTATCAATTTATTTGTCCTATATGTATCAAAACATAAAAAAGCAACAATTAAATAAAATATTAAATATTAAAATATTAGTCTGCTTTGCTGCTGTCATTATCATTTATTTTAAAGTACCTCCAGACGGCTGACGTTTTTATCTCCACACAGTTTACAGTTTATTTGGCAAGTGTTGTGGCATTTACACTGCCTCCACTTGGCGATGAACATAACTACATCATATCTTCCACATGTGGTATCGGTAGTAGGTATCGGGAAATTTTGTTCTGAGTACGAGTAACTTCACAGGGGGTGGTATCGGTAACAATACCGATGCCGGAATCGGTATCGGTGCATCCCTAGTTAAAATGTTAATAGGTGGTGTGACTGTGCCTCCTGTAATGGGTAAATGAGAAGAAAAAGCTGCTCTGGAGCTGGACGATATTGGAGAACGATGTAATAAAAAGACGTTTAGTTCACTCTGGAATCTGCAAGGTGTTGATTTCATTTGTTAAACTTCTACATCCACAACCTAAGGAAAATTATTGCTCAGATACAACACACTCCACCTTTTATTACTACTCCGCCCCCTTACCTGCTCCAGGTAAGTAATTCTGTTCAAACCGGTTAAAGTGAAACTTCTCTCAGCACATTGCAGCTTTTACACATTCCACTTAACTCAGAAGCGACTGTCTACACAGAGACGTGTGCTGTTGTGAAAGACTTATCAAGTTCTGATTTAGCTCCAGAGTGACCAGAGGCCTTCAGGTATTTAACACGCTTGAATTTTACACACTTCTTATTCATTTTAACATCAAACTCTTCAGATGAAAAGTACAGTGATGATGTGAATATGAGCTGGAGTTTATTCATGATGTGAATCTGCACCGATGTAGAAACAGTTCAGTGTAAAATTCTGTTTGAGTGCAAATCTCATTGGAGCACCTTGTTTTCTGAAGGTGGACAAACTGGTGATGCAGAGTGATATTTGAGGGAAGAGTGTTATTGTGAAGTGAGACTGTACAAGCTGCAGGTTGAGACATGACCTCCAAAATGAGTCTCTCTGGAGAACAACACACAAGGAAAACAGAGAGGTGAGAGAACATCAAAAATCATTTTACACACTTAAAACGTAGTCAAGCACAGTCTTTAACACTTTATTACAGTTTATCTAATATGAGCAATCAAAATATATAGAATATAAAATATCACATTAAATTGATGTTTACGTGATGCTTATTATTTTTTTTATTTAGTCTGAATAAGAGATCAGATTCACCTGAACCCAGCTGTGTGTCCATGAAGAGTGACCAGTCAATGGGTCATCCACTTCATTTCAGAGAGAGAGACAGGTCTGCTGATCTGAGGTAAAGATGGTGAAGGTAGCATGAGAAAGAGGGATTAGGTAGAATGTAAGATGATACTTAAAGCACCAACAGTTTTACATTTAAGGAGTAAAGATTTATGTTTCTGTGCAAATGTACTTAAATGATTTGCTTTACCACCCTATGCTTAATTTTACAAGTAATATATGACATACAGAAAATTATGTGTAATTGTACTTATTTGGATTTTACATTAAAAAGACAAATTTAGAATATATATTAATAATTAAAACTTAATTCTTTTTTTCATTGGTTTTCCATATTCTAGTCTGAATAAGAGATCAGATTCACCTGAACCCAGCTGTGTGTCCATGAAGAGTGACCGGTCAATGGAGCATCCACTTGATTTCAGAGAGAGAGACAGTTCTTCTGATCTGAGGTAAAGACAGTCTTGTGGTTTAACTTGACATAAGGAGACAGTTCTGCTGATCTAAACTCGATCTGCAACATTCACCAACATCCTCCTCAGTTTTTACCCTTTAGATTTATTCTTGAGAAAGAGCTTAGGATAAGTTTAACTTCAGGAAGTGATTTTAGACCACATAGTTCTGGGATAAGCTCAGTTCTGGGATAGACTCTGTACACTGTGACCCTCACTAGTAGTTACTGGGCAGTTCGAAAAATGAATCTAATATTCAATAGCTAGTGATGTGCAGATGAAACTTAATGGAAATTTGCTGTAAGTTTTGGCACCACTAGATGGCACTCTTAATTTTAAGAAAATGACACAATTTGCCAAAATGCAACACCTTTAGCCCTTTTCTTATAGTCAAGAGTGCCATCTAGTGGTGTCAAAACTCACACCAAATGCTTCATGAAGCTTCATCAGCACATCACTATCAATAGCTGTGGAATTTTATTCTTGAGTTAAATTATAATCACACTGTAGAGATCAATTTTCATGTATAAATAAGAACAACGCGCTGCTGTTGAAATTGAACTTGCACTTCCTCTTGCTGTAAAGATGCCATAAATGATATAATAAATTATATGTCATGTGAACATCCTGAGACACAGCATAGTAAGAAAGTGGTTCTGAAAGAAGACTTGTACATTAACAAAATGGTGTTTCTCGTGCTTAAAAACAAAAACAGATCTGGAGAGAGTAAAACATTATAATTCATCAAAATGTGATCCTGTAATAGAACTGTAACTATAGAACTGAAGAAATCACTTTGGCACTCAAATGTATGTATGTGTGCTCTTGAGTAAACGCAGATTCTTTTTTTTATTCAAGATCAAATCTGAAATATGAAGATTATGTGTAAAATGTGTAAGTGAATTTTGAGAAGAGATTTCATAAGAATGGTTGTTGAATGAGGCCCAGTGTTCTTCACATTTTCTACAGTTTTCAAAAGAAGAAATCAGTGATGAAGCACAGAAATCATTTGGAGTCCATATTCAAGGTGTGTGTTACTGTATATGTGTGGACATCTTGTTTAGAATTTTAAATGATCATTCCAATGGTTTTATAATATTTCTGCTTTGTTCCTAATCAGGTGCTGGAGCACAAAGTCATCTCTCTGCTGAAGAAGGAGCTGGAGAGATTTAAGAAGATCCTGAGTACAGATTACCCAGCATGCTCTGAGAGAGAGGTGGAGGATGAGGAGGATCAGAGCAATGTCAGAGAGGAGCTGATGAAGATCACACTGAACGTCCTGAAGAACATGAAGCAGACAGACCTCGCTAACACTCTACTGACCAGTAAGAGCTCTGCAACATGCCATTATTACACCAGTATAACTGTAGAGGAAGGACACAGATGTGGTCAGGGGTTAAAGTGCAAAAACTATCATAACATCAATAACTGTACATTCTCTCAGTTTGATATTGTTGTTAATGAACAGACAGTAAAACACTTTTGATTTAATGTGTTTCTATATTTTAGAGCCGGTCAATGTGCATGGACAGAAACTCAAATCCAAACTGCTGGAGAAATGTAAAAGAGTTAATGATGGACTCTCCCAGCATGGAGCCTCAGCTCTTCTGAAGGAGATCTACACAGAGCTCTACATCACAGAGGGAGGCAGTGGAGAGGTCAATAATCAACATGAGGTGAGACAGATTGAGACAGTGTCCAGGAGACCAGCAACACAGGAGACACCCATCAGATGCAACGACCTCTTTAAAGACAAAGCCATCAGAACTGTGCTGACTAAAGGAGTTGCTGGAATTGGAAAAACCGTCTCAGTGCAGAAGTTCATTATGGACTGGGCTGAAGGAGAAGCAAATCAGGACGTCATCTTGATATTCCCACTTCCTTTTAGGGAGCTGAACTTGATGAAGGAGAAACACCTCAGTCTGATGGAGCTCCTTCATGGCTTTTTCCCAGAAATCAAAGGATTAAGATCAATAGACAGTGATGTCTACAAAGTCATGTTCATCTTTGATGGTCTGGATGAGTGTCGACTTCCTCTAGATTTCCACAACAATGAGGGTTTGTGGGATGTGTCAGAATCAGCCTCAGTGGATGTGCTGCTGACAAACCTCATCAAGGGCAATCTGCTTCCCTCTGCTCTCCTCTGGATAACTACTCGACCAGCAGCAGCCAATCAGATCCCTCCTGAGTGTGTTGACCAGGTAACAGAGGTACGAGGGTTCAGTGACCCTCAGAAAGAGGAGTACTTCAGGAAGAGGATCAGGGAGCAGAGTCTGGCCAATAGAATCATCTCACACATCAAGTCATCAAGAAGCCTCTACATCATGTGCCACATCCCAGTCTTCTGTTGGATTGCAGCCACTGTTCTAGAGAGAATGTTGACTGAAGCAAAGAGTAGAGAGATCCCCAAGACTCTGACTCAAATGTTCACACACTTCCTCATCTACCAGATCAAACAAAAGGACCAAAAGTACCATGGGAAATGTGAGCCGGACCTTGATCAGACTAGAAAGAGTGTTCTGGCACTGGGAAAACTGGCTTTCCAACAGCTGGAAAAAGGCAACCTGATCTTCTATGAGGAAGAGCTGAGAGAGTGTGGCATTGATGTGAGAGAAGTGTCAGTGTACTCAGGAGTGTGTACCCAGATCTTCAGGGAGGAGTTTGGGCTGCACCTGGGGAAGGTGTTCAGCTTTGTGCACCTGAGTGTTCAGGAGTTTCTGGCTGCTCTCTATGCATTTACTTCCTTCAACTCCAGCAAGAGCAATGTAGAAAAACAAACCACTGGCCTCTCTGTTCTTCTCCACAAGTCCTCATTGTCTGACCTGCTGGAGAGTGCAGTGGACAAGGCCTTACAGAGTGAGAATGGACACCTGGACCTTTTCCTGCGCTTCCTCCTGGGTCTCTCACTGGAGTCCAATCAGACTCTCTTACGAGGCCTCCTGACACAGACAGGAAGCAGCTCTCACAGCAAAGAAGAAACAGTGGAGTACATCAAGGAGAAGATCAGGGAGAATCCGTCTCCAGAGAAATCCATCAATCTGTTCTACTGTCTGAATGAGCTGAATGATCACACACTAGTGCGGGAAGTACAAACATACCTGAAGAGAGCGCAGAACTCTCGTCGACGTGGACTCAGTTTCTCTCCTGCTCAGTGGTCAGCTCTGGTGTTTGTGTTGCTGAACTCAGAAGAGGATCTGGATGTGTTTAAACTGAGTAAATTTGACTCATCAGATGAATGTCTTATGAGGCTGCTGCCAGTGGTCAAAGCATCCAGAAAAGCTGAGTGAGTGTTTTCATTCATAAATGTCTTACTGCACTTTGTTGTAATTTCACACTTCATGATACTGATAATAATCATCAATTACATACTTATTGTAATCACACACTGCTGTTACATCTCACTGTGTGTGTGTGTGGTTTGTTTATATTGTAAGTATTGTGTATATTTGGTGGTTGTTGTTGTGTGTGTGTGTGTGTGTATTCTGGTGTGTACCTGTGTATGTGTGTGTGTGTGTGTGTGTTATGTGTGTTGTTGTGTGTGTGTGTGTGTTGTGTGTTGTTGTGAGTGTGTGTGTGTGTGTGTGTGTGATGACAGTGTTCTAATATCTCATCATTTCTCTCCCAGTTTGCGTAGTTGTAATCTGACAGGTGAAAGTTGTTCAGTTCTGGCCTCAGTTCTCAGTTCAAACTCCTCAAGTCTGAGAGATCTGGACCTGAGTGGTAATAATCTGCAGGATTCAGGAGTGAAGCTGCTCTCTACTGGACTGGAGAATCCACACTGTACACTGGAGATACTGAGGTCAGATCATCATCATTATCATTGTGCACATGCTGTGTGTGTTGTTGTTGTGTGTGTGTCAGTGTTGGTGAGTAACAGAATAGCTGAACCGACGTTATCTATTCAGGTTAATTATTATGGGTAACTGTATTCTCAGTACCATCTTTTTACAGTTTTATGTACGATCATTTTCACATTTGTGTTAGAACAATGTCCACTTTTTCAACACACTTCACACTGTGAGCTTTACAAACTCACACCTGAACACACCGGTTAACTTTTTGTTCAAAATGCACTAAAACCACCAAACACCTGCTTCCACAACTACACACACCCAGTATACTACTGTCACACAAAGTACAATGCACAAGAAAACACAAACTTGAAGCACTGCAACATGCAAATACGTTGTGTATCCTACATTTCACACAGTATTACACTGCAACATACAAATATTACACACCTTACAGTAACTATTCTAATAAAAACTAATACATATCACACTCAGCTGTGTGTTATATACTGTAAAATACACTACAATCAGCTACTGAAAATACCTTCACAACAATAACACACTCTCACTGTTTACAGTCATTTACACACACACAGATCAGCCATAACATAATGAGCAGCTGCTTAATACTGAGCACAACAACCTGCAGCAGCATTACAGTAACACTTTCAGCAGTTTGAGCTCCAGCAGCTCGTCTAGTGTCCATCAGTGTCTCAAAACTCTACTGTTTACTGCCTCATCAATCCTGTCTTCTGAATTTGGTAATAAACTTTCATCAACATCATACAGTGGGGAAAAATCTCGTGCAAATATGAAATATACTGTAAACACTTTAGTACAGACGACAACATGGCTGCAAATAAACTCCAACTTTCAGCTAAAATCAGAATCATCTGAATGACAGTAACTGATGCTTTTACAGTAGTTTCATGTTGAAATGCATCAGAGCTCCATCTAAAGTGATTTCAGTTTTCTTAGCTTTTCCACTGAATGTTAACTGTTTTGATCAGAGGATCTAAATTCATGTAAAATTGTTGTAAATGTACAGAGTTCTGCTGCTGGTAAACATTTAGGGAGGGACTTGGAGAAAGTTGTCACTGAATGTATTCTTTTGTCACGGTGCGGTACGATTGGGGTGAGGAGACTGTTGCAGGCAGAACTTCAAGTTTATTTAACAGAACAGGCAGAGTGAACACAATGGTGGCCAAAAAATGGGGAAAAAACAGGAGAACTGAGGCAATCAAAACCAGGGCAAAAAGACCCAAAAAGCAGGGCAACAATGCAGGGGAGAAACCAGGACAAAAAGACATGAAAACACAGGAAGAAAGTACAAACAAAAGATGGGGCTCATGCTCCCAGTACTTATGAAAAGGTGAACAGAAGAATCCTTCGTGGGGAAACGGAAAGAGCAATATCCTGAAGCTCTTAGACCCTCAAGGCGAAACTGAAATGATCCAGACACACAGCAGCCTGATCGGACAGGGGTTTTTGAAGTAACTTGGCAGCCTGACCTGATGGGGGATTTTACTGGGAGACATGAGACTGGGGAGAAACACGAGAGAGTGAGGTGAACAACATGAGGGAAATAAAAAAAACAAGGTCCAACAAATCCACGGGGCAAAAACGGGACAAGAACAAAAGTATCAAAAGAAAGACGGGGCTCGTGTTCCCAGTTTATGATATGGTTACCAGAGGGCTCCTCCATGGGGAAACAGAAAGAGAAAATCAGAAAATCTCCTGATGCTCTAAGACCCATGAGGCTTAACAAAAGCGATCCAGGCACTGGAGTAACTTGGCAGCCTGACCAGATGGGGGATTTTACTGGGAGACACGAGCCTAGTGAAAAACACACGAAACACGGGTGAGGGATAAACACTGACACAGAGCAAAAACAGAACGTAACAAAATCAGAAACCACACGTAAATCATGAGGGAGACAGACTCGGGGAAACACTGATCAAACTGGATTAAACAAAGCCACACAACCGAACAAACAAGTGCTTGCACCAATCCCAAACTGAAGGCAAACGAGACACAAGTGAAAGTAATAATAAGCACAAGGGTGTTCTAAACAGACACTGACCTACTACGTACAGGGCACGCAGTGCATACAACACATACGGAGGTAGGGTGTGCTCTAAACAGAGAGTGAACTACTCACAAGGGCACGAAGTAAAGACAGCGAGAACCCAGACGTGGGGAGCAAGCTAACGGAGAAAGCTAAGGCTAACCGAGGACACACAAGGCGGACTAGACACAACAAGAACAACACTGAAAGTGAACCCAGAGAACAAGACAAACAGAGAACAAGCACTTAACTGGGTCTGAGGGGGCACTGTCCGGCCAAAGTCCAGTGGAGCTGTGACATCTTTGCGAAAGCAATGCAATGTTTTAGTTTGTGTATTAGTTTTTATTAGGGGGCCATGCAGTGGAACACTGCATGGAACCCTGTTGGAATTGTGCTGATTTTTTTTTTCTGTCTTCAAACGCGTTGTGGAGAAAAAACTGTAAGACCTACAGCTTTGAAATTTGGCAGGTAGGTCTGGTACCCCTCCCAATACTCAGGCAAAAAAAATGAACCACTCTGCCAGTTGGTGGCACCATAATAAGCTATTTTGCGTTTTGCCTAATAAGTTTTGAACCGTAGCACCCTAGATAAAAGGATGAAACATGTCATTTTTCAACATCTGTCCACTGCGATTCATCAAAAACTGATAAAGCTGCAAACTGCATGGCCCCCGTAATCACTGCTTGCAGTTATATTTAGAATAGTTACTGTGAGGTGTATAGTATTTGTTCTTGTATTTTTCAGGGTAATACTGTGAAATATAGGATACACAACATATTTGTGTTTTGTGTGTGTGTATGTATTAGTGTGTATGTTAATCGTTTCGGCATCGTCATCACGATGTACGCATGTGTAATGGTCTCATCGCAGGCTGTGTGATGTCAAATAATGCAAATTAAAGTGCCGCTAGAACGCTTTGGTGTTTTTTCTAAACTAGCAAATGTCACACTGTTCTCACACTCAAACAATCCACAAACGTCTGTCTAATATAATTTAGGTCAATTTGAAGGTTTTTGGTTACGGAGCTTGTTGCCAAAAGCAGACATGTACCTTCACAGGTGCTTTCATGCCAGTGCCATTTGTTGTCTTTCTACATAGGCTGTGTCAAATTGGCCTTCTTGCAAGGAATTGGATCCAGAATCAGAAATGCTTTAATGCTAATTTTATTGATTCCATGACTTTTTTTTTAAATCAAACTGTGGCTGACAACTGAAATACTGTAAATATTGCAGAAAAGAAACCAAAATGAAACCTACTGTAATACAATTAATTAGTTTATATAGCCACTATGGATATTCAGTCTATTCACTCATGACAACAGGGCCGTGTTTTCATCCACATCGCATTCTATATCTATAACAAGCAACACTGTCATGACTCCCCCTGGACTTTGAACGTTGTGATGTGTGTTTTCTGTTTAGTGTTGTATGTATTTTGTTCAGCCCTTTTGTGTCTGGTGTCTGTAGTGTTCGGCCATGTTGTGTGTCCTGTGTCAGCCATTTTGTGTCTGTAGTGTTCGGCCATGTTGTGTGTACTGTCTTCTGTCAATCAGTCTATGTCCCACCTTCCCATTGTGTCTTATTGGTAGATCTTGGTTCCTCAGTTTGTTCACCTGTGCTCGTTTATTGTAGTCACACCCTCTCCTTCCCATTTGTTGTCCCTTTATTGGTTGTTTTGTGATCGCTCTCCCATTGGTTCCCCTTTGTTTCATTGGTCCAGCCCCTTGTTTGTGTGTTAGTATTTAAGCTCAGTTTTTCCCAGTGTTTCTTGTTGGTCCACCCTCACATTACCCTCCTGATGTCGGTGTGTTGTTCCTCTGTTGTACATGTAAGCCCTTATCCGTTTGTAGCCCTTGTGCCAGTTTCTGTTTGCCTGTGTTTAGTGTCTGTTTGATCGTTTGGTTTTGGTTGTGGCCCTCGTGCCGGTTTTTTGTTCTTTGTGTTTTATTATTTGGTGAATAAATGTCCTGCACCGTGACCTCGCCTCATGTCATGCCGACACTCCCCTACGTGACAAACACAGAGATGGCACCTTTGAAAGGGGTACAGACTGATTGCTGATTGAAGATTTGTGTGAAGGAGTGTCAAACGGGTGCTTTAGTGAATTCATTCTAATTTAGGTAGTGTCTAATAGTTAGGAATAGATGGTTTCTATTTGGTAACCGTAGTCAAAACAATAGAGTTTGGGCAGCTTGAATGATATGTGTTAACAGTTATGAAAAGGGCTGTAAAAAATGTGTGAATCCAATGAAAAAGTGTTAACACATGTGCAAGAGATGTCTTCAAGTTTGCTGAGATGGTGATGATGAAGTGGATCCCAGTTTCTTTAAGCAGGTCAAAACAATCAAGAAAAACTGTAAAATCAAACTACCATAAAAATTAACTTACAAAATCAGCAGGGGATTAAATAATTATTTTCCCCACTGTATTCAATTAATAAGACTTTTTTTTAATCCTGTATTTTAATATTGCAATATATATCACAGAAAGAACAAATATTGCAATGTGATATTTTCCCTATATCGTGCAGCCCAAGTGTGTGTGTTGGTGAGTGTGTGTGTGTAGATGTGTGTGTGTGTGTGTAGATGTGTAAGTGTGATGAGTTTCACCTCCTTCTCTCTGCAGGTTGTCTTGGTGCAGTATTACAGGTGAAGGTTGTGCTGCTCTGGCTTCAGCTCTGATATCAAACCCCTCATCACACCTGAGAGAACTGCAGCTGAACGACAATGATGTAGGAGATTCAGGAGTGAAGCAGCTCTCTGTTCTACTGGAGAATCCACACTGTACACTGGAGACACTGCAGTGAGTTACTCATGTACTGTTCACACACACTGTGTATATGTAGATATGTGTATGAGTGTGAGAGTGATGCTGCATGAAGTGTGTGTGTGTGTGTGTCTATGTGCGTCCGTGAATATACATGTGTGTGCGTGTGTTTGTGTGTTGTTGTGTGTTTGTGTGTACGTGTGTGTGTTATTTTTGTTATTGTTGTTGGGGTGTGTGTGTGTGTGCAGGGGTATGTGTGTGTGTGTGTGTTCTTGTACTTGCTACTTAGTGAGAATCAAAATGATTTTTTAAGCAGCAGAGTGAGGACATTTTTGGGAAGTGAGGACCTTTTTAGTGGTCCTCACTTCTTTAAACTGCTTTTACAAAAAAAAATACAAGTTTATTTGCAAAACTAAAATTGTAAAAAGACTAACTTTTGGTTACTGATAGTGATGTGCAGATGAAGCTTCATGAACCATTTGCAGTAAGTTTTGGCAACACTAGATGGCACTCTTGAGTTGAAGAAAATGGCACACTTTGTAAAAATGCAACACATTTAATCCTTTTCTTCAAGTCAAGAGTGCCATCTAGTGGTGCCAAAACTTACTGCAAATGGTTCATGAAGCTTCATCTTCACATCACTAGTTACTGAGGTTATGCTTAGCGTTAGGTGTAGTATTATTTACATACAGTAATATAGAAGTCAATGGAGGTCCTCACTACTATATAAGTACAAGGATGTGTATGTGTGTGTGTATGTGTGTGTGTGTGTGTAGATGTGTAAGTGTGATGAGTTTTACCTCCTTCTCTCTGCAGGTTGTGTAACTGCAGTATTACAGGTGTAGGTTGTGCTGCTCTGGCTTCAGCTCTGATATCAAACCCCTCATCACACCTGAGAGAACTGCAGCTGGACTACAATGATGTAGGAGATTCAGGAGTGAAGCAGCTCTCTGTTCTACTGGAGAATCCACACTGTACACTGGAGACACTGCAGTGAGTTACTCATGAACTGTTCACACACACTGTGGATATGTAGATATGTGTATGAGTGTGAGAGTGATGCTGCATGATGTGTATGTGTAGATGTGCGTGTTGTGAATTTCTGTGTCTTTTTTGAGTGTGTGTGTTAGTTGTTGAGTGTATGTGCATTGTATTTGTTGTTTGTATGAGTCTGTGGTATTTGTTGTGTGTGTGTGTGTGTGTGTAGATGTGTGTGATGCGTTTTACTTCCTTCTCTCTGCAGGTTGTGTGAGTGCAGTATTACAGGTGTAGGTTGTGCTGCTCTGGCTTCAGCTCTGATATCAAACCCCTCATCACACCTGAGAGAACTGCAGCTGGACTACAATGATGTAGGAGATTCAGGAGTGAAGCAGCTCTCTGTTCTACTGGAGAATCCACACTGTACACTGGAAACACTGCAGTGAGTTACTCATGTACTGTTCACACACACACACTGTATATGTATATACAGTGCTGTGAATAAGTGTTTGCCCCCTTCCTGATTTCTTGTTTTTTTGCCTTTTTGTCACACATGTTTCAGATTATCAAACTAATTTAAATATTAGACAAAGATAACCCAAGTAAACCCAAAATGCAGTTTTTAAGTGATGATTTTATTCATTAAGGAAACAAACTATCCAAACCTACATGGCCCTATGTGAAAAAGTATTTGCCCCTTTGTAAAATAATAAAATAACTCTGATTAATCACATTTTTTGGAAAGCTGAGTGCAATTTCACCAGCCACACTCAGGCCTGATTACTGCCAGACCTGTTGAATCAAGAGATCACTTAAAAAGGAGCCCAAAAGATCCCAAAAAAGGAAGACATCATGCTGTGATCTAAAGAAATTCAGGAACAGACGAGAAACAAAGTAACTGACATATAACGTTCTGGAAAAGGTTACAAAGCCATTTCTACAGCTTTGGGACTCCAGCGAACCACAGTGAGGGCCATGATTCACAAATAGAGAAAACATGGAACAGTGGTGAACCTTCCTAGGAGGGACTGGCCTATAAAAATGAGCCCAAGAGCGCAGCGATGACTCATCCAAGAGGTCACAACCCAGAACAACATCTAACAACTGCAGGCCTCACCTGCCTCAGTTAAGGTCAGTGTTCATGACTCAACCATAAGAAATAGACTGAGCAAAAATGGCCTGCATGGCAGAGTTCCAAGGCGAAAACCACTGCTGACCAAAAAGAACATAAAGGCTGGTCTCACTTTTGCCAAAAAACACCTTGATGATCCCTAAGTCTTTTTGGACAATATTCTGTGGACTGACGAAACAAAAGTGGAACTATTTGGATGGTGTGCGTCCCGTTACATCTGGCGTAAAAGTAACACAGCATTTCAGAAAAAGAACATCATGCCAACAGTCAAACATGGTGGTGGTAGTGTGATGGTTGACAAAGAATTCAAGGGTTTAAATGGTAAAAAATGGTAAAGTCTTAATAGGGAGCCTCAGTAATTATATTTAAGGAGTAATTATGTACTTATGAAATTATGTTAATGACATCCATCCATCGTATAGGGGGATCTGGCAAAGTAATCATAACAAATGAGTTTTATGTCAAAAAATGGGACCATGGGACCGGAGGGTTGCGAGGAAGGGCGCAAGTGGGAGTCACTTGGGGACGTATGTTCCAGGGGAATCTTTGTATACTTAGAATGCCAATTATCCATTCATTAATAATTATACTTATTAAGTTATACTTAATTGTGCATCTTTTGGGGGATAACAAAGGAAGGTGGAGTCTTGAATAATGCATTATGGGTGGAGACTTGTATAGGCAAATAGTACTCTTATTGACCGAGAGCCAAGAAAGCCGGTGTAATCCAAAAAGAGGTGGTATCTTTGAACATCTATTTAACCTGAGTACAATTTTGGTAAAGGGGTAGCAACTGACCACTGCTTTCCAATGACCATGGTTTGTCCGAATAAACAACGATGCCTCATCTTTCTGTCTGCGGCTGGTTATTCCCGGGTTTCGGCTCTAATTTTAAATTTCCATGACATGGTCTGGGGCTGCTTTGAATTAAAGCACTTACAATTCAAATCCCTCCACAGCGATGTGAAAGACTCATTGCCAGTTATCGCACACGCTTAATTGCAGTTGTTGCTGCTAAAGGTGGCACAACCAGTTATTAGGTTTAGGGGGCAATTACTTTTTCACATAGGGCCATGTAGGTTTGGATGGATGGATGAAATAAAATCATCACTTAAAAACTGCATTTTACTGTGTTACTTGGGTTATCTTTGTCTAATATTTAAATTAGTTTGATAATCTGAAACATGTAAGTGTGATAAACATGGACAAAAAAATCAGGAAGGGGGAAAATACTTTTTCACAGCACTGTATGTGTGAGTTTGAGCGTGATACTGCATGATGTGTGTGAGTGTGTGTGTGTATGTGCGTGTGTGAATGTCTGTGTGTTTGTTGTTTGAGTGTGTGTGTGTGTGTGTGAGATAGTGTGCGTGTGAGAGTGAGTATGTGTGCATTTGTGTATGTGTGTTGTGTGTGTGTGTGTGTATTTGTGTGCGTGTCTGTTGTTGTGAGTGTGTGTGTGTGTGTGAGAGAGAGAGAGACAGTGTGTGTGTTGTTTGGTATATGTGTGTGTTGTTTTGTGTAAGTGGGCGTTGTTGTGTGTGTATGTGTGTTGCCGTTTTGTGTGTTGTATTTGCTGTGTGTGTTGTGTGTATGTTGATCTGTATGTGTGTTGTATTTGTTGTGTGTGTGGTGTGAGTGTGTGTTGTATTTGTTGTGTGTGTGAATGTTTGTTAGCAGAATTAACTTCACCTTTGCCTTCTTGCAGCGGAATAACAATTCTAATAATGAGAATGGCCACTTTTACCTTCAGCCTTCACCGGCATGGTTTATTAACACGAGCAGATACACTGCTCTCCATGAGCCAAGTACAAAAGATAATAAGCCAGAGAGAAAAAAATAAACACTCCCTTATATGGGGGGTTTCGCCAAATACACCCCTAACAAACACTGCCACCTTTTGGTCATGTGTAGGTACAGTTACATGCAATCATACATTTATCAACAATGTTGTTTTGTGTATGTGTGTGTTGTTGTGTGTGTGTTGTTTTTTGTTTGTGTGTGTTGTTGTGGATAATTCTTGAGCTTCAGCTGGTCTTGAAATGAAGATGAATTCACACAGCAGAAAATGGTTTACGCGGCTTCTTTATTTCTGCAAATCAGACATTGTCCTTCCAGTCCGCGGTTCTAACCTCCCTGGACTGGTTGTGTTCCTACATTTATACACCTCTCTTCAGAATACATTACTTCCAGATCACACCCATCATTACTGTTCCACACCTTCTGGCCTCACCCCACTTCCAGCCCAGAGGTGTGGTCATCTCTAATTTCACGTGCTACCAATACTTCATGAACAAAAGTAATAAGACATATTGATTATTAGAGTTACAAAAGACACTACAAACTACAGAAGACATTTTAAGGTAATATATGCCATAGTGCTCAAATGCCATACAAACAGAAGGGTGCTCTAGTTATAAAGTAAAGTTTAACAGCAAACGTATCATATTCAGTGCATACATGTTCAGAATCCATATTCAGTGTGTGTTCGGTGCAAGCCCCTCCTAGTTTTTTTTATTTCCCTCAACTGCTGGACCAGCCCTTTCTCTAGTTTCCTCATTAAACTTCACAAGCTCCTCCCAGTGTTTATCTTTCCCTGGTCCCCGCTTCACCTCGCATCACCTTGTTTATGGCAAGTGTGCTCTATGTGTTATCTAGGTGACTTGGACAAACTCCTAGGTTCCAAATCTCCTAGGTAAGTGCTAATATGTCAAACAGATACTGCATGAGTATGTGTGTGTGTGTCATCAGTGCAGGTCTCTTAACCCTTTGAACTTTGGGTCACTTTTTAGCATTTTTGCATCCCTGTATTTATTGGGCTAAAACATTTTAATTCCATAAGTGTCATGATTGTGAGTGCCATGGATGCATCGTTCAGATGCAAGGTGCATTTTATTTACAGTGCTCAAAATACGCAGGCAAAAAGCAGGTGCCGAGAGCAGAGCCAGACAAAGACGGCCGAAGCAGTCCAGATGGTGTGGTTAGCCGGTTGCTAGCCGGGCTAATTAGCTTAGCTGGAGCGGGTTAGCTTAGTGAGGGCTAGGCACATTGTGTTGGCCGGAGTCTCTGGGCGTGCAGGCGTCTGGAGCAAAAGCGTGAGGCAAACATGAGGCCGAATGAGCAAATAACAACCAGATCGGTCTGGGTTAAGTAATGCAAGTCAGTAATAATAATGAGAACACAAACCAATAAGCTGTGAGATGTAAACTATGAACAGGTGTAATACATAAGGAAAGGGAAACCATCACCATGACGTAACCACCTCGGACATGCCTAGCAGGGGAATCCTTAAAGGGACAGACACACCATTAACATGACAACTCCAACGTGGCACATCTGACCTCAGGTTTAATACTCTGGCGAGTCCGGGCATCAGGGAGGAGGCGCAGATGTGACAGTACCCCCCCTTCAGGGCCGGCCCCTGAAGGGGGATGAGGGCCCCCACTTGTCCGCGCAGGGTGAGTGCATGGCCGGCTAGGCTGCCAGGGTCCCGACGGTGGTCGGGGTCAGCTGGGGGGGCGGCCCCAAGGTCAAAGAGCTGGGCGGTCTGGCTGGGTCCGGTGAAACTCCTATCAAGTCCTGACTGAGAACGTCCCGTGCCGGCACCCAGTCGACCAGGTATTGTAGGCGACCACCCCCCCATCAGGAGTCCACCAGCTGCCGGACGTGGTAGGTGGGAGCGCCCTCAATGTCGATTTCCCCTGGCAGTGTAGGTTCTGCTTTTCCCCAATCCAATGGGCCCCGAACTGCCGGCCTGAGGAGAGACACATGAAAGACAGATGAGACATGCATGTGAGGGAGTAACTGGAGCCTAACAGAAACAGAATTTATGACTTCTAATACAACAAAAGGACTGATATACTTAGGGGCTAACTTGTGACAGGGTAGACCCAGATGCAAATACCGGGTCGACAGTCAGACCCAATCACCTGCCCGGTAAACCTGCGTCTCGCGCCTCCTTCGATTGGCCTGATGGGTAAATCAGCGAACTGCTCGCTGGATGTTGGTATGTGCCCCTTCCCAGACCGTTCTGCCTTATGGAACCACTCGTCCACTTGAGGGACCTCAGTGAAGGAGGTGTCCCATGGGCACAATGGAGGCTTGTGCCCTAGCACACACTCAAAGGAGGTGAGGCTGGTAGTGGGATGGCAGATTGAGTTCTGGGCATACTTGGCCCAAGCCAAGTACTCTGCCCAGTCGTGCTGCCGGGCATGACAGAACGACTGGAGCAATCTCACCACTTCCTGGTTGGTGCACTCAGCCTGCCCATTAGATTGGGGGTGATACCCAGATGTTAGGTTAATGGCGGACCCCAGCTTGCTCATAAATGCCCTCCAGACCCGGGAGACAAACTGGGGACCCCTATCAGAGAGGATTTCCTCCAGTATCCTGTACACCCGGAACACATGCTGGAACAGCGTCTCAGCTACCTGCAGGGCAGAGGGAAGAGAAATCAGAGGGATAAAATGAACACCCTTCAAAAAATGGTCCACTACCCCCAGGATAATGGTATACCCTTTTGACACTGGCAGGTCTGTGATGAAGTCCACAATGATGTGGGACCATGGCCTAGTCAGTACCGGGAGGGGCATAAGCTTACCGGCAGGAAGTTGTTTAAAGCTCTTGGTGGCTGCGCACACTGAGCAGGAGGCAACTGCCATCTGAACATCCTGCCTCATTGTGAGCCACCAGTATTTTCGCTGCACGAGCCGCAAGGTCCCTGATATTCCCAGATGGCCACTAGCAGGTATAGTGTGGACCCATTCAATGACCTGATCTTGCAGGGACCCCAGCACAAAGACCCTTTCGGGGGGACAACCCTCAGGCAGGGGCTGGGCCCCTGCCAGTCAGGCGATCTCCTCATCCAGGTCCCACATGATTGGGGCCACCACTACTTCGGGCAAGAGAATGGGCTCCAGGACCTTGATGGCTTCAGGCAAGGCAAAACACCTAGACAGGGCATCAGCGTTACCATTTTTTGACCTGGGGCGACCAGTTTGGTGGGTTTGCCTTTGAGGAGGGCCGTGAGGGGGGCAGCAACCAGACTGAAGTCCCGGATGAAGTGGCGGTAAAAAGTGGTAAAGCCCAGAAACCACTGCAGTTCCTTAACCGTGGTGGGCTCGTGCCACTCAGTTACAGCTGCCACCTTTTTCTCGTCCATTCCCACCCCCTGTGACCTGATGGTGTAGCCGAGAAATGTGAACTCACTTTGGTGGAATTCGTACTTTTTGGCCTTGACATAAAGTTGGTGCTGGAGCAGACAATGGAGGACGGCCCGGACATGCTGCACATGTGTCAGGTAGTCGGGGGAATAGACCAAGATGTTCTCCAGATACACCACAGCATAGTGCTGCAGCATGTCACAGAACACATTGTTCATAAACACCTGGAAGAAAGACAGCATGTTGGCCAAGCCGAAAGGCATAATGTTGTACTGGTAATGGCCAGAAGTGTTGCTAAACGCCATCTCCCACTCGTTGCCTGCTCTAACACGGACCAAATTATAAGCACTCTGGAGGTCAAGCTTAGTGAAAAGCCTGGCCCCGTGGAGCTGCTCAATGGCTGAGGGGATGGGCGGTAGGGGGTGCAGATACATCAGCATGACCGTGTTGAGCCCTCGGTAGTCTATGCAGGGTCTGAGGCCACTGACTTTCTTCTCTATAAAGAAGAAGCCAGCAGAGGCAGGGGATCTGGACCTGCTAATGGTCCTGTTCCTGAGCACCTCGGCCATGTAGTCCTCCATTGCTTTGCCCTTCTTGCCCTGGAGGTGCTGGTCCAGCCGGATGGCCAAGGCAGAGAGCTCCTCCAGATACATTCCTTCGTTCTGTCAAGTGAGCTCAGTCTTGAGCTCCTGGTTGAGACCCTTGCAGTAAACGGCCTGGAGCGCTGCATTATCCCACCCAGACAGGGGTAGGAATGGCAGACACTCCTGTAATGCATGGGTGAGTTGATCAATTTGCCCTTGCGTGAGCCAATGAGCAAGCATAGCGAGCTCGTCTTCGGGCCAGGGGATTCCTGCTGTGTCGATGGGGAAAGCTTGTTTGTCTCTGATGATTGCGAGTGCCGCGGATGAAGACGTAGATGCGGGAATCGTTCAGATGCAAGGTGCGTTTTAATTTACAGTACTCAAAATATGCAGGCAAAAAGCAGGCGCCTAGCACAGAGCTGGACGAAGGTGGCCGAAGCAGTCCAGACGGCGTGGTTAGCCGGTTGCTAGCGGGGCTAGTTAGCTTAGCTGGAGCGGGTTAGTTTAGCGAGGGCTAGGCATTGCGTTGGCCAGAGTCTCTGGGCGTGCAGGCGTCTGGAGCAAAAATGTGAGGCACACATGAGGGCGAATGAGCAAATAACAACCAGATCAGTCTGGGTTAAATAACGCAAGTCAGTAACGATAATGAGAACACAAACCTATAAGGTGTGAGACGTAAACTATGAACAGGTGTAATACATTGGGAAAGGGAAACCATCACCATGACGTAACCACCTCGGACATGCCTAGCGGGGAATCCTTAAAGGGACAGACATACCGTTATCATGACAACCCCGACACGACAGATCTGACCTCAGGTTTAATACTCTGGCGAGTCCGGGCGTCGGGGAGGAGGCGCAGACGTGACAATAAGCTAGTCATTTATGCATTATGTTGTTTTTTTCAGAATACCCAGGGCTGCTTATGTATGTAATTATTTGGTGTGAAACAAATTTTTATAAGCAAATTCAAGTTTTCGCCTAGTGAAATTTTACTTTTTTAAAATTTATTTCTACAAGATAATGTTTTTCAGTAGAGATTTAGCTTTAGAAATGTGTGGGGTAAATGTCCGTAAGCATACAGTTTATATTGTAATAAGCCATAGAATATCTCAGATTGAATATATATATATATATATATTATATATATATATATTATATATACAGATATATGTGTGTGTGTGTATATATATAAAATTACAATATAACAATATAAATATTTGTGCTTATTTCCAGACGGAATTTGAATTTGACCTTCCTTGGTATCATTATTACTGCTGAAAATTATGAGGAATTATGACGAATCTGTTACACTGAATCCAACGACAAGTGTGTGGACCATCACAGAAGTGAATGCGCGCTTTATTTGCGCCTATGAGTAAATACTCAAGTACAAGTACTGTTACGTTGGTTAAAATGTACTCAATTACAAGTAAAAGTACTGGTGTTAAAATACTTGAGTAAAAGTACTGTACAAAGTACTCTTCTCAAAAACTACTGAGTATTAATGACTTTTTAACTGATGGATGTTTTATTGCGTCGTCAATAGCAGGCATTCGATTTGATTCACCAGTATAAAATATCTATGTTCAAAGCACATTTCTCAGATGAACAAGGTATAGAAAGGCAATTTGTTTTGTAAATAAATGTAGATACAAAGCAGGAATTTTGTTTATTAAAACAATGACAAAAATGTTTTTGAACATGCATAGAACTGTTTAAATTTTTCCCAATACACTGCGAACATTTTCTCCATCATTTTCACGGTTGACAGTGTTGTCTTCTGTCTCCATTTTGGCTTCTTTGTCTCCAAATCTTCAGTCTATAAATTAGTTTGTACTCCACTGTGTAGTACCTCCACAGACACCTGTGCCTGCTGCTGCAGCGGAGTTTATTCGTTGCTTACGTCATAGATTAACTGGCGCGGTCGCGATTGCACAGCCTTATTGGCTGCAAAGATGCGGATGAAAGGTTTGAATATTAATTCAAATTGTGGGCGTACTCAGTAGCGACTTTTGATTTCATACGTAGCGATGTAAATTACATGGTGTAAATTGTACTCAAGTATGAGTAAAATTACACACTTGAAAAACTACTCATAAAAGTACAAGTACCCAAAAAATCTACTTAAATATAACTGCAAGCAGTGATTACGGGGGCCATGCAGTTTGCAGCTTTATCAGTTTTTTACAAATAAAGTACATATATGTTGAGATTTTTTCTACGTATTTACGGTTCAAAGTTTATTAGGCTAACTTTAAAATAGTTTATTATGGCGCCAATAAGTGGGATATCGACTTTGAAATGAAGCTTTGCAGTCATATGAAGAAATACCTGAAAATGTGCTTAATAATTACTATAAGAGAGTGTCTAAAAACTGTAAACTGTATTGATTTGCATAATATAGCCATATGAATAGGTAAATGAAAAATGTGCTCAATAACTATTAAAGAAGAATATGCTGAGATTTAAATAATACGATTTCATATTATGAAAATTTGCGGTAGCTCACTCAGAGCTAGATTCCTATGATATTCAGTGTGTGGCATTGCATTACTATACGAAGCTGAGCACATTTATATATAAAAAAAAGAAAATATATTTGAAGCCAAATGAAAACCTAAATTAGGATCTAGTTGACAAGTTATGCTGATTAAAGGAAAATCCAATATGGGAAAAATAGATATACGGGTTTATTAAGATTCGTCTTGATCTAAGAAATAAGATAATATATGACTTTTAAGAATCGGAGATCCAATACAAAAGTTATCACCGAAAACGCATAATAGCTTATTAGCGCCACCAAGTGGTAGAGTGGTGCATTTTTTTTTTTTTTTTGCCTGAGTAGTATGTGAGGTTTGAACTGTTGAAATATGGGCAAAGTGGCACAATTTTGTAATTCCTCAGTATTGGGTAGAGTCAAGGACCTATCTGCCAAATTTCAAAGCTGTTGCCCACCCAGAGCCGAATTTCTATGACACTCGGTGTATGGGTTTGCAGTCCTACGCCAAGCCGAGCCCATTTATTTGCATATTACAGAAAAAGGAAGACCTAAATTAAAAATGTGCTTGATAATAATTAAACAACAGTGTCTTGGGATTCAAATGATACCAGTTGCATGCAGATTGGACAAAAATCCAGGGATGAGTTCGAAAAAGATGGGATTTCATTTTATGCAAATTAGCGAAAAATCAAATACGGCAGAAATAGATGCGAGGGTCTAAAAAATTTGTCTTAAACCAAAGAATAAGATGATATAAGATTTTTGAGAATCAGAGCTATGGTTCAACATTTATTCAGCAAAATGCTATTTTCTTTGGAAAATTGCAAAATAGCTTATTTTGGGGCAATTATTTTTGCCTGAGTAGTGGGTGGGGTACCGGACCTACCTGCCAAATTTCAAAGCTGTAGGTCTTACTGTTTTTTCTCCACGATGTGTTTTAAGGCAAAAAAAAAAAAACACTGCATGGCCAACTAATTACAGTGACATGAGTATTTGTAACTCGTTACTTCCACCCCTGAGTTTCAGCAGTGTGTTTTTTTGTGAGAAACCCTTTAAATTTAGTCTCTTTTGTGCACACGATTACTCTGGAATAATTTATTGCACAAACATGGGACTTAGACGATCGTATAGGGTAGGTCTTCTGAATTTTATTGATTACACTAAGGTTACAAAAATGAACGCGAAACGCCTCCATTGAGTTCAAAAGGTTAATGAGGCCTTTCTCCTACTTCAAACAGCAACTGTATGACTATGTGTGCGTTGTTATGTGTGTTATTGGAGCAAGCGTTTTTACCAAACTTCTGTAAGCTTAAGGTGCACAATTTAGAGCAAATGTGTGTGTGTGTTATGGGCCACTAATAATGTCTAATTTAACAATGTTCAATATGAATATATTTAGTGTAACTATATCAGTAGTAATATGTTTATTCTTTATGTTAACCAAAATGAGAAAAGGGTAGCCAAGTCTGCACACATGATTACATCTCATGATGAACATTATGTAGTAAGATAATTCACAAAACGATAACTGTGCTAAATACTCCAAATCACCATAGTTTGTGTGTAGTTTGTATTTGTTTTTGTTGTGTGTGTGTATGTGTGTGTATGTGTGTGTGTGTGTGCGTGCGCTGTGCGGGTGTGTGTGTGTGTGTGTGTCTGTGTGTGTGTGTGTGCGCGCTGTGCGGGTGTGTGTGTGTGTCTGTGTGTGTCTGTGTGTGCGCGCGCTGTGCGGGTGTGTGTGTGTGTGTGTATGTGTGTTTGTGTGTCTGCGTGTGCGTGCGCTGTGCGGGTGTGTGTGAGTGTCTGTGTGTGTGTGTGTCTGTGTGTGCGAGCGCTGTGCGTGTGTGTGTGTGTGTGTGTGTAGATTTGTAAGTGTGATGAGTTTTACCTCCTTCTCTCTGCAGGTTGTATAACTGCAGTATTACAGGTGAAGGTTGTGCTGCTCTGGCTTCAGCTCTGATAACAAACCCCTCATCACACCTGAGAGAACTGCAGCTGAACATCAATAAAGTAGGAGATTCAGGAGTGAAGCAGCTCTCTGTTCTACTGAAGAATCCACACTGTACACTGGAGACACTGCAGTGAGTTACTCATGTACTGTTCACACACACTGTGTATATGTAGATATGTGTATGAGTGTGAGAGTGATGCTGCATGATGTGTGTGTGTGTTGTTGTGTGTGTGTGTGTAGATATGTGTGTGTGTTGTGTGTGTGTGTGTGTGTGTAGATGTGTAAGTGTGATGATTTTTATCTCCTTCTCTCTTCAGGTTGGAGTGTTGCAGTATTACAGGTGAAGGTTGTGCTGCTCTGGCTTCAGCTCTGATATCAAACCCCTCATCACACCTGAGAGAACTGCAGCTGAACAACAATGATGTAGGAGATTCAGGAGTGAAGCAGCTCTCTGTTCTACTGGAGAATCCACACTGTACACTGGAGACACTGTGGTGAGTTACTCATGTACTGTTCACACACACTGTATATGTAGATATGTGTATGAGTGTGAGAGTGATGCTGCATGATGTGTGTGTGTCCAGCAGAAATCTCCTGCATGTCTGATCATGTTTAAACTGTGGAAAACTTAATGTCTGACTGTGATAATGTTCATGTCTGATCAATCTGTCTGATTCTCTGTTCTACAGCATCAACTGTCAAACTTTCAGGAGGAAAAGATGGGGAGTGTGTCCTGCTGACCCGTGTGTGTAGCCGGAACAGTCAGCAGTCCCGGCCACACTGCGTTGTGTTCTGGTGCAAGATGTGTGTGTGTGAGACTAGGACACATTGTGTTGCATTGTGGGTAATCCTATTTGTACATACATTTTTATAATGATTGTTTCTATTGTTTTAATGTAATTATAATTTTTTGGCTTTAATAAACTTGTTACGTTTTCTCAAATTACCCCTGTGGCTGCTACCTGGTTCTGTCGACTTTGCATTCGGGTTCACCCGTTGGTCGTTACAGAATACTTTGCCTCTACAATGGACCCAGCAGAGTTCCACCGGCTACTGGCCCAAACAAGCACGAGCGATTACCGACCTCGCCTGAGCTATGGCGTCCCTCACTCCGGCCAGGCCCAACCCACCGCTAGTGCTAACGAGCTAACGCTTGCAATGCCACACTCATATGGAGGCGAGGCCAGCCAATGCAAAGGATTCCTGATGCAATGCGCGCTATACATTGATCACCAGCCATCAAAATTCCGCAGCGAACACGACCCAGTACACTTTATAATCTCTGTACTCACCGGCAAAGCACATGACTGGGCCACAGCACTCTGGGCGTCCCAGAGTCCCGTCCTCAACCACCATGAAATGTTTGTCTCTGCGTTTTGCAGAGTTTTTGATCATCCCCCGTCGGGAAAATGTGTCCACGACCAGCTCTATGATCTCCGACAGGGGTCCGGTTCTGCTGCCGATTTTGCCCTTCAGTTCTGCACGCTTGTGGCCGGGAGCGGCTGCAGCGATGCAGCTCTCCTCACTATCTTCCCATGCGGATTTAAGCGTGAGCTGCAGACCGAACTTGCACGTTGGAGCAATACATCCAGACCACCATAGCTGTGGATCAACCTCTCCAACACCGCCGCCGTCCACCTCCGCCGTCGACTCGTATGTTCGTGGCCACACCCCCTCCTCCATCTCCTCCCCATCAGCAACCGGAGGTGGAGCCTATGCAAATTGGGCACGCCCCTCTGTCAGCTTCAGAGAGACAAAGCATCCCCCTCCGCCTTTCACTCGGCTCCTTTTTCTGCACCGTTGATGTGCTGGTGGATTTTGGAGCACCTGGAAACTTCATCAAGCAAAAACTGGCAAAACAACTGGGAGAAAGACTGATACCTTTGCACACACCATTACCTGTGAAGGGGTTAGATGGAAGACCTCTTGACAAGGGCCACATTACCCTCCAGACTCCTCCACTACAGGTCAGTGTGGGAGCATTACATCATGAATCTCTGTCCTTTTTCATGTTCAACGCCCCACAAAATCCCATTATCCTGCGACATCCCTGGTTGGTTCTTCATGACCCAATGATATCCTGGACAGACAGAGAGATAGTGTCCTGGGGTTCTCAATGCTTCAACCATTGCCTATCTTTTCCTGTTTGAACAACTTCAATTGAGAGTCCCATGTAGCCTGCTCTCACCCATATCCCCTCTGCCTATGCTTCCTACCTCGACATCTTCCTCTCACCCCAAGATCCTGGCCTCCCTCCACACCACTCCTGCGACTGCGCAATCGACCTCCTGCCAGATGCTCCCCTACCACAAAGTCGTGTGTACCCATTGTCACAACCGGAAACCAAGGCGATGCACACCTACATCGATGAAGCCCTGGAAAAAGGAATTATCCGGCCCTCCACATCTCCTGCTGCTTCTGGCTTCTTTTTTGTGGAAAAGAAGGATGACAGCCTTCATCACCTCGCGGGGCCATTTCACATACCTTGTGGTCCCTTATGGCCTCGCTAATGCACCTTCTGTCTTCCAATCATTCATGGATGAGGTCTTCAAGGACATGTTGGACACTTTCATCATCATTTACATTGACAATATCCTCATCTCTCCCGACCTCACCTCTCATATTACTCATGTCAAGAGGGTCTTACAACGCCTTTGAGAGAACTTCTTGTACGCAAAAGGGGAAAAATGTGAGTTCCACCAGTCATCGGTTACCTTTTTGGGTCATGTCCTCTGTGCTGAAGCAGTAGCAATGGAGCCGCACAAAACCCAAGCCATAAAGGAGTGGCCAGAACCCAAGACCCTCAAGGAGCTCCAACGTTTCCTGGGTTTTGCCAACTATTATCGGTGGTTTATCTGTAACTTTAGTGAGACGGCGGCTCCCTAACTGAACTCCTCAAGAGCAAGGAACCCACTGGCTACCCAGGCCTTTGCTCAGCCCCAGTTCTCTGTCATGCAGACCCTGAACTGCAGTTTGAAGTAGAAGTCAATGCATCTGAAACCGGAGTTGGGGCTATACTCTTGCAGCAGCAAGGCAACCCCCGGAAACTCCACCCTTGTGCCTTCTTCTCATGTAAACTGTCCCCCACTGAAAGGAACTATGGTGCAGGGGACAGGGGGTTGTTAGCAATGAAGCTGGACATGGAAGAATGGAGACACCTGCTTGAGGGAGCTGTTCACCCATTCACCATGTTCACGGATCACAAGAACCTGGAATAACTTTGAGAAGCCAAATGCCTCAACCCACGACAAGCTTGGTGGGCCCTGTTCTTCACCAGGTTTTGATTCATGGTCACATACCACCCCGGATCCAAGAACATAAAGGCCGGTGCTCTGTCCCAGCAACAAGAGGAAAGGGACACCACCGCAACTCCAGCCACAGTCCCTGCTCCTGACTGCATCGTGGGCCCCATCAGGTGGGAAGTAGTGGACCGGATCAACGAGGTCAACCTACAGAACCCTCCTCTGGCTGAAACCCTGCCACACAAGATGTTTATATGCCTGTTGAGCATTGGAACACCTTGCTGAAATTGGCCCACTCCACCTTAGGCTCCAGTCATCCGGGTCTTACCCGTACCATGGCTTTACTGGAGAAACGCTTCTGGTGGTTATCTATGAGAGACAACATCACAGACTTTGTGGTATCCTGCCCTGTCTGCACCCAGTCAAAAACCCCACATCAACTTCCCAGTGGGCTCCTAGAACCTCTCCCCATTCCTCAACGTCCTTTGTCCCACCTGGCAATTGACTTCATCACGGACCTCCCTGAGTCTGAAGGCTTTACTGTCGTGGCAGTGGTGGTGAATAGATACTTAAAGATGTGGCAGCTCATACCTCTCCACAAACTCCCCACGGCTCTAGAAATGGCTGACTTACTGGTCCGGCAGGTATTTCGCATCTTTGGAATCCCTGAGGAGATTGTCTCTGATTGGGGTCCCCAATTCACACCCCGGGAGTGGAAAGCATTCATGACATGACTTGGAGTCCAGGTCAACCTCACCTCCGGCTATCATCCTCAAAGTAACAGCCAAGTTCAGAGCCTCAACCAGGAAATAGGTCGCTTTCTCAGAACCTACTGTGCCAACAACCAGCAGGACTGGTCCAAGTATCTCCTATGGTCTGAATACGCACAGAACTCCCTCCATCACTTGTCGCTGTCTCCATCACCCTTCCAGTGTGTTCTTGGTTTTCAACCACCGTTTTTCCCCTGGGAGGCCGAGTCCACTGACATCCCTGCGGTAGATGACTGATTCAAGAACAGTGGCAAGGTATGGGAAGCCTCCCACATGCACCTGCATCGAGCCGTCCAAAAGCAAAAATGCCAGACGATGGCCGGCCCCAGTGTTCCAGCCCAGGCAATGGGTATGGTTGTCCACTCATGACCTCCGACTACGTCTCCCTTCCAACAAGCTCTCCTCTGCTACATCGGGCTCTTCAAGGTGGTTCGGCGCATTAACCCGGTATCCTATCGCCTCCACTTGCCCCATGATACTGTATTTCACTCACCTTCCATGTGTCTCTGTTGAAACCAGTGCAATAATGCCCTCTTTACCCTCCAGTCCAGAACTGTCCTCCATCCACATGCTCCTGGTCTCATGCCGTCATAGGGGCAGACTCAAGGACCTGGTGGAATGGGAGGGGTATGAACCAGAGGAGCAGTCTTGGGTAGCAGCTAAGGACATTTTGGATCCCGGCCTGCTTGAGGACTTCCACGCCCAACGCCCGGATCGTCCTGGCCCCCGACCTCGGGGTCATCCCCCCACACACCTGCCTTGGCCATCCGGAGCTGCCCGTGGAGATGGGGGTAGTGTGAGAACCCGGCCCAGACCAAAGGAGGAGTCCGCCTGATCACACTCCAGTTCCAGATATTCACAATGACCTCAGCTTACCAGATCAAAGTCACCAGAGTTTTAGCCCAACACAGCCAGGTTACCAGTATTTAAAGACCTTCAGTTACAACCTTCTTTGAGAAGTATTGTTATGCATTGTGCTACATACCGAGCGTTCATTGTGTTTGCCTGTCTCCGTTTTGACCCTTGCTTTCAGTTATTGGATTACCCCTCTGCCTCTGGTAATTGGACTTGTTTGTCTCGTGGACTGTGATTTTTGATTCTGACCTTGGCTTGAATAAGCTTCTTACATTTTCTCAAATTACCCCTGTGCCTGCGACCTGGTTCTGTTGACTCTGCGTTTGGGTTCACCAGCTGGTCATTACAGTAATGAAGTGTTGATAAATGTAAGCAGGGTGTTCGTACATCAGACATCTTTGTGTAACTGCTGTCAGTGATCTGATGAGGATTTGGCAAGAATAGACAGACACTTACAAATTTCCAGCGGCCGGGTTAGGTGGCTGTAGGAATGCTCGTGATTTGGACAGTGATCTGGTTAGGATATGAACCGAATCACCCACTTTCACAATTCAACAGTGATCTAGTTAGGATGTAATGAATTGCTAACCACCACATTAGCCGTTAGCCCTTGTAGCGTGGTGGTTATCCCAAACACGGGTGAGAACGCGAGTAGGTAGGAAGCCACCCAAGTTGGTATAAGAACTCTCTAAACAAAGAGTACGGATTACCAGAAAATCCTAGTTCTAGCGACACACACTCTACTCAATGAGATAGACCAGAATACTGGAGAACTCACAGTAAGCCAAAGTAAATCAGAGAGGGTCAGGTCAGACTCAATGGCGCGCCGCGAGGAAGGGAAACTTTTTATACGCTTTGAACCGTGACCGACCACGTGCCAATCCTACTACCGGCCGCGGGCGTGAGTACGCATGACAACTGCAAATGATAACTGTGTTTAAAAGACTCATGGCTATGGACATGGAACAATAAATCTGTACCTGATATTTACTGATAAACACAACATTATGATTCTTACTAACAGCACAATCACAAATTAAAATATCAACTGATTTCTCCATTTGTTGTTCTGAGCATTTTTATTTGATTTGGGAAGATTCCCTTTTATTTCTTAATATGCTAAATAATGATGCTGTTGTGTTTAAAATATGTTCAACTGCTCACTAGCATCACCTGCTGCTCATAAGAGCTTACCCTCCAAAAATGATATCATCTAATTCCAAGGACAGTCTCCCTGCAGTAGCTTGGGGTTAAGGCTCTAGCTCAGGGGTCCAGTGGTGGTAGTGCTGGAGGTTGATTGAAGAGAATCAGTAAAACAGGGTCTTGGTTCAACTAAGTTGGAATTAAATGCGTTTATGTGGAGCTCTGATAACATTAAAACTGCGCCGCTACAATTAAAAACTGATCCAACAGCAGCATCTACAGGCCACACAGCGCCACTGCAGCATCGTTTCAGGTGGAACCTCCTCGTTTTCTTACTAGTACTATTATAGTAACTAGTTGTGCCCTACATAACAATGTCATTGGAAAGATTGATTTTGGCATTTTTACTTTTTGCGGCTCTCTATTTTGGCTGTGCGCAAGCTGCTAATGCTAACGATCTCTTCGTTTACAAAATAAATCTCCATTTCACATGTGCTTTGGTTTTTGGTATTAAAATGGTCTGAGTTGGGGTCTGTTTCAATAAAATTGCTTTTTTTAGTCTGCATTGCTGAGGTCAAATGAAGCCAGAAGAAGGAGAACCAGCCTGTGTCAAAGTTAAAGTATGCTGCAGATGAAAAGCAATTTAAAATAATTCACAGATTGCACATTACTCCCGCTGTATTAAAGAAATATGACCCTTCCAGATCTGGTATGTGTAATAAGAGTGGTGTGCATTTGGGCACTTATGTGCACTGCCTATGGGCATGTCCTTTTTGGGAGATTGTGGGAAATTGTGTGTATGCTGTGAGATAACAAAGATAAGTAAATGCGCTCTTTTACTTGATCCCCTAGTCCTGATACTTGGAGCTTCTGTTGATAACATTCCCTACAGAAAAGATAAGTTGTTTAAAGGACTTCTGTCTGTTGTGAGGAAATGTATTTTTGACAACTGGACTTCTGACAAGCCCTCTTCAATCACACAAAGGTACATTGCCTTGTACCAGGTACTTCCCTTGAAAACAACGATAGTGACAGTTTTAAAGTCTGGGATCCTCTATTGCAATATGCTGATGCCGATTTGTTTAAATTTTGCTCTTCCCTTTAAGGCAGGTTGGTATATTGTAATTAATTGCATGTGTTTGTATTTTATACCTCTGTAATTCTTTTTGTTTCTTAGTTTGACTTTTGTACTGGTGTATGTGTATGTGTCCTCAGCTTCCGGCGGCGCTCAGCTTCCGGCGGCACCACGAGCAGGCAGCGGCTAAAAGCGTTCCAGTAAATTCAGTGTTTTTATACTGATTCTCGTCCGTTTTGTCTACTTTTCGTTTTGTTTGTGATCAAGTACGATGCGTATCACCTACAACAGACACACCCAGCTCGAAATCGGAAGAAAATGCACAATTCCTCTGCCAAATCTGCTGTTGGAGACGCTACGGAGCCTGGGCGAGACAATGAGGTGCAGCTGGCCGAAACGAAAGCGCTGTTCCTGGAAACAGGCGCGGGGCAAGCGTGCAGGCTTTAACATGAGGCTAAAAGCTAACCAGGCCCGACCGGCACTTCCATCTGTCCTGCTCTCCAACGTCCGCTCACTGGACAATAAAATGGACTATCTGTGGCTCCAGCAATCAAGCCAGCGTGAGGTAAAGAACTGCTGCGTTTTTATCTTCACGGAAACATGGCTGAACACGGACATCGCGGACTTGGCTATCCAGCTAAACGGGCTAGCATGCTATCGGGGTGACAGAGGAGCCTCTTTGTCCGGTAAGAGCCGCGGAGGCGGTTTGTGCATCTACATTAGCAAACTCTGGTGCACGAACTCTGCTGAAGTGAGTCGCCACTGCTCACCACAAATAGAGTTTCTCGTCATTAAGTGCCGCCCGTTCTACCTGCTGAGAGAATTCTCCGTGGTGCTAATCGTAGAAGTGTACCTGCTGCCTAACGCTAATGCTAACCTGGCGCTAACCGAACTGTACAAGGCCATTAACAAGCTCCAGACCGCGCACCCGGACGGATTTCTCATCATTGCCGGCGACTTCAACCACGCAAACCTGAAGTCAGTTCTCCCCAAACTCCATCAACGTGGACTTTGCTACGAGGGGGCAGAACTGCCTGGATAAAGTTTATACCAACATGCGTGGTGCCTAAAAAGCAACAGTGCACCCACACATCGGCTCTTCTGACCACGCTACAGTGATGCTGCTGCCCGCATACTCAACGCTGCTGAAACGCACGAGACCTGCCAGGAAAACCTGAGTCTGGCCCAGTGGAGCTGTCTCAGCACTCCAGGACTGTTTGAGTGCACGGACTGGAATGTTTTTAGAGAGGCGGCGACGTACGATGGCTGCGTTAACCTGGACGAGTTTGCAGAATCTGTGACTTGCTACATCTCCAAGTGCATAGAGGATGTTACCGTCCTGAAGAACATCACCCCTAGAGCCAACGAGAAACCCTGGTTCACAGCACAGGTGCGTGCGCTGCTGAGAGAGAGAGATGCTGCTTTCCGGTCCGGAAGTAAAACTGCCCTCAGAACAGCCAGGGCTAACCTCTCTCGCTCTATCCTTCATGCAAAGCGAGCGCACGCAAAAAAGATCCAGAAGCACTTAAACGACACAAAAGACTCTCGCAGTTTATGGCAGGGCATCCAGGCTGTCACCCAATACAAGCCAGCACCAAGCAGCTGTGAGGGGGATGCCACACTCCCTGAGGAACTGAACAAGTTCTATGCACGGTTTGATGCACTGAACAACACGCACACGACGAAAGCAACACCTCTCATCACGACCAGACCATCTCTCTGCCTGCAGCTGACGTGAGGAGAACCTTTGCCAAGGTCAACCCACGAAAAGCCGCCGGTCCAGACAACATTCCAGGCCGTGTGCTGAGAGACTGCGCTGATCAGCTAGCCGAGGTGTTCACGGACATCTTCAACACTTCGCTGAGCCAGATGATCGTCCCAGCGTGCTTCAAGTCCACCACCATCATCCCAGTGCCAAAGAAATCTTCAGTTTCCTGCCTGAATGACTACCGGCCCATCGCTCTGACCCCCATCACCATGAAGTGCCTTGAGAGACTTGTCATGGCACAGGTGAAAGGCAACCTCCCCCACTCACTGGACCCTCTGCAGTTTGCCTATCGCACAAACAGGTCGACTGAGGACGCGATATCCACTGCACTTCACCTTTCCCTCTCACACTTGGACAATAAAGACTCTTATGTTAGATTGCTGTTCATAGACTTTAGTTCAGCATTCAACACCATCATCCCCCAAAGACTGTGTGTGAAACTGAGCAAGTTGGGACTGAGCACCTCACTCTGTAACTGGATTCTGGATTTCCTGTCAGAGAGACCTCAGTCCGTCCGAATCGGCGACAACATTTCCAGCACCATCAGGCAGAGTACCGGAGCTCCTCAGGGCTGCGTTCTCAGTCCACTTTTGTTCACACTCCTGACTCACGACTGCACTGCCCTGCACAGCTCAAACCACATCATCAAATGCGCCAATGACACGACCGTGGTGGGGCTCATCAGCAACAACGATGAGCCGGCCTACAGAGATGAGGTTCAGCAGCTGGCTGCCTGGTGCAGTGAGAACAACCTGTCGCTGAATGTGGACAAAACAAAGGAAATGGTCATTGACTTCAGGAGAACTCGCTCCACCCACACACCACTCAGCATCCACGGTTCCACGGTTGAGACTGTAAAAAACACCAAGTTCCTGGGAGTTCACATCTCAGACGATCTCACCTGGACCACCAACACCACCTCCATCACCAAAAAGGCCCAGCAGCATCTCCACTTCCTGAGATGGCTGAAGCGAGCCAACCTGCCCCCTCCCACCCTCACCGCATTTTACAGGGGCACCATAGAGAGCGTCCTGACCAGCTGCATCTCCACCTGGTTTGGTAACAGTGCTGTTGCTGATATCAGGCGGCTTCAAAAGATTGTCAAAGCAGCTGGCAACATCATTGGAGCGTCTCTTCCACCGCTGCAGGACATCTTCTACAAGCGCTGCATCAGAAGGGCCTCCTGCATTGTGCTCGACCCCTCACACCCTTCACACAGACTGTTCACATTCCTTCCATCTGGCAGGCGCTTTCGCAGCATCAGGTCTCGATCCTCCAGGATGCGTGATAGCTTCTTCCCACAAGCCATCAGACTTTTGAACTCACTCCCAGACATCACACTTCCCCCCACACACACACCTGGACTGTGAAGAAACTGTTTCTGTTGCACAACTGCACTTTACACACCATGTCACTTTGATGCACAATATCTACTGTTATGACTCTGCACTGCTGCCACTATACATGGCACTAACATTATATGCTGCTGTACAAATGTTTGCACATACACTGAACATTGTACACATAAATAGCTTGAATATAGTATCTGTCATATTATAACCTTCTACCTCTTGCACATCCAATGCAAAATATGTTATTTTGCACCTGTTTTAATGTTTGCATATTTGCACATATACTGAACATTGTACTTGAAAATAGTCCGGATATAGTATCTGTCATATTATAACTCTACCTCTTGCACATTCAGTGTAAATGTGCAGTGTAAATGTGCAATTTCAACCTGTTAAGAATACTGCATCCTGACTTGACAAAATTTTTACCTCTTTGTCTATTTCTAGTTTCTAACTATATTTAAAACTCTCTGTCTAGTTTTAAAATGTATATTGCATATTGTCTAGTTTAAAATGTATATTGTTTAATGTATATTTTAGTATTCTTACTTATTTATTGTCTGTTCCATGTGCCTATTTATTCTCTGTTCTGCGTTCTTTGTTTGTTTGCACTAAAATAACCTGGAGCCACATCGTCTCGTCTCTCTATGTACCTGTACAGTGTATAGCAGAGATGACAATAAAGTTGACTTTGACTTTGAACAATGTCACTGTGTTGCCTGTGTGCTGTAGTCAATAAAATAATATGCTGGAGATTTTCTTGCAACTCTTTTTTTGTGTTACACCTGAAAAAGGGGTAAAGAAATAAAACTCCTGAACACGATGCTTCCTATGTATCAGCGTCTACGAGAATAAGGCATCCCTCCCCCTTCAGCTGAAAGTAATTAATTACGAGCAAAAGGATCAATAGGTAGATCACAGATGGGGCAATATAATTTAATAGATTTCAATTCCCAATCTTTCAATAAAATGCACTGAATTACCAAAGTCAATTCAATACAAAAAAAGTGAAATGTGAACACAACAGCTAAATTATATTGGGCTTGATAACAGAATGCCAAATTATGATTTAATATAGCACAAAAATATTTAGTAAATTAAAATCAATTTCACAGAGGTAGTTAATTAATATTAACTAAACATCAAAGCAAAATATATTTAAATTCACTAAGCATACATGAGAAACTGTTTTTATATTAATTCAATATATTTTATAACTTTACTAAATGTATTGCTTAAAGTGATTTGGTTTTACTAAATATGTTAATATTATATATGAAAAAAGTAATGTTGGATATTGTTACTTTAATATACATTACATATTTTATCAGTACCTGCATGACAAATTAATGTAAATTCATGTTTTAATTATTTCAAGTTTAATTTAGTTATGGGCCTTTAATTCTATTCTGCAACACTGAAT
This sequence comes from Distichodus sexfasciatus, assembly GCA_032718565.1. Taxonomy (NCBI): domain Eukaryota; kingdom Metazoa; phylum Chordata; class Actinopteri; order Characiformes; family Distichodontidae; genus Distichodus; species Distichodus sexfasciatus. The sequence continues at coordinate 199,295 of JAVGVS010000461.1, read as the reverse complement.
GCCAAACTGCATATTTTTATTCCTCCAATCTATCTAGTATTGTCCTTTTGGCATGGCAATTTAATTTAATTTGGTCAACAGATGTACCATGTACATAACATTTATTTAAACAACACACAGTATAACCATGTTTATCCAAATAATAAAATATAACAGGCAAGTGCTGTAAGAAACAATGGCAGGATGTATAGCACCTAATCACTGATGACCCGACCACCATGAACTGACATTATATGAACACTTGTGCTTATACTGGATGTAAAAAACAGAAATAAAATACAAACAAAATTGTTGATAGTCAGAAACATGAAGCGTCTCCCCTCAAATGAGTATGGTTATTTAGATTAAAGAACAGTCTGTGATTATCTAAAAGATCCAGATTCAAGATTCTTTATTTGTCACATGCAAATTATACAGGTACAACATGCAGTGAAAAGTCAGAACACTGGTCTTGGTCTCGACTCAGACTCGGCCCTTCAGAGTCTTGGTCTTGTCTCAGTCTCGATGCTCTCTGGTCTTGGTCGGGACTTGGTCTCGGTATAAGCGGTCTCAACAAGGATCTTACCACTAGGACACCACAATCCCTTAACACCACATACTGCTATTGTATTTTCATTCCACAGTATCTGTGAAAGACCAGCACGCAGCAACTATCACACACAAAAAACAACGGAATAAAATTTAAAAACTATTTTTATAAATGTTAACACAGCTAACAAGCACACAGTGGGTGCATTCGACATGGGCTTAGGTTTGTCTGCAGCTGACGTGACATAGCACAAGATCTTCCGGCGGCTGCAGGGACGGAGAATAAACTAACTGCAGTCAAGTCGCACAACTTTCACGGCATTGGAGTGCACGAAATCTGAGTACAATGACTGAGCACGCAGCATTGGTGTTTTTCATAGCAGACAAAATGGACTTTGCGGAAATTCCCGTCTTCTTGCATGGAGAATACAGTGATCAACAAAGACAATTTAAAACTTTATAAAATATGCTATATATTATTTTTAATTTAAAAAAATCCCTGTAGTTTACTTTGACTTACGAAACAAGGCAGATCCAATCCTAAAACAACTCCATAACCCCTTTACTGCATGCTACCTTTTTAACCTATGTATTTAGAAAAAAAAATAAGAAGGGAGTGAATTTAGCCTAGATAAATGAAGTGCTTTCCGGCACACAGCAGTTGCCCAGGCTCTGGTGGAGGATCCCCGTTCCTTTGTGCCGAAGAGAATGCATATCATTGGGGACTCTGCCTTCCCACTGGTACCTCAGCTGCTGAAGCCATGCAGGGACAACAGGCACCTCACAGACTGGCAAAAATTTTTTTAACAGAAAGTTGACTGGTGCTCGTGTGGTCATTGAACAGGCATTTGGAATCCTAAAATTGAAATACCTTCAAATGGACAGTATTCAGAAGATTAGCTCAGCAGTGTGTGCCTGCTGCATTCTGTACAACCTGTGCTATGACCCAGGGGATCAGCACCCTGACATAATTTACAATGAGGCCCTGGATGATGGCATTAACAGACCCCACTCTCTGCCCTCACATCCTAACTGAACTCCACCAGAAACAGAGGGGTACTCAGTCAAAGCCGTGAAAGCAGTGTCAGGAGGTGGGAGAGCCATTCTTTACATAGTGCCACTTCAGGAGACACTGGACACATCTCCACTGCCTCCTGACTCTCAGCACTTCTCAGCCAAAGAGGTCTTGTTATCAGTGTAATGAAGTAATGCCTCTACAGATGCTCGCTCTACACATTAAGACATGCAAAGGGCAATTGTGTTCTGATGAGACTGATGAAGAGGTGAGAGAATTTTTAGTATTATGGAAGGACCAAACATTGTTCATAAATGCCATTTAGAAAGTGCTGTCGCATGTCAGTGTAAGTCCGTCCGAATCGGCGACAACGTTTCCAGCACCATCAGGCTGAGTACCGGAGCTCCTCAGGGCTGCGTTCTCAGTCCACTTTTGTTCACACTCCTTACTCATGACTGCACCGCCCTGCACAGCTCAAACCACATCATCAAATTCGCCGATGACACGACCGTGGTGGGGCTCATCAGCAACAACGATGAGTCGGCCTACAGAGATAAGGTTCAGCAGCTGGCTGCCTGGTGCAGTGAGAACAACCTGTCGCTGAATGTGGACAAAACAAAGGAAATGATCGTCGACTTCAGGAGAACTCACTCCACCCACACACCACTCAGCATCCACGGCTCCACGGTTGAGACTGTAAAAAACACCAAGTTCCTGGGAGTTCACATCTCAGACGATCTCACCTGGACCACCAACACCACCTCCATCACCAAAAAGGCCCAGCAGCGTCTCCACTTCCTGAGATGGCTGAAGCGAGCCAACCTGCCCCCTCCCACCCTCACTACGTTTTACAGGGGCACCATAGAGAGCGTCCTGACCAGCTGCATCTCCACCTGGTTCGGTAACAGTGCTGTTGCCGATATCAGGCAGCTTCAAAGGGTGGTCAAAACAGCTGGCAACATCATCGGAGCGTCTCTTCCGCCGCTGCAGGACATCTTCTACAAGCGCTGCATCAGAAGGGCCTCCTGCATCGTGCTCGACCCCTCACACCCTTCACACAGACTGTTCACACTCCTTCCATCTGGCAGGCGCTTTCGCAGCATCAGGTCTCGATCCTCCAGGATGCGTGATAGCTTCTTCCCACAAGCCATCAGACTCTTGAACTCACTCCCTGCCATCACACTTCCCCCCACACACACACCTGGACTGTGAAGAACTGTCTCTGTTGCACAACTGCACTTTACACACCATGTCACTTTGATGCACAATAACTACTGTTATGACTCTGCACTGCTGCCACTTATTGGCACAAACATTATATGCTGCTATACGATGTTTGCACACACACTGAACATTGTACACATAAATAGCTTGAATATAGTATGTCATATTATAACCTTCTACCTCTCGCACATCCAGTGTAAAATGTCAATTTGCACCTGTCTTAATGTTTGCATATTTGCACATACACTAAACATTGTACTTGAAAATAGTCCGGATATAGTATCTGTCATATTATAACTCTACCTCTTGCACATTCAGTGTAAATGTCAATTTCAACCTTTTAAAAATACTGCATTCTGACTTGACAAAAATTTTACCTCTATGTCTATTTCTAGCTTCTAATTATATTTAAAACTCCCTGTCTAGTTTAAAATGTATATTTTTAATGTATATTTTAGTATTCTTACTTATTTACTGTCTATTCCATGCGCCTATTTATTCTCTGTCCTGCTGTTCTGTCATGATCCCCCCCTGGACTTTCGATGAACTGTGGCTGGGGTCTGCTGTGTTTTGTGTACTGTGTCGGCCATTTTGTGTCTGTGGTGTTCGGCCATGTTGTGTGTACGGTCTTCTGTCAATCAGTCTATGTCCCACCTTCCCATTGTGTCTTATTGGATGATCATGGTTCCTTAGTTAGTTCACCTGTGTTAGTTTGTTGTCACGCCCTCTCCTTCCCATTGGTTGTTCCTTTATTGGTTATTTTGTGATTGCTCTCCCATTGGTTCCCCTTTGTTGCATTAGTTCAGCCCCTTGTGTGTGTGTTAGTATTTAAGCTCAATGTTTCCCAGTGTTTCAAGATTCAAGATTCAAGATTCTTTATTTGTCACGTGCAAGTTATACAGGTACAACAAGCAGTGAAATGTATCCTGATCCGCTCTTTAACTGTGCAATAGACAAGGAAGATAGAGACGCAATACAAACTTACAAACATAAATACTAACTTAAATACGGAGGCTGGGGTAACAGGACAAAAATAAACTATACATTATACAATAAGGAACATAAGGAACATAAAGTTAAATAAAGTTAAATGTGCAAACCTGAATGTAACATTGTAAAAATTTTAAATGTAAATGTGCTAGGGCAGGACAGGTGCAAAGAGATGATTTTTTAAAGTGCCAAGTGCAGCTGCAGCATTGTACATTGAAGTGGCAACCAGTATAAGTTATCGTAACACTTATTTTTTATAAGAGGTATGTATTAGCAGCATATAATAACATGGACAAATTTACAGTATAGTTATCGTAACAACGATATGAGGTATGTAATAGCAGCATGTAATAGCATGGACATGTACAGTATAAGTCATTGTAACAGCGAGGTATGTATTAGCAGCATATAAAGAACTGAGACCTAGAAAGGCATGTCCTGGTTAAGGAAACGGATGGCCTGAGGATAGAAACTCCTCCTGAGTCTCTCTGTTTTGGCCATGATGGTGCGGAACCTTCTGCCTGATGGCAGAAGATGAAAAAGCCTGTTTCCTGGGTGAGATGAGTCTTTTATAACCCTGATTGCCCTGGTCTTACATCTCTTGGAGTAAGTGTCCTGCAGGGAAGGGAGAGGTGACGTGCAGCAGCGCTCCGCTGCCCGGATCACTCTCTGGAGGGCTTTCTGGTCCTGAACACAGCTGTTCCCGTACCAGGACAAAATGTTCTGGGTAATGATGCTCTCCACAGCACCAGAGTAGAAAGCTTTAAGAACAGCAGGGGAAACCCGAAACTTTCTCAGCTTCCGAAGGTGATAAAGACGCTGCTTTGCCTTCTTGACTTGAACATTGATATGTCCAGCCCATGTCAGGTCCTCAGAGATGTGAACACCAAGGTACTTGAACGAGGACACCTTCTCCACCGGAGCACCGTTGATGGAGAGGGGTCTGTAGTTGCGCTGTCCCCGGCTGAAGTCCACCACCAGCTCTTTCGTCTTGCTGACGTTCAGCTGGAGGCAGTTTTCCTGGCACCAGTGCGCCAGGTTCTCCACCTCGTCCACGTAGGCCGTCTCGTCGTTGTTGGAGATTAACCCCAACACCACTGTGTCGTCCGCGAACTTAACAATGTTGTTGGAGTCATGAGCGGCCACACAGTCCGAAGTGTATAGTGAGTACAACAGCGGAGAAAGTACACACCCCTGAGGAGCCCCTGTGTTGGTGGTGATGCTGTTGGAGACAGACCTGCCTGCCCGCACCACCTGAGATCTGCCTGTGAGAAAGTCCAGCACCCACGTGCACAAGCGGGTGTTGAGTCCTAGGTCTCTCAGTTTGTAAAACAGTCTATAGGGCACTATTGTGTTGAATGCTGAGCTGAAGTCGATAAACAGCAATCTCACATAGTTACCCTGTTTCTTGTCCACATGGCTGAGGGAGGTGTGCAGGACGTGGGAGATGGCATCCTCTGTAGATCGGTTAGAGCGGTAGGCAAACTGGAGCGGGTCCATGGTGCTTGGGATGGAGGAGGAGATGATGTGCTTGATCAGTCTTTCAAACACCTTCATAACTACCGATGTCAGTGCAACAGGGCGGTAGTCATTCAGGCATGAAGGTTTGTTGTTCTTGGGCACGGGGACGATGGTTGATTTCTTGAAGCAGGTGGGGACCACGGACTTCGCCAGAGACTCGTTGAAGATGGCGGTGAACACACCTGACAGTTGGTCAGCGCAGCAGCGCAGCAGGCGCCCGGAGATGCCGTCTGGACCCGCCGCCTTTCTGGTGTTCACCCTCCTCAGCGCCGCGCGGACGTCGTGCTCTGCGATGCTGATGACGTCACCGTCCTCGGTCGCCGGCCGGCTGGTAGCAGTAGCCGCCTGGCTAACCTCGAAGCGGGCGTAGAACTCGTTCAGCTCGTTGGCAAATGCAGAGTCGGCGCCGATCGTCGCGGTGTCTTTGGCTTTATAGTCCGTAATAGTGCGCAGTCCATGCCACAAGCTACGTGCGTCACCCTGATGAAATTTCGATTCGATTCGCTGTTTGAAGTTGCGCTTGCAAACTCGAATCTGGCGGCGAAGTTCGTAGGAGGCCGCTTTATAAGCGCTCAAATCGCCGGTAGTGAGAGCGGCGTTGTAAGCAGCAGTCCGGGCATTCACAGCAGCGCGAATCGATCTGTCCACCCACGGCTTCTGGTTAGGAAAGGTTTTAACTCTCACCGTGGGGATGACTTCGCTCGCAAGCTTGCTAACGAAGCTAACTGCTACATCCGCAAACTCGTTGATGTCGTCTGCGCAGGCTCGGAACATGTCCCAGTCTACGTCATCGAGCGCGTCCTGCAGCGTAGCCTCTGATTGGGCAGACCAGCGTTGCACCTCCCTCACGACCGGAGCCTCACGACGAAAGCTTTGTTGATATTCCGGTATGAGGAAAATGGCGGAATGGTCAGATTTCCCGAAAGCCGGCTGGGAAGAAACTTTGTACGCATGCTTGTACGGCGTGTAACAGTGGTCCAGTGTGTTGTTTCCTCTTGTCGGGCATGTAACGTGTTGAAAAAAGTTCGGCATGACTTGTCTGAGATTCGCCTTATTAAAGTCCCCTGCTACAATGAGCGCTGCGTCCGGGTGTTTGTTTTGGAGCGCACACAACACATCGTGCAGTTCGGATAAAGCTGTACCTGTGTCCGCGTGGGGTGGGATGTAGACCGCCATGGCGATGACCGAGGTGAACTCACGAGGCAGGTAGAAAGGGCGACACTTAATGCTCAGGTATTCCAGATGAGGCGAACAGCGGCTGGAGAGAGTAGAAACACTCCGTGCGTCGCACCACTTGTTGTTAATCATGAAACACACTCCTCCACCTTTAGCCTTGTTGGACTCTGCCGTTCTGTCCATGCGGAACACAGAGAATGAGTCCGACGGCGTAACAGCTCGGTCCGGCACGGTGGGGGTCAGCCATGTTTCAGTAAAGCACAGCATGTTACAGTCCCTCATATCGCGTTGAAAAGTAACTCTGGCCCGTAGATCGTCTAACTTGTTGTCCAGTGACTGAACATTAGCCAGCAAGATACTCGGTAGTGGTGTGCGATGAGCTCGTTCTCTCATTCTGTTGCGGACGCCGCCACGTTTTCCCCGGCGCTTCTTTGTTCTGCGCCTCGGGTCAGCGTCGCGTCCATTGTTCTCGTCCGGGCCTCGTAGTATCTCAGACGGCCACGACGGGTCAGGCTTAAAATCAGTTGAAAATAAGAGTGAAATCTGATTTCCTATTTCCAGTAGTGTTTTACTGTCATAGGTAACTAAACCCGGTGACTTTTGTGCACAAGAAGTAGAAAAAAACAAATAAATAACATAAAACAAGCACAGTCGGTACGGAGCGGTCGGGAAGGCGTCTGGACGTGGCCGCGCCATATCAAGAGTTGGTTGTTGGTTGTTGGTTGTTGGTTGTTGGTCCACCCTCACTCTACCCTCCCTTTGTCGGCGTGCTGATCGTTGGTTTGTTATCTTGTGAAGTTTTGTATGGTTGATGGTTCTCTTTTCAGTTTGTGTTTGCTTGTGCTGTGTTTTGGTGTTCTAGTGTAAAGTCTGGTTAGTGTTGTGGCCCTCGTGCCGGTTTTGTTTTATGTGTTTGTTATTTGTGTAACAGTTTTGTTAGTGTTGTGGCCCTCGAGCCTATTTCTGTTATAGTCTGTCCGTGCAAAAATAAATGGCTTGCTCTGTGACCTCGCCTTATGTTATGCCGACACCCTACGTGACATGTTCTTTGTTTGTTTGCACTGAAATAACCTGGAGCCACGTTGTCTCGTCTCTCTATGTATCTGTACAGTGTATAGCAGAGATGACAAAGTTGACTTTGACTTTGAAGTTCTTAGTCATCCAGGACATAGTCGTCTTGAGAGGTTGAATATGCACAATATAAAAAAAATAAAAAATAAAAAAACCTTTTTACAAATTTGGCAGCCCTCTGATTCATGCATTCTGGAGAACAAGCGTCAGGTAAAACAACTATATCACTACAGGTCAAAATCACTATAGTTAAACTGCCTGTTACATACAACTTTCTAACATGTTTCAGGTTGCTTGTTCAATTTGTGCAAAAGAATTTCCTGAACATCAGGTCACGGTCCATGCAAGCATGTGTGACGTAAGACAATCTGTTTTGATCTGCTCTGTTTCATATAAACATTTAAAGAAGAATATTGTCCATTTACACATAATTATGTAATGCTTGATTTTGAATGTTTTGCTCCATGTATAAGCTTCTGTATATACAGTGCCTGCAACATATGACAGCAGGTCTTCTTTATCTGCTGATAATCCAATATACACACCAAAGAGGTATGTTTTAAAAAATTAGCTGTGTATGGATTAAAATACAGAAAGATGTGTAAAGATTATAAGTGTGGTAGACTTTTCTTCCTATCGATCCCTTCTCCACATTCTATTAGTAAGAAACTCAGAGACCAAGGATAGAATAAAAGAGAGGGATTTATTGCTGTTAACAGGAGAGGCTCTGGTCAGCAAAGCTTCACAGAGAACTCTGAAATCAACGAAAAGTACACATGTTTACATACAGACATATCTTGCATAAGGTCAAACGGGGGCCACAAGTTCACCAGTTTCACAAGACTTGCCTGTGGCGGCCAACATTCTCAATTCCTGTTTCACAATTATGCTTCTGAGTATTGATGTGCAGATGAAGCTTCATGAAGCGTTTGCATCTTGACTTTAAGAAGTGGTGCCAAAACTTCCAACAAATAGTTCATGAAGTTTCTTCTACACATCACTACTCCAGACTGCCTACACACACTTACCCCTTTACCACTTTTAGTTTGTTAAATAACACATGCATTTTCTATAAAGTCATTTTTATACATGGGGACCGCTCCAATGTCCCCACAAAGCCATACAAATCAAGAATAGTGATTTTAAGGGACAAAAAAAGCCCCAATAAGGTCCCCACGTCACATAAACACACCCACACACACACACACACACACACACACACTTTTCACTCCAGCTGCATCCCACTGTCCAAGGTGCAGAAATCCTGCAAACGAGCCCATTCTGGACTCTGTCAGGAAAATGAGTCTCATGTGTGGATGTGTGTGTATCTGGTAACCTTGTAAGGCCTGTACTAAGTAGAAAGTGTGTGTGATGTTGAAATATTAGTGAGGTGAAACGTGAATTAATTCCAGTCTCAGGATCAGCTGTAAGTTCTGACCCCAGATCAGTGCAGGTCTCACACATACATACACTCACACATACACAGGAGCAGCTGCATGTGTAGAACCAGCACAAACTCCAGCTACAGGACTGTGAGGGAGGCTAGTACGTTTGAGCTACAACTGCAGTAAGAGTGAGGGTGGAGCATTCAGGGTAATGCTGCTGAGTTGGACTCATGAGACACACCAGCACGTCTGGGCTAACAATGCAGTGTTATACCGTGCGAGAGGCTACCACATTCAGACTACCACTGCTGTATGTTTGTGAGACTGGCTAGTGTATTCAGGCTAACACTGTTAATCAGACTATGAGGAAGGTCAAAACATTTGACTTAATAATATTCTATGTGGCACAAAGAGCAGCTAGCAGGTTCTAACACATGTAGTCTAAAAGCATTGTATGAAACAGACTAGCACATCAGGACTAATAATACTGTCTTTGGCTTGTGCATTTAGACTGATGATGATCTAGTAGAGCACGCAAGCTAATAGTAGTATGTTGTACCATGACAGAGGCTCGTATAGGCTAACTCTGCTATACGAGAGCTTCTCTTGTTCAGATTAATAGTTATAACAGTGTAATTGTGAGGTGGAGCTCTTACCAGAACACGTTTATAGTAGCAGAGAGGAGATCTCTTTCTTCATCTGTCTCTCGCCCTCCCTTTCTTGCTGATGCTATCACAGCCGCTCTTCCAGAAGTGGGTTTGAAGGCTCCATATGTAATGACAGATTGATGCAGCTTCATTGGGAGCGTAGCGAGGCCGACTATCAAGCACTGCTCCTGTGGGGTGTGAGAACAGCCATCAGCGCACAGGCAGTGTGACTTGATTAGTCCTGGAATTAGCCCTGAGCTCATGCTACACACTAATGACTGTACTTCTGCTGAGTCAGTACAGATGCGGCAGGACTTTCACTTTGTCCAGTTTATACCAAACTGTATGAAGGCGCCGTTCTTCAGAAAGTCTCATCCATGCCACATTGAAACTGTTCCTGGAATACCGTTTATGTTATTTGTTAAACTTCTGCTAATCTTGAGTACATTGCTAAACAAAAGTAATATTGTATTGCATGATTGAAATGGTAAAATGTATACTTCTCTCCACTTGGGCTGCTGCTACACTGTTTGTATATATTATTGAAACACTATTTGCACATACTCTTGATTGTAATTCTCTGAAACATTATTTGCACATGCCATACTATGGATTGTTTTTCTCTCTCAACATTTCACTAATATGATATATGTACGTCTTGTTGGACATTCTTGCAGATGCCTGTTTAGTATTTTCACATCTGTCATATGGATTTTCATATCCAACTGCTGCAGATAATATGCACATTAATTTGTTTACTCTCTGTCACTTACTGTATTTGCATTTATATATTTGCTTACTCCTTGTGCCTTCTTTGTTCTTACTGTTAAAACTGGAGTTACGTCATTTCGTCTCTCTATCTACATGTAAATAGGTAGAGATGACAATAAAGAGATGACAAATACTTTGACTTTTTTGACTTTGAAGTCCTCTAAATTCCAAAGGAAGAAAGAGAGAGTGAGGACATCAGGAGAGAGAGAGAGTGATGAGAGTCAAAAGTGCCATCTAGTGGTGACAACAAATGCTTCATGAAGCTTCATCCGCACATAACGAATAAATACTTCTAGTCAAAAGTCAAAGTCAAAGTCAAAGTCAACTTTATTGTCATCTCTGCTATATACTGTACAGATACATAGAGAGACGAGACGACGTGGCTCCAGGTTATTTTCAGTGCAAACAAACAAAGAACAGAGAATAAATAGGCAGTGGCACGACTAGGCACATGGAATAAACAATAAATAAGTAAAATACTAAAATATACATTAAACAATATACATTTTAAAACCAGACAACATACAATATACATTTTAGACTAGACAGGGGAGACAGACATAGAGGTAAAGTGTCGATGATCAACATACAGTCCAAATAACACTTCTACATGTGTGGGTTACACACAGAGGTTACACTTTAGGTCAGTCAGTGGTGGTGCAGTGGTCAGAGTGAGTAAAACATCATGAAGAATGGATAAGAATAAGAATGGGGGTTTACATCCCAGCCTGTTCCTGTAATTAGGGATGTATTTGTGGAAAAGAGAAAAATCATGGGTCTCCACATGCTCAACTTTGCCTGCACACTCTCTCGAAATGGTCTGTGTGCGCTCAACACTGCCTGTACTCACTGTCTTTGTGAGTACTTTGTGACTTCTAAAAGAAATAAATGGCATTTTAAATACAACTATGTTCAATTATTTCAAATTAACTGAATATTAAATCTGTATAAGTAATTACATAAATGGACACTTAAAAGAATAAACTATTAATACAGGCATTGCATTACTCTACTACAATATTTTAATGTTGCTGTAGAGCAGTGGTTGCCAAACCTTTTTTGCCCCCCTTTTCTAGAAACACACAAACAGCATAGCGAGTCTCAAGAAAACGGGCTGGGACACTTCGGCCGAGTCCTTAAAAGCCGAAGAAGGCGGGAGTCCTGGGAATGGTGGCTCCAATAGCGGAGGCGGGACCTAAGTGCGGTGTCCCCAGCGAGCGCTGCGACACGACGATCAGCCACTCTTCTTCACGCAGGAGGCGGGAAGACAGCAGCCCGGCCCATCGGGTGACCAAGTCCATCTCGGACCTGCAAGTAGCGGCAAGACAGAAAGAAAACAAACAACAAGCAAACGCGCCACAGCACGTAACGGGAGAAAACAAACAAATGGTTAGAGATCGAGGTGCAAGCGTCCGTAATGCGCGTCACTCGCCGACCGCGTCTGGCTCTTCGGCGTCTTCTTTTATTCTCCCCGTAATGAGCCGTGACGAGCCGATAACGTCGCTCCAGCCAGGCGTTATTAGGGATGGGGCTCCGATCCCAAGCGGTTGGCGATGTTTGTTAACCAGCAGCTAGTCAAAGTCAAAGTAAAGTTTATAGTCATCTCTGCTATATATTGTACTGTACTGTATATATAAACTAGCGACCTGATTGGAGAAGACATGTTTTCTCCAAGGATGCGATTGGCTGGTTTAATATGTCACATTTATAACGCTATATATTTATTACCAAAACTGCTGTAAAATTATGTGTAAAATGAATTACTAACGTACAAAACATACATTATATCATATGTTTTATATCCTTTATTATACTTACCGTGGAACAGATGCTACAAAAAATACATTTTGAAGTACAAAAACTAAGACAACTTATTTTTACAAAAAGATCCCATCTCTGATTGTATGTATATACATCTCTCTCTCTCTCTCTCTCTCTCTCTTACGTTTTCTTTCTCTCTTTTTATCATACATTTATTATCCATACTTTGTTTACATTTTAGTAGAATTTATGACGTACTCCATAACTAACCTAACCACAGTGGAAGCTATGTGTTATTTTGCTGTTTTGATTTCACAGTGTAACGTAAGTGGATTAGGTCTTATATGTACTTCTGATAGTTTAAATGTCGTTTACACAGTCGTTGGTCCTCTGATTTTGTTTAGAGGTGTATGAAGAGATAATTCTGCCTCTTCAGTTTATACCCAGCAAACAAACACAAAACGTCCCCTAAACGTTTTCTCCAAGCGTTACACATAATTTCGTAGGGTTCTCATTACGTTCCGGGCGTTCTGCTGAGTCGTTCGGAGAAGGTTCAGCAGCTCTCCCGACGCCGCCATCACACTCTTCGCCAGCTCTTTATGAACTATTTGTCTATGTATATTACTGGACATAAGTCCATATACTGTTTCAAGTGTGTAATTTTCTCCCCATGCAGTTCCTGGATGGTGTATTAATACATACTAATAAACGTTTTGAACACGTATAATTTTGACACAAGCCTGCATTGGCTTTATTTCCTGTTTAGTAATGCAAATAAAAAACAGATGAAAAGCAATTCAACTAAAACAGACCCCAACTCAGACCATTTTATTATCAAGCAAACCAAAGCGCGATGTGAAATGGAAATATATTTCATGTACGAGGCTGAAACACCTGAAACAATGCTGCAGTAGCGCCGTGTGACCTGCAGATGCTGCTGTTGGATCAGTTTTAACTGTATCGGCGCTGATTTAATGATCTAAAAGCTCCACATAAAATCATTTAATTCCAAAATAGTTAAACCAAAATTATTTTTTACTCATTCTCTTTAATAAAAAAAGAGTTTTTTGTCTGTAAAATGAAACAGAGTGTCATCTGAAATCTTAAATAACATCTTTAAGTCTTTAAATAATATCTTTAAGTGTGTAACTAGCAGTGTGTGTTGCATTTTGCTGCAATCTACACCTGCACCTGACAACACTGCACCTGAAATTTAAAATTAAGGCCTTTGTTGCTCAAAAGCACAGAAGTGTGCCAATAACGTGTCTGATTCCACATCATTTTAATACCAACAGAGTGCACATTGTCACGCTATAGTTGATCACTTTCCCACGGCTTTTCTTCTGTCAGAGAAACCCACACACAGCCACTCACACAGTGGGAGGGTGAGTGAGACATGTGTTTTTGTATCTGGAGAAAATGGGGAAAGAGCATAAAGGAGAAAGTGCTGGTGCTGGCTTCTGGAGCAAGAGCTTGTGGCTTGGAGTCTGGCTCTATCCTACCTACAGCAAAACCACAACTGGACCCCTGAGCAAGAGCCTGAACCCCAAGCTACTGCAGGGGAAATGACCTTGGAATCAGGAGATGTGTAAGCTCTTATGTCCAGCAGGGAATGCCAGTGAGCAGAACATATTTTAAAACACAGCAGGGCTTAAAGTTTTAATTACACAAGTCACCATGTTTAGGTACAATCTAGTTTTAGTTGCTGCAGCATCATTATTTAGCATGGAACCTTTTCAAATAAAATAAAAGTGATCAGAACAACAAATGGTAAAATCATTTAATTTGTGATTGTGCTGTTAGTAAGTATCAGAATGTTGTGTGTTACGGCCTCTGTGTATGTTGTATGTCTTTCTGTTTTTCCTCTCTCTCCCTCTTTCTGATGATCATGCTTTAAAGCACATGATCATGCTCTATGCTCTTGATATACGCCTGATAGGAAGTCTAGGGAATGTCACATACAGGGGCGTAGCAACCGGTGGGGACGGGGGGACACACGTCCCCCTCACTTTTAGAAACAGGTGATTCTGTCCCCCGCACTTTTTTTGACCTAGCGCCAATATTTCCACCCGTGTTCTCTAATTTGTTAATTAGATTTGAGTGAACTAACATTTAGCCAACATGGGCGTCTGCCATGAGCTTCAAATCTTGTTGCTCTTGTGAATTTTCGTTCGTTCACCCACTTGGCTGTCTGGGGTAAAATGCACCCTAGAAAAAAGCAGAGGACGATTGCTTTCTTTTTTCAAACACACAATGTGAGTATGTGTTACAGAATGTTGCGATGATCATGACACGAGTCACACGTTTCCATGTTATGATTTAACGTCGAAAGACAACAGAACCTGTTCTGTGTACCTCGTCACGTTGCACCGAATTCAGTGCGTGTTCAATGCTTTCCTACTTGTTGCTTTGGGTAAAAGCGCCTGGTAAATGAGACACAACAGATTATCAGGGTTCTGCTGTCTGTTGTTTCTACTTCATAAAAATTAAAGTATAGATTTCCACAGTGGTCTTAAAGTCCAAGTCCTGCAGTGTTTTATTTATTTATTTATGTGTTTTTATGAGTATGATTTCACAGAAATAGGTTCATGTAAGTTATCCTGGCATGTTCCTCAAATTGCCACTTTGGTGCTGTAAATGTCATGTTGCGGTTGAGGTGGGAGAAGGGAAGGGGATAAGGATACTGTTGCAGGCTGAATGACACAAAGGGTTTATTGGGCAGGTTAACACAAAAGGGGAAAACAGTCCAAAATAAGCACAAAGTAACAAAAGAAGGTTGAGGCCCGTGCTCCCAGTTGTAGGCGTTGGGGGGTACTGGAGCGGAGCCTCCCCGAGTACTCAGGACCAAGCGGCTTCCTCACGCTTGAAGACTCAGGAGGCAATACGAACTGTGGCCCAGACTCTAAGCCTCCAAGGCTGTCTGGCCAGCCGGGGAAAAACACACACTGGGAGACACGAGCCTAGGGAGAAAACACAGGAGAGGGACGTGAGTGAAGGGAGACAAAGGGGAAGCCAAAATGAGAACAAAAACAAACCGGAAGTCAAACGGGGTCCAATGTCCACAAGGGGAGAGGAGACGAAGTCCAAACACAACACAAGCACAACCACATATATTATGAGGGAGACAGACTCAGAGACACTTGGGTTAAACTGGCTTAAATAAGGCCACAGAACTCAACAAACGAGTGCTCTCACCAATCCCAGAACTCAAGGTAGAACGAGACACAGCTGAATAATAAGCGCGGGAGTGTTCTACACAGATCCTAACCTACTAGGTAGGGAACACGCAGTGCATACAACATACCAGGAAGTAGGTGCGCTCTAAACAGAGAGTGAACTACTCGGGAGGGCACACGAAGTGTGGACTCAAAACCCAGAAGTGAGGAGCAAGCTAACACAGACAGCTAAGGCTAACCCGAAGAGACAAGAGGAGCAAACACCCATACACCACAGACACACCACACCAGAAGTGAACCCAGCAGACAAGAGACAACACAGACACTTAGCTGGGTTCACGGTGGCACGGTCCCGGCTAGGCCGGGTGGGACCGTGACAGTAAAATGCCCATTGTTCTTCTATTTAGAATTTATTATACTGTATGAACACCCTTGGGTCACATCACCATACTGCCCCCCCCACTTTTAAATTGGCTGCTACGCCCCTGGTCACATAAATATGTTGAAGAGCAACATAGAGCGTAGGGATGTGACTCCACTGCAGTTTGCCTATCGCCAAACAGGTCAACTGAGGATGCCATATCCACTGCACTTCTCCTTTCCCTGTCACACTTGGACAAAAAGGACTCTTATCTTGGATTGCTGTTCATAGACGTTCAGCATTCAACTCGCTCCACCCCCACACAACTCAACATCCACAGTTCCATGGTTGAGACTGTAAAAAACACCAAGTTCCTGGAAGTTCACATCTCAGATGGCCTCACCTGGACCACCAACACCACCTCCATCAC
Organism: Distichodus sexfasciatus; assembly: GCA_032718565.1. Classification (NCBI taxonomy): domain Eukaryota; kingdom Metazoa; phylum Chordata; class Actinopteri; order Characiformes; family Distichodontidae; genus Distichodus; species Distichodus sexfasciatus. The sequence continues at coordinate 183,239 of JAVGVS010000461.1, read as the reverse complement.
CAAAAAAGCACAGCAGCGTCTCCACTTCCTGAGATGCCTGATGCCTGGTGGCATTTCTTCCACATAGACTCAACATATGGACACCTTAAGGACTGCTTTTAGACAGTTATATGAGGCCTCCCTAACACTAAACCTAGTCAAATGTGAATTTGTCAAAGGTACAGGGAGCAGTGCTTGGGGACGGCAATTTGCTCGTGAGTACCTCAGTGATACCTTTACCGGTCCTTGGATTCGAACTGGCGACCTTCCAAATATGGGAAAAACACCCTAACAGTTATGCTATCAACTCCCAAAAAACAACGGGAGAGTGTGAACGCAGTCCCCCACTGCCTCAAATTATGCAGTCAAGATCACCACATTTGGGGAATTTGCAGAGGTCAGTCAAACGAAGTGCAATGGCTGAGCCTCACCCTGGGCTCACCGTCTTAATCATGGTATCACCCCTGCTAGGTAAGTATGAACATGAACCAAAAACCAGAGACTTATGAGATGGTTGTCGTTGGTGCAGGGTTTTCCACTAGACATTAAGCATAAGCATGGAGTGGATAATGTATTAGCTGATGCCCTGTCTAGAGTATATTCTCATTTGCTTTGTCTCAAATACTTGTTATGTAGTGATGGGCAGATGAAGGTTCATGAACCATTTGCAGTAAGTTTAGGCAACACTAGATGGCAGGCTTGACTTGAAGAAAATGGCACACTGTAAAAATGCAACACATTTAATCCTTTTCTTCAAATCAAGAGTGCCATCTAGTGCTGCCAAAACTTACTGCAAGTGGTTCATGAAGCTTCATCTGCACATCACTACTGTTATGTGTAAGAAGTGGGTCTTTGGTGTTGGTGGTGGGAGTGGTACAGCCTCTGTGTATGCCCTCTCTCTCTCTCTCTCTCTCTCTCTCTCTCTATCTATCTAGCTGATCATTCCTCAGTGTAGTGTTGTGATGGAAAACCTTCAGAACCTCCCACAGGCTGTGTGTGTTCTCATTGGCCATGGTCTATGCTTTACATCTTGATTACCCAAAGTGCATGAATTACACATTTGCAGCAAACCAAAATGAGACTCGCGAAGTTAGAAAAGTACAAAAGATTTATTTAGACTCATATATAGATATATAAATACTGTGAAAAAGTTTTAGGCAGGTGTGAAAAAATGCTGTCAACAAAGAATGCTTTCAAAAATGGAAGCGTTAATCATTTATTTTCATCAATCAACAAAATGCAGTGAATGAACAAACGAGAAATCTAAATCAAATCAATATTTGGTGTGACCACCCTTTGCCTTCAAAACAGCATCAATTATTCTACGTTCACTTGCACACAGTTTTTTGAAGGAACTCGGCTTGTAGTTTGTTCCAAACATCTTGATGTTTCAACCTACGTGTGACATTGATGATCATTAGCACCTGTTCGGTATAATTGGTTGATCATACGCCTGACTATAATCCTACAAAATCCCTGACTTTGTGCAAGTGTACCTATTGTATGGATGCTGGTTTGAAGGCAAAAGGTAGTAACACCAAATATTGATGTGATTTAGATTTTACTTTTGTTCGCTCACTTTGCATTTTGTAAATTGATAAATATGAACGATTATTATTTATATTTCTGAAAGCATTTCTTTAAAGCATTTTTTCACACCTGCCTAAAACTTTTGCACAGTACTGTAAATGGACTAAAAAGAGACTAAGTTAGGAAACTAAATTAAAACTAATCAAACAAACTAAACCCAAACCATATGCAACCACAGGACCGCAGATGCTAAGATGGGATAAAGACGAATTAATACTCGGAAATACAGCAGCTCAGAAACAATTGGCAGAAACCCAATAACCTAAATAAAGCCAAGACAGGAGCCCAACCCAAGTTAAGCAACTAAAGCAGGAGACTGACCTGTACTACCTGGAGACAGTAACATAGCCAAAACATTAAATCTGCCACTGTAGCCCACAACTATTGAAATCTGGGATACTGTAAATACCAACCTACATGTTTCTTACTCTGGGGAATTCAACTCCTGACTTCTAACTGGTCACTTGCTGTTACCATGAACGTGCATGATTACGTAATACATAGCTCTGCCCCCTCACCTGCTCCAGGTAACAAATCCAGTCCAACCAGATAGAGGGAAAGGAAAGTCTTCCCCCAGCAGCTCGGTGTGGCTAAAGCAGCAGCATGTTACAACTTTTACACTCTTATGTACACATTCCACTAAACTTTTAACATCCCAAACTGGATCAGAAGCGACTGTCTACATGGATATTGTGCTGGTGTGAGAGACTGACTGAGTTCATCACTGGACTTCTGATTTAGCTCCAGAGTGACCAGAGGCCTTCAGGTATTTAACACGCTTGAGTTTTACACACTTCTTATTCATTTTGATGTCAAACTATTCAGATAAAAAGTACAGTGAGGATGGGAATATGAGCTGGAGTTTATTCATGATGTGAATCTGCACCCGAAACAGTTTAGTGTAATTTTACACTTGATAAATAAATCTCATCTTTTCTTTGTTTTTCAAAGGTGAACAAACTGGTATTACAGGGTGAGGTTTTCATTCATTCATTCATTTTCCAAACTGCTTTATCCCAACTGGGGTCGCGGGAGGGACCGGAGCCTATCCCAGAAACCAACAGGCGCAAGGCGGGGATCAACCCTGGGCAGGCGCCAACACACTGCGGGGGCACACGCACTCACACAGTCACACTCACATTCACACCTTAGAGGGCCAATTTAGAGTCACCAATTAACCTACATTGCATTCCTTTGGACTGTGGAAGGTAACTGGAGAAAACCCACGCGGACACGGGGAGAGCACGCAAACTCTGCACAGATGGGCCCTACGGCTGTCCCCAGGGTTCGAACCCAGGACCATCTCGCTGTGAGGGAGCAGCACTAACCACTGCGCCACCGTGCTGCCCCGGGGGAGGTTTGAGAAAGGTTTTATTGTGAAGTGAGACTATAAACAGTAGTTTGGGACATCACCTCCAGAATGAGTCTCTCTGAAGAACAGCAAACAAGAACTGACGAGAGGTGAGAGAATAAAATCATCAAAAATACCTTTAATTTTCTTGACTGGGATCTGCGTTGGAAAAAAAATCATTTAAATGTTCTAAATTATATGAGAGAGAAGAAGAAAGCAGTGTATGATAGTCTTAGAACAGTCTTGTGAAACCAGACAATTGTACATTATAGTGAGTGGAGAAGTTTTAGTCTGATTCAGGGATTTTTAAATGTTTAAACTCCACTCAACAGCTGCTTATTATTTGTATTCCTCCAGTCTGACTAAGAGATCAGACTCATCTGAACTCAGCGGTGTGTCCATGAAGAGTGACAAGTCAATTGAACCTCCAATTTACTTCAGCGAGAAAGAACGTTCTGATTTGAGGTAAAGATGGTGAAGGGAGCAGATAGAGGGTTTAGGTAGAACACAAGATGCTACTTAAAGCACCAAAACTTGTACAATCAAGACAAGGTGTTTCTTTGCCAGTGACCTTTAAGCTTTGTTACAGCTTATCATACCTGTGCTTAATTGTAATTTTATGTATAAGAATATTATGTGTAAGTGTAACAATTCAGCTTTTACATTAAAATGATCAATTTCAGAATATATTTATATATAATAAAAAATTAATTATAAGAACAATGTGCTGCTGTTGAACTTGAACTTGCACATCCTCTTGTTGAAAAGATGCCATTAATATAATAAAATGTCATGTGCACGTCCTGAGACACAGCACAGTTAGAAAGTGATTCTGAAAAAAGATCTGTTAATATAGAGAGTGGTGTTTCTTGTAATAAGAACAAAAACAGATCTGGAGAGAGTAAAACATTTTAGCTGATTAAAATGTGATGCTGTAATATTATACAACTGTAGAACTGGGGAAATCTCTGATTTTGCACTTAGCACTCAAATGTATGTATGTGTGCTCTCTTGAGTAAATGCAGATTGGTTTTATTCAAGTTCAAATCTGAAATATGAAAGTTATGCGTGAAATGTGTAGGGGATTTTGGGAAGAGATTTCATGAGAATGGTTGGTGAATGAGGCCCAGTGTTCTTTACATTTCGTACAGTTTTCAAAAGAAGAAATCAGTGACGGAGCACAGAAATCATTTGGAGTCCATATTCAAGGTGTGTGTTACTGTATATGTGTGGACATCTTGTTTAGAATTTTAAATGATTATTCAAATGTTTTTATAATATTTCTGCTTTGTTCCTAATCAGGAGCTGGAGCACAGAGTCATCTCCCTGCTGAAGAAGGAGCTGGAGAGATTTAAGAAGATCCTGAGTACAGATTACCCAGCATGCTCTGAGAGAGAGGTGGAGGATGAGGAGGATCAGAGCAGCGTCAGAGAGGAGCTGATGAAGATCACACTGAACGTCCTGAAGAACATGAAGCAGACAGACCTCGCTAACACACTACTGAGCAGTAAGAGCTCTGCAACATGCCATTATTACACCAGTTTAACTGTAGAGGAAGGACACAGATGTGGTCAGGGGTTAAAGTGCAAAAGCTATCATAACATCAATAACTGTACATTCTCTCAGTTTGATATTGTTGTTAATGAACAGACAGTAAAACACTTTTGATTTGATGTGTTTCTATATATTAGAGCTGGTCAGTGTGTATGGACAGAAACTCAAATCCAAACTGCTGGAGAAATGTAAAAGAGTTAATGATGGACTCTCCCAGCATGGAGCCTCAGCTCTTCTGAAGGAGATCTACACAGAGCTCTACATCACAGAGGGAGGCAGTGGAGAGGTCAATAATCAACATGAGGTGAGACAGATTGAGACCAGGAGACCAGCAACACAGGAGACACCCATCAGATGCAACGACCTCTTTAAAGACAAAGCCATCAGAACTGTGCTGACTAAAGGAGTTGCTGGAATTGGAAAAACCATCTCAGTGCAGAAGTTCATTCAGGACTGGGCTGAAGGAGAAGCAAATCAGGACGTCATCTTGATATTCCCACTTCCTTTTAGGGAGCTGAACTTGATGAAGGAGAAACACCTCAGTCTGATGGAGCTCCTTCATGGCTTTTTCCCAGAAATGAAAGGATTAAGATCAATAGACAGTGATGCCTACAAAGTTATGTTCATCTTTGATGGTCTGGATGAGTGTCGACTTCCTCTGGATTTCCACAACAATGCGGGTTTGTGGGATGTGTCAGAATCAGCCTCAGTGGATGTGCTGCTGACAAACCTCATCAAGGGCAATCTGCTTCCCCCTGCTCTCCTCTGGATAACTACTCGACCAGCAGCAGCAAATCAGATCCCTCCTGAGTGTGTTGACCAGGTAACAGAGGTACGAGGGTTCAGTGACCCTCAGAAAGAGGAGTACTTCAGCAAGAGGATCAGGGAGCAGAGTCTGACCAATAGAATCATCTCACACATCAAGTCATCAAGAAGCCTCCACATCATGTGCCACATCCCAGTCTTCTGTTGCATTGCAGCCACTGTTCTAGAGAGAATGTTGACTGAAGCAGAGAGTGGAGAGATCCCCAAGACTCTGACTCAAATGTTCACACACTTCCTCATCTACCAGATCAAACACAAGGGCCAAAAGTACCATGGGAAATGTGACACGGACCCTGATCAGACTAGAGAGAGTGTTCTGGCACTGGGAAAACTGGCTTTCCAACAGCTGGAAAAAGGCAACCTGATCTTCTATGAGGAAGAGCTGAGAGAGTGTGGCATTGATGTGAGAGAAGTGTCAGTGTACTCAGGAGTGTGTACCCAGATCTTCAGGGAGGAGTTTGGGCTGCACCTGGGGAAGGTGTTCAGCTTTGTGCACCTGAGTGTTCAGGAGTTTCTGGCTGCTCTCTATGCATTGACTTCCTTCAGCTCCAACAAGAGCAATGTAGGAAAACAAACCACTGGCCTCTCTGGTCTTCTCCACAAGTCCTCAGTGTCTGACCTGCTGAAGAGTGCAGTAGACAAGGCCTTACAGAGTGAGAATGGACACCTGGACCTTTTCCTGCGCTTCCTCCTGGGTCTCTCACTGGACTCCAATCAGACTCTCTTACGAGGCTTCCTGACACAGACAGGAAGCAGCTCTCGCAGCAAAGAGGAAACAGTGAAGTACATCAAGGAGAAGATCAGGAAGAATCCATCTCCAGAGAAATCCATCAATCTGTTCTACTGTCTGAATGAGCTGAATGATCACTCACTAGTGCAGGAAGTACAAACATACCTGAAGAGACGTCAGTACTATCGTCTACATGGACTCAGTCTCTCTCCTGCTCAGTGGTCAGCTCTGGTGTTTGTGTTGCTGAACTCAGAAGAGGATCTGGATGTGTTTGATCTGAGTAAATTTGACAGATCAGATGAATGTCTTATGAGGCTGCTGCCCGTGGTCAAAGCATCCAGAAAAGCTGAGTGAGTGTTTTTTTAAATTAATAAATGTCTTACTGCACTTTGTTGTAATTTCACACTTCATGATGCTGATGATAATCATTAATTACATACTTATTGTAATCACACACTGCTGTTACATCTCACTGTGTGTGTGTGTGTGAGGACAGTGTTCTAATATCTCATCATTTCTCTCCCAGTCTGCGGTACTGTAAACTAACAGGTGAAAGTTGTTCAGTTCTGGCCTCAGTTCTCAGTTCAAACTCCTCAAGTCTGAGAGATCTGGACCTGAGTGGTAATAAGCTACAGGATTCAGGAGTGAAGCTGCTCTCTACTGGACTGGAGAATCCACACTGTAAACTGGAGATACTGAGGTCAGAACATCATCATGATCATCATCATCACTGTGCATATCCTGTGTGTGTTGTTGTCGTTGTTGTGTGTGTGTGTGTGAGTGTGTGTGTGTGTGTGTGTGTGTGTGTGTGTGTATGTGTGTGTGTATGTGTGTGTGTGTGTCAGTGTTGGTGAGTAACAGAACAGATGAACCGACGTTACATATTCAGATTAATTAATATGTGTAACAGTTTTCTCATTACCATCTATTTACAGTTTTTTACACTAATTTTCACACTTGTGTCAGTACCATGTCCACTTTTTCAATACACTTCACACTGAGAGCTTTACAAACACACACCTGAACACACCAGTTAACTTCCTGTTCAAAATGCACTAAAACCAACAAAACACTTCACACTTCATACAAAAGTGACTCCTGCTGCCACAACTGCACACACCCAGTATACTACTGACACACAAAGTACAATGCACAACAAAACACAAACACCTTGAAGCACTGCAACATGAAAATACGTTGTGTATCCTACATTTCACACAGTATCACACTGCAACATACAAGAAGAAATATTACACACCTTACACTAACTATTCTAATAAAAACTAATACATATCACACTCAGCTGTGTGTTATATACTGTAAAATACACTACAATCAGCTACTGAAAATACCTTCACAACAATAACACACTCTCACTGTTTACAGTCATTTACACACACACAGATCAGCCATAACATTATGAGCAGCTGCTTAATACTGAGCACAACAACCTGCAGCAGCATTACAGTAACACTTTCAGCAGTTTGAGCTCCAGCAGCTCGTCTAGTGTCCATCAGTGTCTCAAAACTCACGTTTACTGCCCCATCAATCCTAAGGTCTTCTGAATTTGGTGGTATTAAATCTCAACATCATACAGGGAAAATTCATGCAAATATGAAATATACTGTAAATATCAAAGAATTTTACTACAGATGACAACACGCTGCAACAACCCAACTTTCAGGCTAAAATCAGAATCATCTGAATGACAGTAACTGGCTTTTTACAGTAGTTTCATGTTGAAATGCATCAGAGCTTCATCTGAAGTGGTTCAAGGTTTGTTAATGTTTAAACTGAATGTTAAACTGTTTTGATCAGAGGACTCCAAATTCATGTAAGAATTGTTGTGAATGCTGGTTCTGCTGCTGGTGAACACCGGAGAGAGGGATTTAAGAATCTTGGAGAAAGTTGTCACTGAATGTGTTCTGTGTGAAATCAATGCAGTGTTATGGCTGATCTGTGTGTGTGTAAATGACTAAAATGGTGAGAGGTGTTATTGTTGTGAAGGTATTTCAGTAGCTGGATTCGTAGTGTATTTATAGTATATAACATTACAGAGTATATGTATTAGCTTTTAGCTAGAATATATGGGCCTGTATGTGTAAATATTTGTTTCTGAAAGTTGCAGTGTAGTAATGTGTGAAATGTAGGACACACAACGTATTTACATGGGTTTGTGTGTGTGTTTTGGTGTGTGTGTTAGGGCTGCACGATATATCGTTTCGCATCGCCACATTGTGATGTAACGCATGCAATAGTTCAGTGATGTCAAATAATGCAAATTAAAGTGGCACTACAACACTGTAGTGTTTTTTCTAAACTAGCAAATGTCACACTCAAACAATCCACAAAAGTCTGTCTAATATAATTTAGTTCAATTTAAAGGTTTTGCCGGAGCTTGTTGCCAAAAGCAGCAGGCATGTACTACAGGCGAGTAAACAAACATTGCTGATCGCAGGAGCAAAACCACCAACCACAAACATCTTGATCAACGAGCCTTCTAGCCGTCATTTCACCGGTGTACAAAATGAGCGAGAAACAGGAGAAAAGCACTGAAAAACAAAGATTTTAAATACAAAAAAGAAATTTAAACGCCAGCTGTGTGGAATTATTTGCCACAGAAAATATGATATTTACAAAAATAGGTTATTTGTAGACAGTGTCTTGCAGTTTGCCTTGCAGAGTGCCGTCCAAAGCAACAAACTATGTCGGATGCCTTTGCCAATGTTGCGCCGTATGAGAAAGGTTCCAAACGACAGACAGTACACAATTGATATGATAACTTTCATCTTGAAAAGACATGGTACCAATTTAGTACAGTTAAAGAGGGTTTTAAAAACATGATCCGGTCTCTTGACAAACGGTATGTACTACCATCAAGGACCCAAAGTTGGGAGCAAGCTAACGGGGAAAGCTAAGGGTAACCGAGGACACACAAGGTGGACACAAGAACAGGACTAAATAACTCAACTTAAATGGTGTCATCTGATGCCGCTTAACAGGGTCCAAAGGGGCACTCGTGAAAGGAGCCGTGACACTCGTTCTCTATTTAGTACTGATTAAGTTGTCCTTACCATTATTCTTGGACAAAATCAGCTCAATCAATTAATACACCTTTTTTAATCCTGTATTTTAATATCGCAGAAAGAATAAATATTGCAATGTGATTTTTTTTCCCAATATCTTGCAGCCCTAGTGTGTGTGTGAGTGTGAGTGTGTGTGTAGATGTGTAAGTGTGATGAGTTTTACCCTCCTCTTCTGCAGGTTGTAAGTGCAGGCTTGGTGAAGGCTGCTGCTCTGGCTTCAGCCTGATATATCAAAACCCCCATCACACCCGAGAACTGCAGCTGAACCATACAATGATGTAGGAGATTCAGGAGTGAAGTGTGCCTCTGTTCTCTATTGGAGAATCCACTGTACACTGGAGACACTATGTGAGTTAATTTATGTACTGTTCAGCACACACTGTATGTAGATATGTGTAAGGAGTGTGAGAGTGATGCTGCATGATGTGTGTGTGTGTGTGTGTGTGTGTGGTGAGAGAGTGTAGGCAGCGTGGTGTGTGAGATGCGTAAGTGTATGTGTTTATGTGTGTTTGGGTGAGTTTGAGTGTGTGTGTGTGTGTGTGGGTGTGTGCAGATGTGTAAGTGTGATGAGTTTCACATCCTTCTCTCTGCAGGTTGTCTTGGTGCAGGGCTACAGGTGAAGGTGCTGCTCTGGCTTCAGCCTGATATCAAAACCCCTCATCACACCTATAGAACTGCAGCTAAACCAAGGTACAAAGTAGGTGAGGATTCAGGAGGAAGCAGCTTCTGTCTTGACTTCTGGAGAATCAGCCACTGCAGCACTGGAGACACTGTGGTGAGTTACTCATGTACTGTTCACACACACTGTGTATATGTAGATATGTGTATGAGTGTGAGAGTGATGTTGCATGACGTGTGTATAAGGGCGGTGTGTGCTGTGATGAAAGTGTAAATCAGAAAAAAATGCTCTTCCAGTCCCTGGTCTTAACCCCTGGACTGGGTTTTTTGTTTTCCTACATTTATACACCTCTCTTCAGAACACATTACTTCCAGATCACACCCATCTTTACTGTTTCACACCTTCTGGCCTCACCCCACGTCCAGCCCAGAAGTGTGGTCATCTCTAATTTCATAAAAGGCTAATACTTGGCGACCAAAGGCATTAAGACATATTGATTATTAGAGTTACAAAAGACACTACAAACTATAGAACACATTTTAAGGTAATATATGCCTTAGTGCTCATATGCCATACAAACAGAAGGGTGCTCTGGTTATAAAGTAAAGTTCAACAGCAAACGTATCATATTCAGTGCATACTAGTGGTGGGCCGTTATCGGCGCTAACATGCTGCGTTAACGCAGACTTTATCGGGTGATAAAAAAAAAATATCGCTGCTAATCTATTCACAAAGTTGGGTTGAGCTGGGTCTTATACTATTTAAAGCGGCGATGACTTTCACCTTGATATTTTAGCGCAGATGTATACCTAGCCGAATTGCACTGTAGGGGCGAGAAACGCAGTCTTCTAACCTGTGTATGCTTCGTTGTAGAGGGCAAAGTATAACACGATACTTAAGTGAAAGTAATAGATACCACTAATAAATGTTACTCTAATACGCGGAAAGTCGCACGTCACCTTTATTTAAGTTTAAGTACTGAAGTAACATGAAAAAATACTTAAGTATTACAAAAAGTATATCTTCTTTTCACCGCGTTGTTGCATTATTGCCATTAACACTACAAAAACCCAATGCCTCCCACTTCAGCTTGTAGAACCTGCAAGAATATGAACTGGTAGAATGCTGCAAAAAGAAGCCCCAGCTAAACTGATACAGAAAAGGAGTCATTGGTTTATTTTATTAATTAATTGTAAGACTACACACAGCCACAAAACAACATGGTAGTGATCTGACACAGGTCTGCGAAAAAAATACACATGTATATGTTAATCAGGAGGACAGTGCACATGTAAATGCAGCCTGCTTCCAGAAAATAAAAATGTAGTGAAGTAAAAAGTACAGTATTTATTCTAAATGCAGTGAAGTGAAAAGTTTCCAACAAAATACTACCAAGAGAAGCACAGATCCTCAAAATCCTACTAAGTACAGTACTTAAGTAAATGTACTTAGTTAATGTCCACCTTCATATCAGAAATTACCACATCAAACGTGACGTATAACATGTACATGTAAACAGTCTATCACTAATTTTATGTAGGCCTACAGTTCAAAAGTCATGTTTAACTGAATAAACAGTTAGTAAACACAGTAAAATCAACAAAAAAAACAGTTAGTAAACACAAGTACATCTTATTGAACATAATTTATTTTCACCAATTATTTATAGTGAATGCTTAGCAGTTTCAGATGCATTTGAAACAGGAGATGAGCCCCTGGTCTAATGCACCACCTGGCTTGAGAAACCCGCTCTCAAAGATTTACTTTGTCATTATTTGGGTAGCACACATATTCTGAATGCCTTCAGAATTCAAGTAATTCAAGCACCTCAACTCGTGATCACCTTGTTTATGGCAAGCGTGCTCTATGTGTTATCTAGGTGACCTGGACAAACTCCTAGGTTCAAAGTGCTAATACGTCAAACAGATATGAATATGTATGTTTGTCATCAAAGTCAAAGTAAACTTTGTCATTTCTGCTATATACTGTACAGATATACAGAGAGACGAGACGACACAGCTCTAGTTTCACAGTGCAACATTAAACAGTGGCAAAGAACAAATAGAAAAGCATAGAATAAACTAGTGATGTGCAGATGAAGCTTCATGAAGCATTTGCTGTAAGTTTTGATGCCACTCTAAACTTTAAGAAATACAGCCTTTACGCCAGGATTTAACAAAGGCTACGCTCACACTGCCAGCCACATCGCTCAATTCCACCTGCCTAGATGGATTTGTCTATCTTGGACGTTCACATTCATAACTACAAGTGACCTGTATCTGACTGTAATGTGAATGATCGTCCTCCGAACGCCAATACGCAGCACATCGACAAGTATAACGGGTCAGCCGCGCCACCAACAACAAAAACGTCATAACGGTGGGGACGACCTTGGCGTATGTATTAAAAATGGAGGCATTAGTAGCTCACGCATGTATCACACTTTGCTCTGGAGGACGACAAACAGTGAATCAGCTGTACATGAGCAGGTCGAAAAGGAGAAAAAAAGTCAGGCGGCTAGCTTTTTCTGTTATCGCAGTTTCTCCATTTTACCTTCCTACATGCCGTGCAGGCTGATGATGCACTCAAAAAAATAACTTATTAGGGTGAACGAATGAAATTATGGAAGAATTTCCGCCTAAATCAAATGCTTTAATTTAGCTAGAAAGAATTTTCTTGACTGACCTAAATGTAAATATGCTGAGCCAACCTCATGTATTTGGGTTACTGTTAGTTAATTACCAAGTATTCTTCAAATCCACATGCATTTGTAAGGGTAAATGTTGGTTAATATTTATGTAGGATCTCACTTGATTTTATTGGGGCATCTGAACTTGTATGATAGGATATGAGTTTCTTAATTTAATTGGGTAGTGTCTCATATTTTAAAATAGTACACTTACATAAATTAATTATGCTAATCCAACAAAAAGTTTTGTCTATTTGTCAGCAATACTCTACGCTAAGAAACAAACTTTCTAATCATAAGAAAATACAAGTTTCTGACAGTGTTGAGACCAGAGATGTGCATTCAAAACAAAGGAGAAACCCTGCTTTTATTCAACCCACATTCCAAACATAGAAAATAGGATTGAAAATAGCAGAAGGTCAACATCAGTAAATCTACAAATGTAAATGACAGACTTCCCGTTAATGGTAGGCAACTTAACACTACAGCAAAATAGTGAAAGCTCTCATGAAAGAGATAATAAAATGCCTAAGTACTGTTTATACTGGTATATAAACAAATTGTGCAAATAGAAAACCCTTTTCCTACACATTTATATCCCAGAAGAGTAGCTAGTGCATCCTGGGAAAATCACTACCACCCCCTCCACACGCTTTAAGGTTACATTTATCAAGTTCACCCCAGATGATGTCAAGTTTGGACAAGAAATACACAAAGCAAACTGAATTTGTTGGAATAAGGTTTCATCAGAAAAGGAAACAGCTTGCTGTGAAAACACAACGTAAAACTCAGGCAGACATCTTGGTAGAAAACTATGAACAAAATAGCATATCTGGCACCTGTACTGTTTTCGTTCAATGGATGATAAAGGAATGGAAATTCTTCCACAGGTGGTGGCTGCTCTTTTGTCAGGGAATAATAATTGTTGAATATGGCCCGACTGATAAAATAATAATAAAGTGGGCGCTCCTAAAGTGCATTACTCTCTTGGAGGTATAAAAAGGGAAGTGATTTCTGCAAACTAAACCTTAGAATTATGTTGTGCTGGATACAGATTATTATTCTAGTAAATTTTAAGTTGTTACATGATATGCTAAAACTACATGATTTAAAACGGTTCAACTTCAAAACATGATTTTATGTAATAGAAGCTACATGTTTGACTTAGGGTAATGTAACAGACACCCAGGTTGCTTTTTTGAGTGTACTGTATGACTGTGTGTGTGTTATGTGTGTTATTGGAGCAGGTGTTTTTACCAAACTTCTAAGCCTAAAACGCAATGTAGAGCAAGGCAAGCAAGTGTGTGTGTGTGTGTGTGTGTGTGTGTTGTTATGTGGTGGTGGTGTGTGTGTGTGTGTGTGTGTGTGTGTGTGTGTGTGTGTGTGTGTAGATGTGTGTGTGTAGATGTGTGTGTGTGTGTGTGTGTGTGTGTATGTGTGTGTGTGTGTGTGTAGATGTGTGAGTGTGTGTGTGTGTGTGTGTGTGTGTGTGTGTAGATGTGGGTGTGATGAGTTTTACTCTTCTCTGCAGGTTGTATATGTACAAGCAGGTGAAGGTTGTGTTGCTCTTGGCTTCAGCTCTGATATCAAACTCCTCGATCACACCTGAGAGAACTGCTATGAACTACAATGACAGAGATCAGTGAAGCAGCTCTCTGTTCTACTGGGAGAACCACACTGTACACTGAGACACTGGCAGTGAGTTACTCATGTACTGTTCACACACACTGTATGTGGTAGATATGTGTATGAGTGAGAGGATGCTGCATGATGTGTGTGTGTGTGTATGTGTAAGAGAAAGCCCCAGTCCAGCAGAAATCTCCTGCATGTGTGATCACGTTGTTCAAACTGTGGAAAACTTGATGTCTGACTGCAGATAATGTTCATGTCTGATCATTCTGTCTGGATTCTCTGGTTCTACAGCATCAACTGGGCAAACATTCACGAGGAAAAGATGAGGAGGTCCTGCTGACCCTGTTTGTGTGTGTGTGTTTGTGTGTGTGTGTGTTTGTGTGTGTGTGTAGATTGGGACAGAATGTTGCATTGTGGGTAATATCATTCATACATACCTTTATAATGATTGTTTCTGTTGTTTTAATTTAGGGATGCACCGATACCACCCCCTGTGCAGTGTGTCAGCCGTCTGGAGGTGTTTAAAATGTAAATGTACTAACCGTTCAAAAGCAACGCAACACAAAAATAACTCAGCATGACAAGTTCTGTCACTGAATCGCTATTTATCCAGCCTGCCGCTAAAAAATGCACCAGCACATTTTCAGGCCTTTGCCATTCTCTTATTGCACCTTGCATGGTGTGCCAGGCAAAAAACAAGTTGAACAGGAAATGAAAGGAATAAAAGTTGCAATAATAAGCATGCAAAAATATACGTTTTTTAACGACTGGAGGGTGGGGGTACTGCAGTACAGCAATATCAATCATCTGAATCAGACACTCCCATGTGATTTTGGTGTTTTCCAAATGATCAGAATTAGTGTTTTGAAAATATCCTTTAATACCAAAAGTACAAAAGCAATGATGACATAGTTATAAAATATTTTTGTAATTTGTAATATAAAATAACATTTGTGTTTAATAATAAGGTCGACCACAAAAAGTGGTTAAAAGCCATTTTTATGAACTGACTTTTCAGCATTTTGGAGGCTACTTGGTACGGAGAGGAGCATATGGACGTGGTGGTGGCGGGAGGTAGAGGTCACAAGATGGGTCAGAGGTACGGAGGCTGGCGATCATATACTGTTTTTGTTTCTTATAAAACGCTCCTGAAAGAATCTTTTGTTGAAACATAATTTTTGACTTTATTTTACAGTTATGCCTTATTCCATTTTGTTTTAGCAGCCATATAAACAAAATATTTTCTGAACTCATGAGTAAAGCAGAATCCGCCAGACCAAACTTTACCATTGGCCGAAGAACTGAGGATAAATTGGAAAACAAGGTGTCATGTCTCCTAGACAGCCGGCCACTCAGAGACCTGCATATAGTTCACGGGTTCAGGGTTCACGCTGTATGTCCACATATACATATGTTATGCTCGGCCCTCCTCTTGTGTTCAGTTGCTTACACTCATTGCTTGGTCTCAGCTTTGTCATGTGTTTAGCTAGCTACATATAAGTCCTGTCTTTTGTGTTGATGATTGTCGGTGCACCATCACTATGCCCTCACTTTGCCTCTGTGCGGCGAATGCCATTGCCAAACCCTGTGACTCCCTTACCTCCGCCTGCCTGTCGCCTGCTGTCTGCCTGCCCGGGAGTTAAGTTTGTCTTTGTCTAAAATGCAAGTTAGTCATAGTTCGTTAGCAGTAGGGTTAGCCTTTAGGTTAGCTTAGCATTGTTAGCTTTAGAGTTAGGCCATGTTCCCTGACCTCACTCCCTTAGCAGTTAGCATTAGCAGTAGCATTAGCTTAAGCATAATTAGCCTTTAGCCATGTTAGTTTTAGGTTTAGAGTTAGGTCTTAGCATTTGATGTTTCCTTGATCTTCCTGTACCTGTCCGCCCCTCATTCTGGGGCCCCTGCCTCTGTAAGTTCTGTCCAGTTCTGCCTGCCTCTGCCCCGATCCCCTAGCAGCTGCAGGTTGTGCACGCGGGAATGTGCCTGTCTCTCAGCCCTTGGTCTCATGCAAGCCGTTCTTTCTGGTTCGGTCCCCAAGTTGCTTCCCCTGTCTGCCCTGTTCATTAACAAAACCATGTCCTTCAACAAACCTTCCTGCAATCTATGTCAACAATACACACAACGTGACACATGGTTTCTGTTGTGCAAGAAAGTTTGCTCACTTGCTTATATTTATTTGGAATTGGCAACACGGACTAATGGTGTGGTCCATGTGGTTAAGCGTCCAAGAAATACTGTAGAATTGCGCCCACATGCTCTGATGCTGATCAAGGCAATCACCAAGCAAATATGTAAATATAGAAAAGGCAGGACAACTCTGGCAGGCACCAACACACCAGTAGTACATGTAATACACCCTAATATTCAAAATGCATGCACCTCATCTCAAAAAAATTCAGAATAATGTGAAAGTTCAACATTATGTCACCTATTTCAGAAAGTAAACCTATATGTAGTATCCATTATATAGAGTGAAATATTTCAAACATTAGCGAAAATGGAAATCCGCTGTCCATAAAGCTTTGTCAGCAGAAGCAAGCATGAAGTGCTCTATAATTTCTGGTATTGCAAGATCAGGGAATTCTCGTGAAACAGAAAGGACTCATACTGGGCAGAAGGTTATAAACCTGACCATCACTGGACTGTGAAACTTCACACTGGTCTCAAGCAACGACCAGCCTTCCACTCTTCTCCAGACTCTGTGAACCTTGGATTTCAAATGACATGCAAAATTACTTTCATCTGAAAGAGGACTTTTGACCACTGATCAACAGTCCAGCCTTTTTTCTCTCACAGCCTGTGAGATGCCTACTGTTCTGTTTAGAAGTGGCTTGAGTCACAAGTGAATGCAAACAGTTGTAGTCCATGTCTAGGATTTATAGCCTTGATGCCACCCAGCCTTATCCACCTTGTGAAGCCCCCCAAATTCTTGAATGATTTTTGCTTGGACAATCCTGTGGTTATCCCTGTTGCTGAAAAACCCTTCCGGACCACACACTTTTTTCTTTTCCACTCAACTTACAAGTATTATATGCTTGATACAGCACTGCACCATTTCTTAATGACCTGCATTCTTGTGGATATCGGTTTGTCAGCAGTCTTCCCATGATTGTGTGGTAGCCTACTGATCTAACGAGACCAATTCAGTGTTCGTGTCCTGCTGCAGGTGCCTGATTGGTATGACCACTGGCACCTTGACTTGTACCATACTTTTGGCTTGCATTTTGACAAATTGCATTTTCAGTCTTCAGAGTTCCATCTAGTGGTGCCAAACTTACAGCAATGCTTCATGAAGCTTTTTATCTGCACATCACTAACCATGACCTTCCAATATTGAACTTTTCTATAATATTCTAATTTTCTGAGACACTGAATTTTGGGTTTTCATTATCTGTAAGCCATAATCATTAACATTACAAGAAGTAAAGGCTTCAAAATATTTCACTTCATGTGTAATGAATTCATATAATAGAGTTTCAATTTTCTGAATGAGTGACAAAAATAGTGAACTTTTATATTTCATCTAACCTGGGTATTAGCTTTTCAATCTGTTATTTGTCCATAACATTCAGGCTCTATTGTTCTTGTCCTAATGTAGTTCAAACAGGCTTGATATCATTGGCAGTGCTACACCTACATCAAGATGTCAGAATCTTTTAAGCACTTGTTCTATTTCATTTAATGCACAATTTGGATGTGCAGTTTGTATTGGTATGTAGTATTTGTCGTTTGCATTTCTGTCTCATGTGTGATGTGTATGCATGTTCTTATATTGTTTGATTAAAAGTATTTTACTTAAATGGTGTTGTCTTACTAAATAAATGTACCATTGACCTATAAATAACATCTGCAGTTATCACGCCAGTTTAATTTAAACCTAAACTGATTTCAGGAAGTTGATACTACACGTGTAATTTACACGCATTGCCAATGGGGGATATGATGCAATTTCAAGTTTATAATTGTGTATCTTCAATTTATCTTTTAGGAATTTAATCTACAAAATGATACAATTGAAATCAAATATATTTCCCATTCCTTAGACAGTTGTTGATGCTGGCTGTTTTTCTTCGACGAATTTCAAAATAGTCAGTAATTCGTCATGTCAGTCCTCAACACAAAAGTTGTTAGAGTTTGGTCTGGTGTCGCTTCACTTTGTCTTGGTCTAAATCTTGGTCTCGATACCCTGATCTTGGTAGTGTCTTGGTCTTAAATAGCCATTCTTTGTTCATTCACATGTTCTTTAAGTTCTGATATCAGTCTTATTGAGCAGAGATGAGGTCAAATGGTAGATGTGGCGGAACGTAGCGTTCTTTAACGGAGTATTAATGTGAGCTGAAGACTCCATTTAGAGTTTGATTGCCCAGCATCCCGAACGTTAATCTATTATATAATTGAAGTACTTGCACCTAACAGCTTTGTCTCTACTGTTGGTAGAGGGTACGTGGATGCTTTGATGGCTTTTTACGCTATTTAAGTCCCTGGGGTCCAGGCAGACCCTGAGTTTGTTTCCGTGCGAGGTTTTTCAACGCTTGAAAAAAGCATGTGCATTGACCCATTCTGTCAGTTCTGTTACCTTGGTGACTTATCCTGGTGTCCTCCATGTTCTGTAGCTCCTCTTTCAGGTTACCGTGAGAGCTAAGGGGACCCTTCTCTGTGGACACACCACTGGTATTGCTCCTGGATCAATGTGAATGGTGCACTCTCCTGGGAATAATCCTACACCTTTAAAGATATCCGAGAACTCTTCCATGATAGACCGTCGGTCATTGCGCGGTGACTGACAATACGAGCTTAATCAAGTCTAAATCTAGACATGCTGCTTCAGCACTGGCGCTGTGTGTGCATCTATTATGTAGAGCTACCATTTTGTTATTTTTTGCTTTATGTATTGTATAATTTTTGTCTGACTTATAACATTTTTTTTTCAACTTTTTTTTAGGTTGTTATTATTAGGGCGGATTGCTGCCCTAATAATATTTATTGTTTCTTTTATTTGGTTGTTGTTTTTTTTTGACATTGTTGTGGTATTTTGTTGTTAAGGTTCCGTTTCTTTAAAATGCTAGTTCACTTTCCCCGTTCAATCTTAATGTGCTTTGTCGGACTGACTATTTTGCAAGATCAAATACATTAAAGCAAATTTCCACAACCAAAGTGAACACTTCAAGACCAAACTCACCAAAAGATAAGGGGAAGTTGCTTAATTGTCAACATGGCCTGAAACACCAGGTAAAGTGGAATCTTCATCTGTACATGTGTGAAAAGGCGCTGCGGGTAACCGTGGTCACCAGTAACATCATTGGTTGTGTCTTGTTTTACCTATATGTGGTAAAAATAAAGCAGTGTAGTATTTATGTAAAACAACTAAACAGTTTATTTGTTAACTTACGAGACCGGACATCACACACAACGGCATTCAGCAACTGCTCCCAGGACCCCTCCGCAACAGCCCTATATACAGTATCTATATGGTGTCCATAGACATGCCTGGATTAATTAACTTCAACATATCCAATATTAAGAGGTGGCACTTGGAAGTGAGCAGAAGCTGAAGTATAAGTCCCATGAGTAAAAGACCTCAATAATGCAAATATTCTCAGTGTTGTGGTCTCGGCTGGTCTCAAAATAAAATCCCGAGCACAAATACGGCTGATTCTGAGACAAAACCACCATTAACTGGTCTCAAGTACTACAACACTAGTTATGACATCACATACCCCTAGGTAGCTTTTAGTGCCCCGAGAGCAAATATGCTTGACTTGTTAGAGCTGCCAATTAATATTGAAAAAGCAGATCATTACGGTTTTGGCGGTTAATTTCATAGCAACGTTATTCTTAAAGATTTTCAGCATTGTTATGGTTCAGGCTGTACAATCCATTTTATTTGGACCACTACTACTACTACTACTACTACTACTAATAATAATAATAATAATAATAATAATAATAATAATATAACAACAACAATAGTCGCAAGTCACAATTAACGGGATCCAAGCAAAAATCTCAACAAGCAGTACAAAAGCAGCCGATACAGAATAACTTGTTAGGCATCAGCAGAGAAAATTTGGCAACTCTACTCAACTCTGCTGCTCATCCCATTAATGCATTTTCTTTACAAATGGTTCACCATTTGAAATGGAAATAAACATGCTTTTCAATGGTATAAGATTTATTGCTAAGAAGCTTTGTTACAACAGAACTAACCAAACAAAGAGTGGTTCAGGATACATTTAAATGCATAATGTACTTGAATCGTGAAATTCCCTTTGAGGAAATGTGAGGAGATATTTAACTTCATACAGACTAGAGGTCGAACAATATGAGTTTTTCTACAGCCGATGCTTAGAATTCAGGGTCAGCTGATGGACAATATGTCCTGCTAAAAAATGTTTAGATAAAAGGTTTAGAAATTTAGAGCATTTATCAAGCAGAATGTTTATAAGGTTTTTAGAACACAAGTGTAAACTCAAATATAAGCTTCAACAACGTCAATAAAATTTACAAATATAGCAAAAGTACACAAGTGAAAACGTGTACAGGGTTATTTTATGGCAGAGACATTCTAATACTGAAGCTGATATTTTATATTTATATCAAATGGAAAACAGCTGTTACTCAGCAATATGCAGTATATATCAGCACTTCTGGTGATGTTCTAAACGTTCTGTTGGACACCACCTCTAACACCAACATCTACTGTATATCTACATGGACGTATGTGCCGATACATATGGTACATGTTGTAGATTATAGATCTGAAGATTAGAAGGTTGATTTTTCTACTGAGTGCCCTTTACGAGAAGGATGCTGGCCGAGCCACTGCTGTAGCTCATCTTGTTGCAGTGCTCAGTTCTGGCTGAAATCATCTCCTGCAACAGATACACACATATTGTAGGTTAGACATTTCACAGATTTTGGGGTGGTGGCGATCAAGTCAGGATGCTTGCCTCTGGACCAAGAGGTCATGGGTTCAAATCATTCATTTAGCACTACCTTCAATGGGCCCCTGAGCAAGACCCTTAACCCCAACATGAATCCATGTGGAAGCGGCAGAAACACAGCACTGGAACTAACCATGCTTCATCAAACACTGACGTGTTCAAAACAGCTCTGACAAAAAGACAAGAGCTAAAAAATAACGACAAAAGCTTTCAAGTTATCAGGAAGAAAGTTATATTTATAAATTAATATATTTTTCTAGTTGAATGTTTAACAACTGTGACATGATATTTTGAAAGAATGAAGTGTCGTCCGCTTTTATGTGCATTTTTTGTGAAATATGTTAGAAGTTTGAGTGAATGTAGATATTATGGAAAATGATAGATAAATGAAAGGAAGAAATTGTCATTTCCGTGTGAACATTATATATCAACTCATATAAACTATTAGAACATTGAATTGACCAAAAATGCATTATACTGTGATATATATATATAATTTTCGGGATATTAGATTTTGGTCATATTGCTTGGCCAAACATGCAAAAGTGCTGCTTTGTTTAGTCACAGTAAGAATTTTAAAATTCTTGAAAACTAAACTTGGAGGACAAAATGCATTTTTTAAAATGTTTGAGTATTTTTTAGCACTTGTCTTAGTTTGGTCAGAGCTCGTTTAAACACATCAGTGTTTGATGAAGCCTGGTTCGTACCAGCGCTGTGTTTCTGCTGCTTCCACGTGCCGGTGTGAAACACTGCAAACCCTCATCCACATGATGAGAAAGACGTAGACTTGTGGATATACCACCAAATAGTTAAATTAAAGTTAAAAATTAAACATTAAATTAACATTGGTCTTACGGTGAAGAAACTCTTTACATTCAGATTTACAGCATTTAGCTGACGCTCTTATCCAGAGTGACTTCCATTGTCCTAATTTCAGGGACTGTCTCCCTGCAGCACCTTGGCATTAAGGGTTTTGCTCAGGGATCCTATGATGGACCACCACTAGACCACCACCACCACCCCCGACAGAAATGGACTGTGATTCAGGTCTGAGCAGCAGTAAAAGAGCAACAACAAACAGAGTTGAGCTGGCGTTTGCTCAGAGCTGTGTTTGCACTTCCAGCCAGACACACTGACCTTTGTGAGTGTTGGTTTGTGGACACAGTGTATGTAGGGTTTGGGTTCTTCTTCAATCGCGTTAAGGTAGGTCTTGTAGCAGATCCCACAGTCTATCAGCGGCTAAAGAACATGACAAGCAGATTACTGTAATGTAACAACACAAACTGCAGAACGATACAGAAATAAAATTGAATTGAATTGAACTTAAAACATACTCTGTCATTCCTGAAGGCACATTTGCTGTAAGTGGCATCTGCGGTTCCTTTGCGGCATCTTGTGGCTTTCAGTTGAAAGTGATGGTAGAGAAACTGCACACCAAATCCTGCCTGGATAACAAGTGTTGGGCAAGTTAGTTCCAAAATGCAACACATTATGGATTACTAGGTAGTGTTATTTCAAAGTAAACCGTTACATGACACTATTACTGTGTCTCAGTGTTGAGAGTAATGTTGGAAGTAAATTACAGTAAAGTACAACTTTTTGCTATAATACATCAAATGTATGGCATTAGTAATAAATATTCAGTAATATTATACTTGTTACATATTTCGGTAACACATATTACAACACATTTTAACTTGAAATTCAGTGCTGTTTTATTTTTAAGTGTCCAGACATTAAGGGCTTATGAACCCCCTTGTAATTGTTCTGTTGTAATAATAATAATAATAATAATAATAATAATAATCTAACATTATTATTATTATTATTATTTTTATTTTTTTTTAAATCATCTCCTACAAAATGGATTGTGCAGTTTGAACCATAAGTCGCAGAAGGCTTAACTTTCCAGGGTAAGTAGGAATGCTATGAAACTTGTCATAGGCTGAAAATCATAGTGATCAGCCGATAATTCTGGCTACAGCAAATGAAAGACGTTCTGACACTAAGAAATGCTACATAAATGTAGGCAGTGTGATTCAGTGAGGCATGTCACACAATGATGTCACATAGGCCAGATCATAGTTCAGACTTTTATAATTTTATAATTTCACTGTATTGTTCTACACACATACACACACACTGCTGATGGCCAGTGCTGACCCTTTTATTCTGCTTTTTGTGGCATATGCTTGGACCATGCCTGTGCCATGGCTATATTAATTAGACCTTTAAGACAACAGTAAAATAGTGTGAGTAAAAGAGCTACACCATGTCGCTGGATGTAGAGTTGTGGCCAAAATGCAATTAATTGCGAAGTCCTTTCTATGAAAATTAACTTCAACACAAAAATCTCAATTGCTGTAGTAATGGTACCAAAACATCCTCTAGGAGCAAATTTGTCCAACAATTTAGGAGCAATTTGGGCTACTGAAATATTGGGTCTATGGCCAGAAACCTCCCCAAATCTTAATCCTATCAAGAACTTGTGTTCAATTTTCCAAAAACAGGTGGACAAACAAAGCCCCATAAATTGTGACAAATTCTAATCACTGAAAAAGCAAGAATGGGTAACCATCAGTCAGGATTTGGCAAAGAAGCCGATACCCACTATACCAGTGGTCCTCAAGCTTGTTCTGTCATTCTCAACTTAAAATCGAGATGAATTTTCTAGCCTCACTTGTCCCATAGTGACCCAACAAAACACTTATCAGATACATTAACTTTTACCTCTAAATCAGTAGCGTTAAGCACATCAGATACAACATCAACTTCTGCTGGAAGTTGTTTAAGATACACAACACACATTGGTCACTCCTCGTGCCCCAGTCCTGCTACATGAATGCAAAAGCAAGATACCCCTCATCATACTTTATTTTTGGTTGCCTTTTCGATTGATTTGGCCCGTCTGTCTTCTGTTTCTGTGTCGGTGCTGAATCGCCAACTTTTGTGATCTATGTGACCAATTTTGCCCATTTAGTAATCTTAATGTTAACCTACTACACTAATCTATTACCCGGTTGTTAACCCTTGCTATGTTGTTCTGTCAAAGTTAACATGCTGACATCAATGATTATTTAATATTCCATTCCTAATTTAAAGTGTATATTTGGTATTCTACTTATATATTGTTTATTCTGTGTCCCTTATTTGTTCTTTGTTCTTTATTTCCTATTGCACTGTGTAAACTGGAGCCACGTCGTCTCGTCTCTCTGTATATCTATTTTCTCGGTGTATCTCTATTTTATTTTTAATTTTTTTGTCTAAATTGCGGATCAGGATACATTTCACTGCATGTTGTTCCTGTATAATTTGCATGTGACAAATCAAGAATCTTGAATCTGTACAGTATATAGCAGAGATGACAAAGTTGACTTTGACTCTGACTTTCACACTGTGGTTTTAGGGTTAGCTACATTTGTCTTCCGGTCTCCTCTCCATAATTACTTTAACATATTTGTGTGATATTCGTGATAATTTTGTAGGGGTGTGTTTTTATATTGTCTTTATCTTTAGGTATTAATGTATTAATAAACAGTCATAAAAGGCAGATTTTCTCCGTTTGTCGCGCCACACCTGTCATACCTCTATTCCACACTAGTGGGCGCCCGACACTGTAAACTTGATGCATTTCTCAATAAAAGTTTTGGACACGTATGAGACGTTTATTACTGAACTTCAGTATACCACAGACACATCTGTCAAAAAGATCGAACAACACTGAAGCAGCAAACTTTGTTAACACAACTTCTGTCAGTTTGGTCACGACGAGAGCAGTGGAGGGTGATGTGGTGTAGCATAACGACTAGATTCACCCTGTAGGAAACAGCACTTTTATATTATTTTACTCAGGTCAAAAAGGCCTCACGGTGTTGGGGATTTTATTTTAAAAAGCACTAACTTTCAGGTTAAGAATGTGCTGTAACGTGTGTTACTGAAATAGCCTATTTAACGAGTATTACTGAACATGCCTGTCTCATTACTGTTACAGCAAAATGTATTACATTACTGTAACACGTTACTTTCTCAACACGTTACTCCCAACGCTGTGGATAACAGTAAAGACACTTATCTTCACATCTCAAACGCTACAGATTCTATCAACTCTCACTGAAACACTCCGAGATGAGAGTTCTACTAACATCATAAAGTCAACACAGCCTCTACTCACATCTATATTGGATTTCTCCAGACTTTGGAAGAAGAGAAAGTGGTTTTGAACTCCGGGAACTGAGTTGACCTGCTTCAGCACCACTTCCACTCCTTTCTTGTGTATTTCTGGAAGTTTGTGAAAGTTGTTGTGAGCTTCTGTGTGACCGAGCGACACGAAGAGCAGCAACACCGCCACCATCATCTTCTCCATCTTCACCCTTAATAAGCTCAACCCGAAACTTAAATAAAGTTCAACAAAACGCGAAACACGGTAGCTGTTTCCACTTCTCGGAAATGAAAGTTCTGGGATGTTGAAATGAAAGAACACAGGGGATTGTGTAAGCAGCCTCCTCCTCCTCCTCCTCCTCTTCCTCCTCCTGTCTTACATCAACATGCTTTTGTTGGGAACTTCCCAGCAGGAGACTGCTGCCATCTAGTGTCTGTACATCTAGTCTCTTTACACCAGCATCCCATACTAACATGTTAGGTTTGTTACGGTCAGCCTTTGGAGATGTTACCCCAAATTTGCAGCAAGGTCATTTTTTCATATGCCAATTAGGTTTATAGCAAACTTGTGGTGGACTTTTGGCAAACTTTGTGGAAAGCTTATGACAAACAATTGATTCTCTGCCTAAACTAAATTCAATATAACTGATTTAATAAACATACAATACAATATTGTTTTATTCTTGAATCAACCAAACAACCAACCAATCAATCTATCTATCTATCTATCTATCTATCTATCTATCTATCTATCTATCTATCTATCTATCTATCTATCTGTCTGTCTGTCTGTCTGTCTTTTAGATATTAGCCTTTTAGATGTTTTCAGAACATTGCTGCAAGTTTGACACTAGTGACTGACAATGTCAAACCTGTGGCAACATATTCTGACAAACTCCACTGTTCACCACAAATTAACCACAAGTTTTCCAAAACATTTAGTTTTTGTAAGGGTTGTCTCTTTACACCAACTTCAGAGGGAGATAAAGAACAGAACTTACTCAACAGAGATGAAAATATGTTTTATTCATTCCTGAAACGTATTCATATAGAACACTTTGAAAAACCAACCAAGCATATTATTCCATAATGTGCACACACACAGTTATTGTTTGAAGTAAATAGTAAAAATACAATGAACATTATTCTTATGGTTCATACATCATTAATATGGTATTTGCACATATTACTGAACTCCTCCCATTGTTAGCTTAGATTTTACATAAAAATGACGCTATTCCATCTAATATATTGTCTGTTTAGATATATTCATGCTATATCTGCCTTTTTTGTACTCTGTAGAAACTGGAGCCACTTTGTCTTGTCTCTCTGTATATATTTCTGTATTATAGATGACAATAAAGTTTACTTTGACTTTAAATGACAATGACTAAAGAATAAATCTCAATTTTAGGATACATATTTTTCTATACAATTAAGTTTGTCTTTATTTTTAGATTTTGTAATCTTTTGATCTAACATTACCTGTGCCCTGAATGTATATTATCTTGTATATTTGTATTGTATAGTGTGCTTTGTTATTAATGATTGTGTATTGTATATTGATCTGTCTCATATTATTTATAATCTGTTTCATGCATTTACATTTGTATATTTGGCTAGAGAGACACTAAACACCACAAACTCCTTGTGAATTCCATTAATAAATCAGATTATAATATTTAATCTGTTAATTAGATTCTTATTTTTGATTTTCACAGTCTAGGAACAAGTCAGGATGTATTTGACTTCATGTTGTATAACTATGTATTAGACAAAGAATTTTCACATGTACAAGCGTAAGGTTATCAAAAGAAGAGTAATGATTTAGTTTAAAAGGCAGCGTACTGCAGCTGCTGATGAGTGTATTTGTGTTGTCTGAGCAGATGTGTGTGAAATGACAGGACTGCATGTAGCATCTGCTGTGTTATATTCACTTGTTGTGTTTGGACGACGCCAGTAAGGTTGGCGCTCCGCTGCTGTAACCCATCTTGTTGCAGTGCTCCTCCCGAGCCTTCTTCATCTCCTTTAACAGAAAGTCATAATACGAGTTGGGGCTTGGCGATACCACCACAAAGCAATCACAATTAATTGTACAGTTTACTTCAGTAACAATTGAGTGAGTAATTATTTGTCATTGTGAACACAGCACAACACATAGTACTAGTGCACCACAAAGAAATGTGAGCTCTGCATTTGACCCATCCCTGAAGGAGCAGTGGGCAGCGCCCGGGGAGTAGTGCTTGGGGATGGTACCTTGCTCAGAGCTACCTTTACTGGTTTGGGATTTCAATCTTCCAATCATGGGGTCAACTCCCTAAACTGTTAAACACACACAGATGTAGTGCAGACTGGACGGGCGGAGTCAGGTGACATCACACAGACTAGCATGCTTTTAAGGGGACACTACATCAACACACACTGTGGACAGGATTTTTGGAGCTTAAATAATTGAACAGAATTTCAGAAATGATTTAAATAACGCCATGGAGAAGTTAGTTAGGGTTGGGCTTATGAATGTCTCCCCTACAAGGAGCTGCACAGTTTCAGAGGAACATCGTCTAACGTCGAAGATCACAGCTGATAATAATCAGAGAGAGAGAGTGAAAGCAGACCTCAGTTATCACGGGTTTGTGCACGCAGTGTATGTAGGGTTTGGGCTCGTTCTCGATTTTTTCACGGAAGGTCTTGTAGCAAACAGCACAGTCGATAAGAGGCTGTACAGACACAACACACACACACATCAGACAGGTTTGAACACATAAAGCTTATCAAGAATGTTCACATCCACCACATTAACTCTCATCTGTTCTCACTGGACCTCATTCATCAAGGTTTTTAAAAATAAGGTTGTTATTAAAATGTTTGGACATTTAAATTTCATAAAGCAGTGGAATTGAAGAAATCCAAAAAGTATAAAACTAAATCTCCTTTAAGAATATTTGTAAATTTTTTGTAGAGGTTTAAAGAACAAACTTAACTTACAAATGGTAAATGATTTTCAATGTTTTCTATCTGAGATTAGTTTTTAGGTGAAAACAGAATCTACAAATGTTGACATCTCTCTGTATAACATTATGTTATTGGGTTTTATTCAAATCTATAGTTGCAAACAGTTCTACAGGTGTACTTTTAATAGCAAATTTTAGAAAAATATATTAATATTAGATATTTATCTGGATATCAATGATTGTCTTGTGAGTTTTAGTGTAGACGTGTAAAAGATTAAAACTCACTCTGTCATTCCTGAAAGCACATTTCTCAGTGCTGGCTTCCTTCGTGTCACGACTGCACTTGGTGGCTTTGGCGTAAAAATTGTGGTAAAAGTATTTCACATCAAATCCTGCCTGAACAGCACAATTAGATATTGATTAATTCCATGATTCAAAATTAGAAAATAGTGATTAACAACTAATAATGTTTTTTAAAAAACATTAAAGAGCAAAATCAAAAATATATAGATATAATGTTCAGTAAAATAGGCTCCTAACTAATGATTTATTTAGTAATTTATTTAGTAAGTTATTTATATATAACCATTATTATGTACAGTTAGTGTTTGTAGTTTAAATGCTGTGTGCCTTATTATTTAAACATTTATTATTCATTTTATTCTTATGCATCTGAGACATTTAAAATTAATAAAAATTAAACTTAAACTTAAATTAAATTATCTAACTCAGTGTAGATAATATAAATCTGAAATCCCGAATAAGAGCTAAATATGTTATTTTCAACAAAAATATTTCTTTTGAGATAACGTAGAAGTACCTCGATGCTGGACTGGCTGAGACTCTTGAAGAACAGAAAGTGGTTCTGGACTCCGGGATGGGAGTTGATCTGCGTCACTGCCAGTTCCACTCCTTTCTTGTAGAGTTCTGGCAGATTATTAAACTCATGTTGAGCTCCAGTAAAACTCACAAACACCACGGTAAAGAACAAGGTGACACGCAGCAACATGGCCATCTTCAACCCCACTGCAGAACTCTGGTGAAAGAGAAAAAATCAAGCTGAAACTCCACAACAAGCTGCACAGCGAGCCTCGACTTGCACCGCACTGTTGTTTTGCCTTCAGCAGAGAAACATTCCATTCTACACAAGCACTGAAGCAGCAGCTCGGGAGAATCTCCAGAAATAACAACACTGCTGATGCACCTCTATATACAAATGAGCACAGTGTTATTTTAAATACTTGCAGGGTAAACGTTTAGTTTACTTATTAGATCAATTAAATACAATCTTTAGAGAGCTGATCCCATGATTTGAAGGTCGCTGGTTCAAGTCCCGGACTTGTAAAGGTATCACTGAGGTACTCATGAACAAGGTACCGTTTCCAAGCAATGCACTGCCAAAAATCTACCCACTGCTCCTTCAAGGATGGGTCAAATGCAGAGCTCACATGTGGTTGTGCTGTGTTCACAGTGACAAATCATCACTTACCTAAATATTTAGAGCTTGTGTTTTTGTCCGTTATTTATTTTCATACTTCCAGCCTGTAAGGACACCCTGGGCATAGTCTGGACAGATATGAAGTCAAGAGGAGCCGAGGATTCATTCAATTTGTATATATTATGTAAAAGCTGTTATAGTAGACTACAGACGTTAGTAGATGCATGCATGTTAATGAAATAAATAAGCTACACAACTGTATATTTATTTTGTTTACCCGGGCTAGAAACAAAATATCCTGATCTGAATTTTTGTTTTGTTATACATTGTTTGCATTATTTTTTAAATACTTGACAGATTCAGGTCACTGTTATTTCAGTTTCTTTTCATGTATTATTTGAAATCATGCTGCAGTTCTCTTAATCATAGCGTTCATGTACAGGCCTGACGTTTCGACCAGACTGACGAGGTCAGATGATCAGATGAATGACCCGAGATGAACTTGTGCCCAGACTTGGGAAGTAATGGAACATGACATGGAACAGTGTTACGTAATCAAGACTCAAAAAACCTAATTGTGTTGTGTTATAGAAGTACAGAAAGATGTTGTAATGTTACTACTGATAGATGTAGTAGAAATGGAGATTATAAACAGGATTACAAATGTATATATTTATTTGTTAATTCATTATCTAAACTGTTTAATTACAAGAGAGTGCAGAATGTGCAGTAGTTTTTCTGTAGAGAAGACAGAATGAGAATGAGAATGAGGCCATGACATGGATAGGTCAAAAATTCATTCATTCATTATCCAAATCCCATAATCCCAATAGGGGTCGTGGTGGGGCCGGAGCCTATTCCTGGAACTTACGAGCGCAAGGCGGGGAACAACCCTGGGCAGGTGCCAACACACCGCAGGGCATAGGCCAGAAATGTGAGGATTTAAGTAAATAAGCAGCTGCATGATCAGAGCCAAGGATTCATTTGTTAGTCATGCCAGCCAAGGTGCGAGTCATTAGGGCACCTGATCAAAGTGGTGAATCAAGATGTAAGTCATTTATGGTCACATGAGCAAAGGGCTGAATCCAGGTGTGAGTGGTTAGGGCACCTGATCCAAGGTGTGAATCAAGATGTAAGTCATTTATGGTCACATGAGCAAAGGGCTGAATCCAGGTGTGAGTGGTTAGGGTCACCTGAGACAAGCTGTAAGTCGTTAGCCAACAGTTGTGTCATTATTGTCACCAATTGCAATGGTGTAACGTTAGAGAGTTGGCCCTGTGATCACAAGGTCCCCGGTTCAAGTCCCAGACCAAGGTACCATCTCCAAGCACTGCTCCCCAGGTCACCTGCTCACTGCTCCTTCACGGATGGGTCAAAGGTAGATGTGGCACATGTTGTTGTGGCTCACTATGTGCTGTGTTCACAATCATAGATAATCACTCACCTAGATCACTCATTTAATGCTGTAAATTATGGTGGTACTGCTGGAGGTCGGAGTCAGACCCACAACATCTTGATCCAGAGGTGAGTATGAGTTCCCTAACCTTCACTGTGGTGAAATAGCCCCACCTCATGATGAGAGAAAGCAGCAGCAGTAGTCTGTGTTAAAGGTTCGCTGGAGCCCTGTGATCAGAACGTCACCAGTTCAAGTTCCGGACTGGTAAAGGTACCACTGAGGTACTCAGCACAGATGGGTCAAATGCAGAGCTCACATTAAGTTGTGGTGCGCTGTGTGCTGTAATCACTCTGGGTCCACTGGGTCACTGAGCAAGAATGTAAAGATTTAATCCAACAGCTGCTTAAAGCCTGTCTAAAAGAAACCAAACGTGAACCGGCAACCTTCCGATCATGGGGCCAACTCCCTAACCGTTACGCTACCAACTCCCCCATTTAACACAGAATTAACACAGACAAGTAGAAAACACATTTTATTTCTCATCTGTATTTAATCTCATCGTACATAAATATAGGCTTGAAAATCTGAAAACAAACATGATTAAAAGATTCAATATGTCAGATTGTTGAGATATAATAAATTATAATTAATATATATATAAATTTGATTTTATATTGCTTTAATATTACACTAATATTGTTAATCTAGAATCGGCTCAAATCTTCAGCTTTATATCAAATCAATCATACATAATACACAATCAGACCAGGGAGAGTTTTGTTCAATAAGAAGAAATGAGCACATGTCCAATACACTGACAACAAGTTAATTTTGACTGTATAATCTGGTGTTCTATGTGTTCTATTCTACTTTCGTCGCTGTCAGCCAGAAACCTTTTATGTCCAAAACGGTTATCTTTCATGAAATTGAAAAAAACAAAGTATATTCTAAATAAATGAACAGTACGTCATCAAAATTGGTATCACATCTTATGGTCATTTGGTCATCTTATACAGATATGGTCATGTTTTTGTGTGTAATATTATTTTGTCTTGAATGGACTTACAAATATGGCCTGTAAATATGGACATACGAGTTTGTGCTATTATTGATTAGAGCGACAGTTGAAGTATCGTGTGCAGTTGAAAGATGTAGCCATTTCCAACACTTTTCATTGGTCATGCAGTACCAGTCAAATGTTTGGACACTTTTCTTTATTTTCATTACTATTTACATTGTAGATTCTCACTGAAGGCATCAAAACTATGAATGAACTGTGTAAGGGCTATTTGAACCAGAAGGAGAGTGATGGAGTGCTGCGCCACATGGCCTGGCCTCCACAGTCGCCTGACCAAACCCAATCGAGATGGTTTGGGATGAGATGGACCGCAGAGTGAAGGCAAACGGGCCAACAAGTGCTCAGCATCTCTGGGAACTCCTTCAAGACTGTTGGAAAACCATTTCAGGTGACGACCTCATGAAGCTCATTGAGAGAATGCCAAGAGTGTGCAAAGCAGTGATCAAAGGGTGGCTATTTTCAAGAATCTAAGATATAAAACATGTCCTGGGTTATTTCACACTTTTTGTTTACTACATAATTCCATGTGTTCCACGCCTTCAGTGAGAATCTACAATGGAAATGGTCAAGATAATGAAGAATAAAACATTGAATGGGAAAGTGTGTCCAAACTCTTGACTGGTAGTGTATATGTGCAGATGAAGCTTCATGATGGTGTTACATTTTGGCAAATTGGCCTTTTCTTAAAGTCAAGAGCGCCATCCAGTGGAGACAACACATACAGCACATTGTTAATGAAGCTTCATCTGCACATCACTACTACAACTGTCAGGCCAACGTGAAGAATTACGACAAAAAAATAAAAATGACCAAAAATGGACTGACGACGGCAACGCTTTATAACCTGATACAGCACTGCAGCAGAGCGGAGTTTATTCAAACTGACATGTTTATGTTCATTAGACCCATCTACAGCGCTTGTGTCTGTGCAGCTGCATCAAATCTCTACACAGCATGGATTATTATATTCATTATATTCGCTCTGAGTGCTACTAATTATAATCTACACAACACAGGATTATCCAACATTCTGAATAAACGTGTTTTGCAACTTTACACAACATTTGCATAGTAAATCATGACATAAATGACAACAGAAATGTTCTGAAAAATAGATTCATAGCACAATAAAAAATTAGTCCAAAGGCAGCATGTGGTTGCGTTGATACTATGCTTCAATCTGACATTTAGATCAAACATAGAGATTTATAAAAGAAAAAAATAAAATAAAAATTAAAACAGTCTCAAAGACTGAAACCGTGAAATCACAATCTACATTCCGATTTACATGTACAATGTTACCTCTGATAGAACTTTAAAGTCATATGTTTAGAGGCAACAAATAAATAGTAACTATGAAAATAAAGTAGAAACACAGTTCTGCTAAGTGTGTGTGTGTGTGTGTGTGTTAAACAATTACTCATCACATGATTTTTTGCAAACGTTGTGGAAAACCTCTGCACCTGGCAAAGTTGTCATCAAAAGTTCACTACATGTTTGTCGTTACTGGGTAATTGTTTTGGTAAATACATGTGTCACTAGTGGTCATTTCTCATTGTTGGCAGAACATTGCTGCATGTTTGTCACTGGTGGCTGACGATGGCAAACTTGTTTCAACATATTCTGTCAAACTCCACTGTTCACCACAAATTAAGTCTCAAACGTTTTGTTTCTGTAAGTGCTGTGCTGTTTAACACACTGAGTAGAAACCGTAATGACTTAATTGAGGCCTAAGGTAGTGACTGCAGATGAAGTTTCATGAAGCGCTGCTGTAAGTGTTGTCACCTCTAGACAGCGCTCTTGACTGCACGTCACTAGCGTGAGGCCTTTTCTTTTTCACTTTTTGTGAAGCAGCTCTAAGTTTGTAACAGTTTTTGTATTTCTTTATAAAACGCGTGCATTTATAGTCGTGGTGCCGATTTGAGCCTAAAATTCAGGGTTTGCATTTATTTTACATTTAGAAATTCAAGAAATTTAGCTTTGGTTAATTTACAAAATCTTGTGGATTTGTTGCGCTAGCATGTTTGCTGCCATAAAATCTGATTTGTTTTGTTTGTATGAGCACAAAAAAGCACTGTGTGTGCATGAAATGTTTCTGTGTTAGCATGATTTTGCATGCTAACACTTCTTGTGCGCATTTTCTTCACGAGCATGACATGTTTTCTTGTGCACAATTTGCATTTATTTTTCCTCACTCGTCCCTTTCACGGCTTGTAACGTCAGACGAGCAGAAGATTTTATGTAGTGTTGGTGCTGTAATGGATTTCAAAAGGCAATATTTTTAACAGATGCAGCTTGTTGTCAGGGTCATGTAAAATGCAGCTGAACATAGCGCAGCTCTGCTTTGTCATCATGAAAACTAAAAGCATTAAGTAACTATTTATTTTACACTTTGTGACCAAATGAGTATTCTACAAGAATATTCTACATCTTCACTTCATTTCCAACCTCAAAATAAACTCCACATCACCATCTGCAGGCACGAAGTCACAAATAGTTGAAGTTGGCAACATGGAAAAAATCTGTACACACTCACCAACACACACTTACAAACACACAACATGGACGTCATTCACTGACCCTTTCACCTCAATATATTAATATATATATATAAATTTATAGTTCAGTTCAATTGTTTAGTGAGGGTGAGACTGGGCCAGCAAGCAGCTCTTCCCCCGGCATGGTGAGACTCCACTTTAACAACGTCTGAAGAAGAGTGCAGATGAAGAGCGAGACAAGAGCCACAGCTTCACACCGGCATGTGCATCTCAGTGTATTCGTCTTGACCTTCCTTCTCATCAAACGTGGGCTCTGCGTCATCGGCATCCAGCTGCAGACCAGACAAACAGATGAAGAGATATTTGTCATTGTGAACACATCACATCTTGCAGTGCTCCACAACCACATGTGAGCTCTGCATTTGACCCACCCATGAAGCAGCAGTGGACAGCCCCTAGGAACAGTACTCGGGGCTGGCACCTTGTTCATGAGTATCTCAGTGGTACTCAACCTTCTGATCACCTGGTGAACCCCATAAGCGTTATGCTAATGACTGTTATGTCTCTTTGTATTTATGTTGTGTTTTTTCTCGTTTGTTTTGTGTGTGCTGTTTGCAGGACGTCCTGGTGGTGGCGATTGTTAATTGCGTATTCTACTCCTGCCACCGGTGCATAGCTGAATAAAAGGGTGGCTGTTCTCTCTGCTCGGGGCTACGCTGCACTCTTCCCCTTGCTACACTCCACTCTCACTCACTGCCTGTCATCATTGCCAGTTTTGACAGTGTGAAGGACAGGTGTGGCCTTTGCGTTGGACCTTATTTTTGTTTTATGATGTTCCCTTGTTACCTTTGAACTCATTTGTTAACCTTTCTTTGGTTAAATAAATATCTTACTTTTATTGATAATTTTGTCTGTCGTTTTTTCGCTGTGTCATTTTCTTTGTTAAGGTGTCTCACCCCTAGACCGGCTCCTAACACAACTGCCCCAGTGTGTGTTGTTGATCAATGTTTCCCGCTGCATACTCACACACTGCATCTCTCGCGGGCTGAAGATTCGTGGCAGGAGCAGCATCTTGAGAGGCACGGTGAGGATGAGGACGAAGGGGAAGGCCAGCGAGGCCGGGGTGGACATGACAGCCCACAGAGTGGCCAAGCACACCACCTGCACGGCCGTGTAGAGATGCATGCGCAGGGTTCGCACCTGACCGGGGACACAGGGATGTCAAAATGTCACAGGGGACTGCAGTGTTTATTCATGCAACTCTTTAATTAAACATCGTCAAGCATTGTCTCAAGGTGCAGGTGCTGACCTTGCGTACGTATATGTGGTCAGGGTGGTATTTTGGAGGCATGAAGAGCAGCTGGATTCGGTCGGTCAGCTGGATCCCATTCAGAGACATCACACCCATGTAGAGGAAAATGCCAAAAAGTACAGCGATGGGAATCTGACGCAGCAGGTCTCCAATCACTATAGACAGACCTACATCAGAGAAAGGACGTGAGATTGTCATTGTGAACACAGCACAACACAACAAAATGTGAGCTCTGCGTTTGACCCATCCGTGAAGGAGCAGTAGGTAGCCAATGTGCAGCGCCAAGGGAGCAGTCCTTAGGGATGGTACCTTGCTCATGAGTAACTCAGTGGTGCCTTTACTGGAACAGGGGCTTGAAGTAGCAAACTTCTGATCAAGTGACCAACCCTAATTGTTACACACCAGCAACTGCCCCTCGAAGTGAGACGAGCTGATATGATGAAGAGATTCTAATCACTAGGCTCCTAGTGGCTCACAGCTGAAAACACAAACACA
This sequence comes from Distichodus sexfasciatus, assembly GCA_032718565.1. NCBI lineage: Eukaryota > Metazoa > Chordata > Actinopteri > Characiformes > Distichodontidae > Distichodus > Distichodus sexfasciatus. Next base: position 146,917 of record JAVGVS010000461.1, on the reverse strand, counting down.
GTTTATTGGTTTGTGTGATAACCAGAGGCAGCTTTATGGAGGTGTATGAAAGAGTACAAACGGATTGACATCCTAGTTTCTCAGATGCTGGTAGAGGTGTAACGCTGCTGGAACCAAATTAAAAATTGGCATGTGAACATCACAGTCCCTGATTGCTGTTCAGAAACATGTTTTAAACTGGACATTCACACTAGTTCCTACATATTGATATGACAATGAGCAGAACAAGCAACACAACACACTACAAGCCCAAAAGCTCATTACACCATTATACTGTTTAACTTCCTCAACAACACCAGCTCTCACTCACAACCTCTGTGTTCTTGATGCTGTGTTTGTTAGTACACTTCTCTCACAGGGAAGCCCGACATTCACCAGTGTTCCAGTTCAGTTAACTTTATTACACACAAAACTTATATTTTACTGACAAATAACAACAACCAGCATTTTACTCACAATATAGTGGTGTATTTTGAGTGTATTCCGGGGTGCGTTTTCGTCATGTTATTGTAAGCAACGCCATCATGTCAAAAATGTAGTTCTCTCCAAATAAATCAGTCCAAAATGACTTATAGGCCAAAATGAGTCCAAATTGGCTCAAAAATGGCCAAAAACGTCAGTATTTCTTCATTTTTAATCAGTTTTTTTACACTGTATAATGTTTGAGTTAAAAAAAAAATAGATATATTATTTGCTAATAAATAATTTTATTCTATATTCAGATCGATTCCAAATGGATAAAGAAATGATTCCTAACTTTTTTTTTCTTCATAGTACTAAGCCATAGAATGACTCTACATTAAAAAAAAAAAAAAAAAAAACTCTACAAACCAATAAAACAGGCACTGTTCTTACTATTTCTACTAGTTATATCTGCAGTTCCAGCACTTTTATACTACATAAAGCTAACAAAAAAAAAAAAAAAGAAAGAAAAAAAATCTACAGACGCAAGTCAGTTTTTGTATCAGAAACGGGCTGATTTCAACATTTAAATCCCTAATAATAATTTTAAAGTAAAAAGAGAATACATGAACACACACATTGGCTCAGGCTCACCACAGTCCAGCAAAATCTCTCCAAGCAAAAATGAAAGCAAACTGCAAACACTGTCCACACAGCTTATGGGTAAATCCTATTAATCATCAGGTTTTCTCAAGTCAGATCTTGCAAATTGGTGAACCTGGAAGGTAGCTGTGCTCACCTAAAACCTCTCTGTACCAGTTTCAAGACAAAGGTTAGTGTGATGGTGACTAGACGCCCTGCTCTGGGTTAAACTGGTCTAAATAATTAAAACGCCCATGTGCCGTTAGTTAGTATAATTGTGTAAGCATAGAAACTAAGTGAGGCAACTAGAATCCCAACAAATTGTGGAGACCTGGTGTGGCACAAAAACAAGCTGCAGGTGCACATAATCAGAACATAAACCTCAGAGTGAGGAATGTGAACAGCAAACGCCGGCTAGAACTCTGGACCCCTGGAACGGAGTGGGCGTGGCCGAGGCAGCACAGGTGTCAAAACAAACTAATATACATACAACACGTCATAATGTAACGGCCAGTTAGTGTATTTTAGAGTTGCATGTCTCGAGACCACTTTTACGTGGTCTTGGTCTTGTCACAGTCTGACGCTCTATTGTCTTGGTCTTGTCTGGGTCTCGCATCCCTCGGTCTTGTCTTGGTCTTGCTGTCTCAGATTGACATAGTGGTCGGGAGATTTGGAGCCAACAGTATCCATGACACACAACGTAACGTTCGATAATGCAACATTATTATTATTTCGCCTTTCGCGCGCTTCAAATGCAACCAGTCAATGACATACATGTATTTTGTTGTGATTCAGACATTGACGCTCATCCAATCAAAATACGCAAGGGTTAGGGCTAATTAAACGTTAGATCTATGTCAGCAAATTCTTCAGTCATAAAGTTTGCGTTCATAAGACACAAAGAGCATCACAGGTTCAAAAAAGAAGCATTCAGCAAAATGCAGATTTTGCAAAGTCTCCTTGACTGACACTGTCTCCTTGACATTTTGCACTGGGAGCATTTTTAATAGGGTACATTAGTCTGTCGAATTATGCTATCCTCGATATTTTAATTAAAGCTAATATAATAGGGTATCAAACCATAAGTATTGATGTAATATTATGAGATTTTTTATTATGAGATTTAAGGGACACTAATTATTTTTTTTTTTTTCATAAATTTGATAAATAGCATGAAACCTTGCTCCACATATTTTTCTTTTTAATTAAAAGAATGGCACAAATATTATATTTCTGTGAAACATATACTGTTATGGGAAATACACCATTTAAAAAGGAAACCATAAGGTAGCATTTTTCGATGCGGTAGCATAAATCCATAGTCTCTGCTATCGATTTGTGCTATTTGTGCTATTTGTGCTACGGTAGCATTTTTCGACAAGGCAGCATAAATCAACAGAACACCGGGACAACCTCAACCTTCACCAGGCACCTGGAGCGTAAAACACCCTGAAAGGTAAGCTAGCCAGTAGCCATCTACCCATCTTCAAACTCTTTTACCTATCTTTCCAACCTCAGATGACCAGATCATGTATATGTATTATTGTTATTTATCACGCGTGGTATAAATTATTTAGGGACAGATTTATTTATTTTTTTGCAAGCTTCTCTGCAGACAACGTTTCTGGTGAAGAGTGTAACTACATGCTAAGTACAGGTAGCTAGCTCTATCAGTGGCTATCGGCAAGATGTCAAATCTTTTAAGCACTTGTCCTTATTCTTATTAATGCACAATTTGATGTGCAGTTTGTACTGGTATGTAGTATTTGTAGTTTGCATTTGATTCATGTGACGTGTGTGCATGTCTTTATATTGTTTGATTACAGTATTTTACTTAAAATGGTGTTGTTTGACTAAATAAATGTGACCACTGACTTTTAAATAACATCTGCATATCACGTTGTGTTGACTTAACAGGCCTAATCCATTTCAGGGAAGTTGATATCATACGGTGTAATTTGGCTAGTGCTACTACAATGGGACATGATGCAATTTCAAGTTTATAATTGTGTATCTTCAATTTGATTTTAGAATTTCATCTACAAATTAAGTATAATTGAAATCAGTTACATATTTCCCATTCTTTAGACAGCTGATGGAGGTGTTAGCTGTTTTGTCAGATGACTTTGGGGCCAGTCAGTACCCGTCATGTCAGTCCTCAAAAGTTAAGGGAGTCTTTTTTTTTGGTCTCGCCTCGACTTTGTCTCCGTCTTAGTCTTGGTCTTAGTCTTGGTCTCGATACGCTCTGGTCTTGGTAGTGTCTTCGTCTTGGTTTAGGCAGTCTTGACTACAAGTCTAGTGTATTTCTTTACCTACATCCATAAAAGCAGGTATGAGCAGAGCTGTGTTTGAACAAACATTCCACAGCAGCCAGGCACCGAACCCTCACCTACGAGAACGGCCACCAGCAGCCCAGTCACCCGCTGCTCCTTGACCTCCTGGATGCGAGGCTTGTCTCCTGGGGCGACGGCCTTGCTCATGACGGTCAGGGCGTTGACGTGGGTGACGGAGCGCACGGTGGCGGCGGCCATCCAGGGCAGACCGAACAGAGCGCATGTCCCTCCCAGAGCCACGATCAGCAGCAGGTCCAGATGGAAACCAGAACCCTTCACCAGCATGCGCTCCTTCTTACTGACAATCAACCTGCTCTCTCACACATACACACACACACACACACACATACATTTACACTGATGACATTCAGCAGACACTCTTATCCAGAGCGACTTATACTTCATAAATACAGGGACAGCCCTGTACCTACATCATCTACAGAAATCTCTGCCTGCACACGTGAAACATTTAACTAACTGAATTGTGTGTTTGCTGTGTACTACTGCACTACTGCAGGTAAGCTGCTCTTATCATACTTTTCTATGTGGTAGTATGCATCTCGGAAAATAGCCGGGGTTGTAGCTTAATGGCTCTTTACACACTAGGTAGTGCACATGGAGCATCACACGCTTCTTATTTGACTTGGTACACTACACAGGGCGAGAAGTGACTTTTTCTTAAAATATTGTGCACTATGCTGGAAATGCTGTGCCCTCGCTCCACTCTGCTTTCACGCTCACTTGACTTGGTGCTGTGTTAGAAATGTCAGAGTTATGCTGTTATTTTTGTGCCAAAATTCTGAGCGGGCAGCAGAATATCTTGTCTTTACTCGCTTGACTCTTTTATCGCTTGACTCCTTCCTCATTTATCGGCATCCGTATCTGTATCAGCAGTTATAAGCATGAAAATATCAGATATCGGAATCGCTCAATAATTCCCATATCGTACATCCCTAGTAAAGAGGCCAGGTGTAAAAGTGTTGCATAATCAGACAAACTACTGTCCCCTGTGTAGAGGAGTGGCTCTGCAATGGTAATCATGGTCCTGTTCCAAATTTGTTTCAGATATGTTGCTGGAATGACCGTCAAAATGAACACATCATCCTAAAATGATACATTTACTGAGTTTAACTTGTATTCTATGTTCTATTGTGAATAACATATGAACAACTCATTGCATTGCTTTAATTTACATTTTGCACAGTGTCCCTAGTTGGGGTTGTGAATTATCTTTGACTCCCTGCCTTCTCGGAAATAAAACTGGACACTGGGTCTCTTGGTTTGCTGGACGTCACTCACGTGGTGATCTGAGTCTCCATGAAGATGAGGATGAAGACCAGTAAAGCAGGCAGAATGCTGGCCGCCATCATCCAGACGGGAAACTGGTTGTCGCTGCCTAGAGGGTTCACCACCCAGCCGCGTTTATTTGGACTGGTGACAGAGAAACCACTGGGAACGCTCAGCTTCTGCAGGACGACAACACAACGGGAAGAAGTCATGTTGTGCATCTCCAAAAAATTAGAATATCACTGAAAAAGGTCACTGTTTTAGATAATAGATGTAGATAATCATTTGCATTTTAATTTTACATTCAGATTTTTCATTATTTGGACTAGTTTTCATCATGTTCGTTTGTATTCAACAATTCACAGCATACAGTAGTTGTAAATGATGTTGTTAAATTAAATGTCTCACTTGTGTGTATGTGTCCTGAATGCCGTAATCTACCAGCACCATCACCAGAATGGCAATGGGAACGCCAAAATCTCCAATCACCCTCCTCAGCTGGAAAAAATAGATAAAAATAAATAAAACACTTTATTATTGTTGCATTTATGGAATTTAGAACACTCTCTTATCCATCACTTTATTTCAGGGACAGTCTCCCTGCAGCAACTTTGGGAGCACAGTGGTGGTAGTGCTGGTGGTAGGATTTGAACCCACAACCTCTTTGACCTAGAGGTGAGTATCATACCAATAGACCACCACCTCAGTTGGGGAAATCAGTAACATCACATGACCAAAAATCATCACAATTCTAGTTTTCTAGTTTTCTATACACCAAATAGCCATAACATTATGACCACTGACAACACTGATTACCTGGTTACTACGGTGTAAGAATTAGGCAGCAAGTGAACATTTTGTCAAGATTGTCTAGATTTGGTTAAAAAAAGTGAATGAATCTGAATAACTTTGACAAGGTCCAAATCGTGACTGTAACTGGACGACTGGGTGAGAGCATCTCCAAAATCTCCAGCTCTTGTGTGATGTTTCACTCTGCAGGGGTCAGTGCCTGCAGGGGTCAACAAAAATCACTCTGAGGAAAGAGGGTCATGGTCAGTGCCAAGGCTTGTTGTTGACCCGTGTTGTCCAATCCAGTAGAAGAACACATAGTGCAGGGCAGTTTTAGGGCTTGTGTCCACTAAACATATTATTTCCGATGGCAGCGCTTATTTTTATTACACATCCTATGAGTTTCAGACCTTCAGTGGACTAAAAGATGCAGGTGGAGATTTTTTACTACAATGCCCAGAGTGCTTCAGGTTAAACAACATTCAACTTTTAGAACAGCGCTGCACTCGTCAATGTTACTTCTATCTTTCTAGCCAATCAAAACCGAGTGAGGGGCGGGGCAAATAAATTGGTGATACTCTCCCAGCTGTTTACTTGCATGGTTTGTCTCATGAACCCAATCTCATCTGGAAGGCATGTGAGAATCTATTTCAAACACTGCCACTAAGTCACTAGTTAAGATGCAATTTCTCTCCATCTAAGCTATCTCCATCTTAGATATCAAAGAAACACAGTAAAATAGAAACAAACGTGGAAGTGCCCAATGGGACCATGTTATGGCTGATTGGTGGTTTATCATTATAGTAACGTTTCTCACCCTGCCAGGAAAGAAGGCGCTGTTTTTGAACTTGCGCAGGTAGAAGGCTATGAAAAAGGTTCCCGACATGAGGACGAGGGACAGCAGAGCTGTGTTCGGTTCCCCCAACACCTTCAATGTTCCGCCCTGACCGGACGAGCTGCCGTTAGCCATGAGCGGACTCCAGGTGAAGTTCTCCACCATGCTGCTGTCGTTTAACTCAGAGGTGTTCATCACGGAGCAGCGCTTCAGCGGATGTTCCAAGAATATCTGAAGGAAAATCAGTCAACACAAGTGAAGGTACTGGAAAACCTGTTAATGTCTATCTGATGAGTGTAACATGGGTTAGGCCTTTTCTTGGAGCTAATCACGTGTGTTCATAAATCTTAAATCTGCAGATCAAATCTCTGGTTCTGCACTGACCTTGGCCAGCTTGGAGAAGGTTTCATAGATGAAGATGAGGGAGATGAGGATAGAGAAAATCTCCTGGGTGAATCTGGAGACAAATCGAACCAGGAAACTGCCCTCAAAGGCCACCATGACCACAACGATGATGATCAGCCAGAATCCGATCCAAACCCGACCCGTGAGATACTCCAGCCCATTACTGCGACAAAACTAGACGTGGGACACAGTGAGAAGACAGATTTTCTTGGTCAAATAAAACAGGGTCACACATCCACGGCTGCGTTCACATTCCAAGCTTAATGGTGCATTCCATTTGCCATTGGTGCTCGGTTTTTGAGTCGTTTTCAGAGGGCTGAAGTCGGAAGTGGCGACATGCGCGCTACCTTTTCTCAGACATCCTACCAAATATCTCACAGCAGCACAAAGGACCCCGAGTTCAGGATCCAAGATGGTTGCTCAGTGTAATAAATGCTGTGATTTTTACATTTTTAGCACTTTTGTGTCTAACCCAGTCAGCTGTGTAGATCATACAGTGTTGTTGTAGTAGATAGATGTGTTGCTCCGATGATATTACACATGAAATACCACATTATGTGTCGTTTATCAAGTGGCGATGCTAAATTGGCTGGACAATGTTGCTAAAAACAAATGACTAGCCTAGTTAGCCAAACAGAAAGGTGAACAGGGTCAGTAACTTGAGACAATAAATTCAGATAAAAATGTATAAAATGTTATAAAAATCTCTATCCGAGTTCAACTCTCCTGTGGCAAATGGATTGCATCCAACTTGGGTTTCACTATATTCTTAGTGCCTGTGACATAATCTCATCAAACAAATCTCATTTCTTAGCAGATGTTAATGGGGGAAGGAGAATGCTGGTGGGTTATGTCAAGTTTGGTTTCTATAGAACTTTTTCCCCAAATACTTATCAGGCTTTAAATTTATACAACTCATCATTATGAACACAGCACAGCACAGCACACAGTGCACAACAACCATGTGTCAACTCAGCATTCCACCCTTCCATGAAGGAGCAGTTGGCAGCTCCAAGAGCAGCATCCGGGGAGCAGTGTGTAGGCACAGTATTTCAGTGGTAACTTTATCAGTCAGCAACTGGAACTGGTGTCCCTTTGATCACAGGGCAAACTTCCTAACTGGTATACTATCAAATGCTGCAGTTTGTGAGTTATATATGAGTGTTACATGTGCATTGTCTTTGTGCCTCACTATAAAAGGTGAGTGGACATGGCTGATCTGAGTGTTGGATTTAGCAGACTCTCATATCCAGAACAACTTCCATGTCCTAATAACAGTGACAGTCTCTTGCAGCAACTTGGGGTTAAAGATCCTTCTCAGGGGCCGAATAGTGGTGTTTTTTCCACTGAGAGCACTCCAAACTTCACTTCCAGAGCACTTTCTTGCTGCTTTCTCTCAGCGCTTGTTGTTGCTAAGTTATGAAATTCTCCAACAGGCACCACGTTTGTTTCTATTTCAATGTATATCTTTGAGATCGTTGGTTAATCTGACAAGATGGAGAGAAATCGCATCTTAGCATTAGTGGCAGCATTTAAAATAGATTCTTACGTCTTGGAGATGAGATTGGGTGCATATGCTTCAGATACGCTGCCATTTCTAGTGTGTTCTAGACAGTGTATACCCTGCCCTTCCTCAATTTTGATTGGCTAACAAAAGACAAGTGACATTGATGAGCAGAGCACTGTTCTAATAGTTGAACGGATTTCAACCTGAAGCACTCTGAGCGCTGCGCTAAAAAAAACACGTCTTTTTTATGTTGAAGGTGCTTAGCGCTCTGAACATGGACTGCCAGCGAAAGAACAAGTTTGGTGGTTACACTGATTACTAGATCAACACCCTAACTACTGAGCTACCTTTTCTGTGATTTTTTATGCAACTAGATGATAACCAGATGAGGAAATAAAGCTCTCTTGTTGTGTGTTTGTTGAAGCTGGAGACTCACGGTGAAGAAGGCTTCCTCGAACACCAGCAGGGGTCCAGAGAAGCCCACCACCAGCAGGGGCTGAGCCCCCAAAAGACAGAAGAGGACGCCCTGTATACATGTGCTCACGATCAGCTCCGACACGCCAATCAGACCCTCCGTCTTCTCACCTGCACACACCAATCATGGGAAAATATACATGTAATTGTGATGTTGATTAAAGGTTGTATCCCCCAGAGCAAGCCTGACGTTGCAACTCACCCAGCAGTCCCCCGAAGGTGATGGCAGGAGAAAGAGCAGCAAAGTAGATGAAGATGACAGCTGCCATGCACTGGGGATCCAGGGCGTCCTTAAAGTCACTGATGTATTTGGGGTAGCGGCGTCGCACATCCCGGATCAGACCTCCGAATGGCCGGCCGGTGCGCTGCAGGGGGTTGTCGTCATCCTCACCAGGCTTCAGGGGGGCTAGAAGAGCCTCTACAGTGGCCAAACATCACACCAAGAGATGAAGAGTCATGCAAAAATACTGTACATGACTTGAACTGTCTACACTGCCTTTACATTTAGATGGATCGAAAGATAGATTGTGTGCGTGTTTCTGGACACTAACTGACCTTTCTCCAGACTCTTGGCTTCTTTGGTTAACAGACTGACTTCCTGCTCCTCCCGTTTCCTCAGCATCTCTCTCTGGAAGTGTGCTACCGAGCGCAGCAGCTCGTCCCCTCCCAGTTCAGAGGGAGGCAGCACAATGCTACAGTCCAGGAAGCTGTTGATGGCGCTCAGCAGGTCCTGCCGGTCATCCGCCAGGTACGCTGCCTCATGGAAGCACTGATCACAAATAAATTAAGGAAGTGATTATTTGTCATTGTGAATGCGGCACACAATGCACCACACTCCCATGTGACCAACCCATGAAGCAGTAGTGGACAGCTGACATGGACAGCACCCAGGGCACAGTAACTTGTACCTTGCTCACAAGTAGCTTGTTGGTACCTTTACTGGTCTGGGATTTGAACCAGCAAGCCTCCGATCACAGGGCCAACTCCCTAACCGTTATACAAAACCAATAAAACACATCATTCAATGTCAGGAGAATTGTTGTGTGGTGAGCGCGTTTGACTGCACCTTGTCAGACATGAGCGTGGAGATTGAGCGTCCGATCTGGTGGTAGTCCATGCTGGTGCTGGGGGGGCCAAGCAGCACAAAGAGGAAGCGGACGGGAACTGGAACCTCCAGCACCGATTCCAGCTCCACCGCCTCCTGCAGCCGCACGAAGGCCATGGTGGGCTGCTCCAGGAAATCCACACTGCCTGCCGACCAGCATCATCATTCATCACCATTTATTTAACTGTATTTTACTAAGAAAGCACCTTTCATACATCTAAAAGCAAAATGCTTTACTCAAAATGCAAAGAAATAGGAAAAACAAGAAGAGTGGATGGTTGACACAGCGAGGCGTGCAACAAAACACAATAAAATGCATAATATTCAACATATTCCACAATTGTGGTGCATTCAAATTCAAATCAAGACACTCAATGAATTGTGTAAAGAAGTCTTAAATAAAAACGTTAATATTTCTGTGTGATCCACAGCATCATAAGGGAGAGTGTCTTGATTGTTATTTAAAGTGAGCCTCTGTTTTTTTACTTCATTTCCATATTGTTTGGCTAAAGTCTTTTTAAGTCTAATATCTAATAACATTACATATGAATATAATAATACTACAGCTGACATTAACATGTGATGTGAAGACAAGATTTTTATTTTTACTGAATGCAGCCTCATCAAACCTGTTTAGTTGAGTGAATCAAACTGCTGCTTACCCACTAGTACCACTGTGGCTTCTGCATCTTCTGGAATCTTCTCCAGTAGTTTCAGCTCATGCTTGGATTTGGATTTGTGCATGCCAATAGGTCCGAGCTCCTTCTGCAGTCACACAAAGACACACAGTGTTAGACAAGACTCAGCAGCTAATGGAGATATAGTGTACATTAGCATCTAACATAGTGTACATTAGCAACTAACATAATGTATGTTAACAACTAACATAGTGTACATTAGCAACTAACATAATGTACATTAACAACTAACATAGTGTACATTAGCAACTAACATAATGTACATTAGCATCTAACATAGTGTACATTAGCAACTAACATAATGTACATTAACAACTAACATAGTGTACATTAGCAACTAACATAATGTATGTTAACAACTAATATAGTGTACATTAGCAACTAACATAATGTACATTAACAAGTAACATAGTGTACATTAGCAGCTAACATAGTGTACATTAGCAACTAACATAATGTACATTAACAACTAACATAGTGTACATTAGCCAGTAACATAGTGTACATTAGCCACTAACATAATGTACATTAGCAGCTAACATAGTGTACATTAGCCAGTAACATAGTGTACATTAGCCACTAACATAGTGTACATTAGCAGCTAACATAGTGTACATTAGCAACTAACATAGTGTACATTAGCCAGTAACATAGTGTACATTAGCCACTAACATAATGTACATTAGCAGCTAACATAGTGTACATTAGCCACTAACATAGTGTACATTAGCCACTAACATAGTGTACATTAGCAGCTAACATAGTGTGTGTTAGCAACTAACAAAGTATATGTTAGCAACTAACATAGTGTACATTAGCAGCTAACATAGTGTACATTAGCAACTAACATAGTGTACATTAGCAACTAACATAGTGTACATTAGCCAGTAACATAGTGTACATTAGCCACTAACATAGTGTACATTAGCAGCTAACATAGTGTACATTAGCAACTAACATAGTGTACATTAGCCACTAACATAGTGTACATTAGCCACTAACATAGTGCACATTAGCCACTAACATAGTGTACATTAGCCACTAACATAGTGTACACTAGCAACTAACAGAGTGTACATAAACAACTAGCATAGTGTACATTAGCAACTAACTGACTAACTAGCAACTAGCAACTAACTAACTATAGTGTGTTAGCAACTAACAAAGTGTATGTTAGCAACTAACAGTGTACATTAGCAGCTAACATAGTGTACATTAGCAGCTAACATAGTGTACATTAGCAAGTAACATAGTGTACATTAGCAGCTAACAAAGTGTACATTAGCAACTAACATAGTGTACATAAGCAACTAACCGTGTACATAAGCAACTAACATAGTGTATGTTAGCAAGTAACATAGTGTACATTTGCATCTAACATAATGTACGTTAGCATCTAACATAGTGAAGCTGAGAAGCCATTTGGACAGAGAACCCTACGAGAACCCTCTGCTTCAAGGGTTACCTTGAAGAGTATGATGTGCAGTTGCCATTAATTCAAGCAGTCAATAGGAGAGATGATGTAGCACACAAGTTGGTCAATGGTACACTTAAATACCATTAGAAGAAATAAATTAATGGAGTAAATACGGTAAAACATCATTTATCTCAAAATGACAGTCCAAATGTTGTAGAGAACAAATAATCTCCCTGAATAAAGAAAAGCTCCTTAAGACAACACAGCACACAATGCCTGACCAGAAAGCACCTACTTCAGCCTTGTCGGTGTCGATGTGCAGCACGGTGTCGCCCCTTGTGGTGGTGCTGCCCATTAGCGGCTGGGTGGCAGAGGGCTCAGGTGGGGTGAGGTGGTTGCTGCTGCTGCTGCTGTGGTGCAGGTGGTGGTGGTGGTGGTGGTGCCCCATCAGGGAGCCCAGGCTGGCAGCGGAGATGTTCCTGGGGAAGGAGATGTGCTCCTTCTCGTCGCTGGGGTGGCTAAGGGAGGGAGAGCAGGGCAGCCAGCAGCTCAGAGTCAGCAGCAAGGACTGTAGGGGATCATGCACTGATCTAATGCGCAAGCCAGCGAGACGGGAGGGGGAGGTACACCCACAAACACCGTCAAACACACACTTCTCACACAAACCTCGCTACAACACACTACACTGAAGAACCACAAACACACCATCACCGGACTGAATAAAAGTGATTATTTGAAAACAAATGCTCAAATTTCTCATATTGAAAATGTAGCTGACCTCATGCATATTTAGTGTAAGACAACTGCACCCTAATTACGTCTCTTTATACATCTAGTTTAAAGTGTATATTTTATATTCTATCTATATATTGTCTATTCGATCTGCATTATTTCTTCCTCGTTCTTTCTACTGTTAAACTGGAGCCCTCTGAGAGATGACAGTAAAGTTGACTTTGACTTTGACTTTTAGGTTAATAGAAAGATCCTTTATCAGGATCTGGACTTAAGAAGTTTGGGAAAATGGTCACAATCTCACACTGGTGTTAAAGTGTGATAAATAATTTGGACAAATAAGAAATCTTATTTTTAGCCGTCCTTTCTTCTGGGAATTTGTATGTGTGTGTTTAATATGTTACCATAATTACACATCTAAACTATATACCAAATGAACTAAAATTTTAATCTTAGACAATGTTATTTATTGTCACTAAAGGTATAATATACCTACGTATATCTCAAGGTGTATATAGAGTTTACAGTCACTGTTTATAATATACATCTCTATTTTATAAAAATGTTCTATGTTAATTTTCATTAATATTAATTATTTGATCTATTCATCTGTATATGTGATGGTAGTGGAGTGGTGCATAGATTTGCAAGTAGCAGACGCTCTTATTGCAGATCTCCTGATTACAATGATAGTTTCTTTGCAGCAACTTGGGGTTAAGGGTCTTGTTCAGAGACATAGTGGTGGTCTTGCTGGAGGTAGGATTTGAACCCACAACTTCTTGGTCCTGAGGCGAGTATCGTAATCACTAGACCACTCCAGCTGATCCCTACCTGTGTTTGAGCAGCAACGCTCTCAGCACGTTGGCTCTGTCCTCCGCCTTGATCTGGTCAGAGATGATCATCTGCTCCACTACCTGGTGCGCAATACCAGGCAGCGACTTCTGGTCCAGATCCAGCAGCACCGCCCCTGCAGGAGGGAGGAGTTTACATTCACACTGACACTCTTATACAGAGAAACTTCCATTCAGAGACAGCTTTCCTGGGAAGGGACCTGGGAGTTAAAAGTCTTGCTCAGGGACCCGAAGGTATTAGTGCTGGAGGTAGGGAGGATTTGAATCCAAGATCTCTTGGTCCATCCTAACTAGGGATGTAGGAGAATGTTGGAATCATATTGGAATGGGATAACTGCTTTTGTTGTCATCATCAGACTGATGCTTAAATTTGCTCAATATTTCCAGCTGATATTTCATGCTACATTTATTGTACATGAGAAAGGTAGCGCTTGTGTCAGGTTTGTCCAAAATCTGAGGTGGGATTTTATATGGCCGACGCCTTCTGTCTTAAAATTTATGGTGTTATTTTGTGCCAAAATTCTGATCACGCAGTGGAACGTTCACCAGCAAAATTTATTGTCTTTACGTTCAACTCTGTCTGCACATGGGAGAACTAAATTGCTGGCATCACTTAGTGAATGTGAGCTCACACATGGTCTGTGTCCTGAGCCGTGTACTACTGCACTTAATAGTATGTTAGTTAAGGTACACTTATCATACTTTTCTATGTGGTAGTATGCATCTCAGGAAATAGCCGGGGTTGTAGCTTAACGGCTCTCTACACACTAGGTAGTGCATATGGAGAATCACACGCACCCTATTTGACTTGATACACTACATAGGGCGAGAAGTGACTTTTTCCTAAAGTGTTGTGCACTACGCTGGAAATGCTCTGTCCTTGCTCCACTCTGCTTTCACGCTAACTTTACTTTCCACTATGTTGGAAATTATTTTTGTGCCAAAATTCAGAGCACGCAGTGGAACTTTGGTGAGCAAAATATCTTGTCTTTCCACGCTCAGCTATGTCTTCCTCATTTATCTGCATCGGTACTGGCCAACGTTAGCATGAAAATATCGATCGGCCAATAATTCCCTTATCATCCATAACTAATCCTTACCATCAGACAGCTCAGATCTCCATTTTCCACTTCTATTTTTCACTTCTATTCACGTCAAATTACGTGTCTCTGATCTAGTCTCTGTAGCTGTTTAAGAGCGAGGTGGAGTTCTCACCATGTGCGATGGTTTTACGGAGCTCCAGGAGGCTGCGGAACGAGAGTGAGGCTACGTGAGGTTTTCCCCAGCGCTCCGTCTCCTCCTCCACGTCCTCCTCAAACTTGATCCACCGAGCCGTCTCTCTCCACTGCATCTCCTGGTTTTTATCCAGGATCAACTCGTTCAGCTCCACAAACACCTGAAAGCAACAGTGAGAAGGAGTTACTCTTACATGGCAGCTTCTCAAGACAAGCTACTTGTGACTACATGCTGCACTACACACTACACCCTACAGAGTGAAAGTAGTAACTACGTCCAACTACTTATGTTTCATCCTGTAAACCATAATATTGCTGCAGTAAGATACTCTTGTACTCAATGTAATGTCAAATCACAAAGAGGTTTCAGTAAGAGTGTTTAGATTCTCATCTTGCATAATTTACACCCATTCCATCAATTTCCTCTTTCAATGTTATAAATTTTGATATATATGGGCATGGTGAACACAAGGTTGACTCCATCCTCCAACTGTATCTGGCAGCTGTCAAAAGTGCAGGTGGGCATGGCAACCAATAAGATGCCACTTCCACCATTTCCAATCAAATTGCAAACACCTGAGCATCCCAGTCTTTGTAAAAATCGAAAAATAGTAATTTTGTTGTAACTAAGCAACGTTTTGTGATGCTACAGTAAGCGGAAAAGCTACAGCGTTTGTTTAAAGCATTTTTACTACTGACAACTGATTTACAATATTTAGCTGACACTCTTCTCCAAAGTGACGTCCATGTTTTCACATTTCTCCATGCAACAACATGGAGTTAACGGTCTTGCTCAGGGACCCAATGATGGTAGTCCCAGAGGTTGGATACAAACCCACGACCTCTGAGTGCAGAGATGAGTGTCTTGACCACTAGACCACCAACACCCTCAAGTTAATAAGTTACCTCTCCAAATCACTGACCAGCACACACAGTCTCACTGATTTAGTCATCCCCAAACAGCAGGTCAGTAACACACACACACATATACACACACACACTGTGAAGAAAAGTTCCCCATCTAACCTTCTGCTGCAGAGTGACCTGGTGTGAGAAGTCCAGCAGAACCATGTTGAAGTGAGCGCAGTGTGTGTAGTTAGATGCTCTGAGCTGCAGCCGGAGCGGGCAGCCGTTTAAGTGTGCGAGTGTTTGGGGGGGGTCTGCTGGGAGCATTAATAAAGCATGGCTGCCCTCATGAGCCCGAGGTGTCCAGTTTCCTCTGCCCAGCTCTACCTCTTTCTCTCAGGTGTGTGAAAGGAAGCCAGTGTTAATTCATTTTTAATCAGGTCGCGTCCCCTGTACTCCCCTATCCAGGCCTGAAAGGAGTATGCGGCTGCTCCCAAACAATGAAGGAATGCTGCTGCTTTCCACAGATTGGCAGTGGGAATTAAATGTCATTTGTGTTTCAGGGATGTGATTTGCAAAAAGAAAATAGGTATAAAAGGGTGAAAAATGAAAAGACAGTTTCTGTGCTTCTGCTGATTTTTGAACACTGACACCATCATTTATTTGTTCAGCATCACTACCAATTCTTCAGTGAAACCTCACCTCAACATTGGATCCAAGTTTTCTACAAAACTTTGACTTCCTAAAAGATTAGCAGATGTGAAAAGCAATTTCCTTCAGGATGAATAAAGTTTTCTGATTCTGATTCTGATTCTGAAGGAGAACAGCCCCTCACCTCATGTGGAGTTCGGTCCAGTTTACGACTGCGACTGCTGGGCTCTTTGTGATCTTTACTGATGTGCACCACCTGTCCCTTGGCGCTCTTCCTGACCAGGTGCCTCCGGACCCCCGGGACATCCTCAAAACGATGACCTGGAAAAGGTAGATCATACTTCATCACCATCCCCAGTGTTGATCAAAACCTCCCCTACACCAGGGTGGTGGTACTGCAGTGTTCTACAGGACTGAAACCCAGTATTGGTGAACGGGATTTATAGATGATCTCATGATCACCAACCCATGGTTTCAGTCACTTAGATCACTGCACCACTCAAGACACTCATGCTATACAGTTACATTGTTGTGTCAACTATTTATTGTGTTGTGTTGATCACACTGAATGTTTTTACTGCATATAGCAGATACTCTTATCCAAAGCAATCTAAAATTTTTCCTGATTTCAAGGTTTCCCTGAGAGTAACTTGCAGTTAGGGCCAAGATATACTTAACGCCGCATGACATGTATGCTTGCGCTTGCATGTTACACTGACTATACTTGCATGCATACTTTTTTGTTAATCTTGAGGGTTTCAACAAGTGGTAGTGTACACTATAAAAGCATCTAGTTCACTGTAAAGTGATGGAAGAAGAGGAAGAAGTAGAATGCTGGGAACACACGGCAACCATGATGCATGGCTTAAGAATTCTGAGCATTAAGTATATTCCGGCCCTTAAGGGTCTTGCTCAGTGCAGGATGCAGGACTGGAACCCACCACCTCTTGGTCCAGGCAAGTACCCTAACCACTAAACCACCACCATCCTCATCCTGCTGTATGTTG
Organism: Distichodus sexfasciatus; assembly: GCA_032718565.1. Classification (NCBI taxonomy): domain Eukaryota; kingdom Metazoa; phylum Chordata; class Actinopteri; order Characiformes; family Distichodontidae; genus Distichodus; species Distichodus sexfasciatus. Next base: position 129,701 of record JAVGVS010000461.1, on the reverse strand, counting down.
CTTCATGGCCCATGGAGAAATGTTGTCTCATCTCATTATGTACATGCAAACAGCTGCTGATGACAATGAAGTAACCTCAAACCCTGAAAAAGTCCCCACTAAAAGACCATATGACGTTGCCATGTTCTGACCATCGGTCTGCTGAGTCATGAGAGTTCGTCACTGCTATTATCCTGCTGATGCTGTGTGTGTAGCATTGAGTTACACAACATGCCACTCACAACAAACCCCTGAGCTAATGCAGAATTAGAGTGAAAAGCGGGTGGTATTTTAATTGTAATTAGATTTGGAGTGCAGCGTTCAGGTGAGATGTGGGAGGTTTCAGATCGTCAGCAGGAATAATCAGCCTAATTGAAGCTCGAACAATCCACTTCACTCTCACAGAGAATGTGAACAAGTGTGAAAAATGTAGTTGTGTGCAAATAAAATTAGTTTACACCTTCAGTTCTGATTCAATCACTAGTTCTGCAACTTGTCTACTGCACTAAATGCTCACCCATTTGTCTTCCAAAACAGCTTGTATGGTTTCATTAGTGGTAAAATGAGTCCTCGACGTTCAGCTTTGCGAATTAAAGTGAGTGATTATTTGTCATTATGAACACAGCACAGGCTGCACCACAACCACATGTGAGCTCTGCATTTGACCCATCTGAGAAGGACGGTGGGCAGCTTTTTGGCAGCACCCAGAGAGCAGTAGCTTGTGCACGGTACCTTTACCGCACTAGGAACTGTCCTGGCAACGTCCAATCATGGGGTCAACTCATTAACCATTACACTGCCAACTGCACCAAGAACCGCCCAAAAATACACGATCCAGCGATGGAGCAGGCAAACAACTTTGCCCTGAAATGATCTATAAAGAGCATTGTTAAGACTATTACAGGATCAAAGTGATGTCTTGCCAAGCTTTGAATGTCAGGGGAAGAGGATTTTAGATGGAATTAAGACATCACATTGTTGCAGCTACTGTCAGTGTCAACTGTGATGTCCAGAAGAGACAAATCCATGTCGTTCTGCTGCAGTCTGACCTTAAGGGTTGGAGTGGGTTGCTGCTCATTAAGTAGCAGACGCTCGGGACAGCGTAATTCCTGCTGCTGTCCAAACGCCAGCACCAAGCCCTTTTCCCAGAGTCATTAAGAGTGCAGCTGATGTTGGCTTCTCTGGGAAACTCTGATATATGACTGCAATCTGAGAACTTGACGACAGCGTCGTGCGGCGTTCTGCAATGGGCGCAGGCTAAAACCCCATCCAAAAACATCACAACTCCACAGGGGAAATAAAACACACTTCTTTCATGTTGTTCTTGGTTGTTGGGTAACACCACACACACACACTGGCCTTTACAACCACTGTCTCCATATCACTTTAAATGTGGAAGCACATTACACAGTGTGCCACAACACAGAGATTTATAACCTGAAAGTCTTTACACAGAGCACACCAACATGGAGTTAACGTAACGGTGGACTGACAGAAACAAAAGGCGTCATACCTAAATAGGGAGATAATTAATCTAAAACAGGAGCAAATAATAAGAAAAATATTAAACCTAATAAACTGATAGACTAGGGGAATGGATTTGATTGGAGGTGGGAAGAAAAGAGGGACCATGTAAACTAAAACAAGGTGACCAATTAAACCATCAGAGCAGGAAACTAGGAGCAGTGCGTGGAGAAGTTACCTTACTCAAAAGTACCTCATTGGTACCTTTACTGGTCTGGAACAACGCTCCGATTATAAGGCCAACTCCCTCCCCATTACACTGCCAATAGCTCCAGTAATAACAAGCTAACTGACCAATACAAACACGTGAGGGGAACAACAGAGGGAAATGACTGACATACCAGGGATGCAGGGATGCCTTCCGGTGGCCAGCCAGGGAACATGACACTGTGAGTCCAAAAAGGGGGCTCTGTACCTTTACTCATAACTTAAGCAAATATTAAAAAAATTCTTTCATGGTTGCATTATGAATTACATTTGCAGCAAAGTGGTTATTATATTGCCCACATTTGTCTATGTTATGGATGAAGTTCCTTTTTTGACAGGGTATTTTGGCATAGAGGCTAGAAACCAGCTGAGGAGATGATGTGAGTGAAACATTTTGAAGGAAATCTGGAATCTCATTAAACAGCCTCACACTAAACAGCATATTTAATCCCAATTCACTTCTAACACGGGAATCATAATCTTTTAGACATCATATCTTCTTTTATACAGATCGACGCTGCCAAAAGTTTAGCTGCGGGTCATCATCGGGTCAGATTCTCAACATCATAAAAATCCTCCACTAATGAAGCCACGAGAAGAGCTCATCAACCACAAGTCAGACAGCATCACTGGATCTGTTTCTTGCATTCTCCTGAGATCAGTGCTGAATAGCAGACAGTGTTGGTCAAGTTATCTCCAACATGTACTAGAGTCTAGATGACTAGTTAGTGTTATTTCAAATAAATAACATTCCAATATTACCGTCTCTAAACTGTAATGTGTTACACGACTCCTGCATTATTTTTGAGTTACTTTCACCAAAATAAGTGTGGAAGCAGGACAATGTAAAATGCTAAAATGTAGTTTACTACAGTTGATTCTACATCCAGTGGAGGGCGATGAGGTGCAGCATAATGACTGTAGATATACACTTTGTAGTAAATAGCTCTTTTACACATACTATTTTACTCTTGTCTCAAAGGTCTTGCGGCAGCCTTCGAGTTTTAAGAGTGTGCTGTAATGTGTTACTGAAATATGTAACCAGTAAAATATATTAGTTCATAACAGCAAGAAGTCAGACATTACTGTAATTATGTTACTTTTATAACACATTACTCCCAAAACTGAGAGACAATAATAATAAAACTCATCAATATGAACGTTGATGAGACAGAGTGACAACTCCCCCACTCAGTGCAACAAAATGTTGAGCTCCAGATGGAAAATGTTCAGTTATGATGAAAAATTGTATATGTAAATCCTAAAATGAGAGGTTTGGTGAAGAGAAATGTTGGTTAGTTCATCTCCAAACCTCTTTCGTTGTAATTTTTCTTCATTATATAACAACTTTATACATCCAGAGAGACATTTACCATAGTTTCTCCCATTTTACAAGGTCTTGAAGCTCGAATATTGCACATTTTCTTTTGCCACCTCTCTTTCAGGGTTAATATTGTACAGACTGTCAATGTGTATATATTCTATATGCTTTATTTGCTTTTAGTACTCTGTAGAAACTGGAGTTGCATCTTCTCATCACCCTGTAAACCTGTATATAGCTGAGATGACTTTGACTTTAACTTTAATTTATAAATAATCATAAATTAATAAATAAAAAGATAACGTAAATTCATCTGTAAATTAAGGAAGCAACCTTTTCCATCTTATAAATCTCCATTATTATTTCCGTCCAGTTGTTTGTGTTTGGTCCAACTTGCATCATCCACTTTTAGTCAAAGCCTTTCTCCCTGCTATCAACAATATTCCTCATAAATATCTAGCAATATCTCAAACAATATCAATATCTTTTCTATCAATAAAATAGAAAATGGGAAAATAACAACCACTAAAGTCAGATTATAACACTACTCAGGACCAAGATACATGTCATCGTTCTGCACGTGGTGTAGAGAGACTCACTCTTGATGCCGTCCAGGTGAGCGGAGCCCAGCGTGTGGTCCTCGTTTTCCTCGGTGGGAATGCGTTGGTACTTGGCCTGTTCGGTTCCCGTCATCGTGTTGCCGGTGCGCCGGCGCTCCTGCAGGCTGCAGCTCATCGAGGACTCACAGGGCCTGCGGTCAAGAGGTCAAAAGGGCGGGTCAGAAGTGCTGCCGTGATGAAGAGTTGTCAAGATGAGGCTGATTTTATTTACTCACAAATTCTCATATATATATATAGTACAAACCAAAGTTTGGACCCCTGATCTGCTGCTGTTAGCAAATATATATAGCAATTAATAAGATAAATAAATTTGTTATTGCAGACTATAAAATACTGAAAACCAGTCACTTAAGCATTTCTAAAGTTTTCTTGTATTAGTTTTAATCAGCATCTTATTATTTATTTAACTTAGAGTCCAAACTTCTGGCTATTACTGTATATAAACCTAAAATTTTGTTAAGTTTTGTTTAAGATAAAACACAAAGATATAATCTAAAGCACACGTGGGTTATCAGTTTTCTAGAAAATTCACAGCATAAAATCCACGTTAGAATAAATAGCACTGAGGTCTCGAAATGTCATAAAAAAGGGAAAAATGACATAAAAGGGCGAGTTCTGCACCAAACCCAGAAGGACCTGTTATTACTGACCAGTACTCCACACCCAAAATGCAACCAAAACCAATAAACACTCACCCTACAGCCAAACTGTAAAGAGTTCACCTCTAGTCAGTTACCACAGAGAGAGAAGAGAAGCCAGACGCGAGCCTGAATAAGATCCCAAAAGTGGAGCATCCAGACATGTTAGACAGATAAAAGTGGAGTGAAGGGCAAAACGGAGCAGCAGAAGTACAGGGGGTTGCTAATAGAGACGCCTCAGTAATTAGATGGAGAGAGGAGGAGGGGGAGGAGGAGAAATCCCTGCTGAGTGGTTTAGTAGATCACAGCTAGAAGTGAGCACACTGTAGTCAGTAAAATCCAGCGCTCCAGCTCATATTAAATCCGACCTCTGACGTTACCAACATTGGGTCCCTGAGCAAGACCCTTAACCCTAAGTTGCTCTCAGAGGAACTGTCTCTGAAATTAGGAAATGTAAGTTGCTCTGGATAAGAGCGTCTGCTAAATGCTGTAAATGTAAATGTAAGGCAACTTCCTTCTCATGATTAAGCAGAAAATAATGTTTAAACTCCAGGATGCATTTGGGTGGGTTTAGAGGAAAAGTTGTAAAGAAGAACAGCAGGTGCAGAATACAGCACACACAACCATACAAAACTGCAGATGGACACAAGAATGATGAGTGTAACCTCCACCATCAGGAGTGCTGTGTTTCTAGATGAGTTTGTTTGTGCTGTATTTCTTGCACCAACACATAGATGTCAGGTGTGTGTGTCTGTGTGTGTGTGTGTGTATGTGTGTGTGTTTAGGAAAGCTGAATCTGTGTGGAGCATGAGTACATGAACAGCAGGACGGAGACACATTGATATAAGGAATAAGAGTCACTATCTGACCTAGGAACTTCCCAAACTGACCTCCTGAAGGTGTCCTGCATGTCCAGTCATACCCTGTCCTGTCCTGTCCTGTCCTGTTGACTCCTGGCCCATTCTGTCACGTCTCTTTCCATCCTGTTCTGTTCAATCCTGTCCATCCCGGTCTGCACTGTCCCATTTTGTTCAGTCTTGTCCAATTCTAGCCCCACATTCTGTCCTGTCTCGTCCTGTAACATTGTGTACCATCATGTCTCATACTGTCTCATTCCTATGATGTCCTGTTGTATCTCATCATGTCCCATCCTGTCCTGTGCCTTGCCATCAATATCCTGTTCTGTCATCCCATTCCATTGTGCCTATCATGTCCCATCTTATCCTGTCATGTCTTATTCTGTCCTGTCCCTACACATCTCCATCCTGCTCTTCTCCATCCTTCTCTGTGTTTTCCCATCAATGTCCCATCTCATCCTATCATTTTCCATCCTTTCCTGTCCTATCCTGTCAACAACCTGTCCTGTCTCATCCTGTCCCATCATCTTCCAACATATCCATTATGTACTGTCCTTTCCTGCTCCAATAAATCATGTCCTGTCTTTGATTATCCTGTCCCGGTCCATCCTGTCCTCTCCTGTACTGTTTCACCCAGTCCCATACTGTCCTGTTCTGTCTCATGCTGTCCATTATCTACCCTGTCCTCTACTGTACTGTTGCACCCAGTCCCATACTGTCCTGACCTGTCTCATGCTGTCCATTATCTACCCTGTCCTCTACTGTACTGTTTCACCCAGTCCCATACTGTCCTGACCTGTCTCATGCTGTCCATTATCTACCCTGTCCTCTACTGTCTGGTTTTGTCCAGTACCATCCCTTTCTGTTCTATCATGTCCTGTCCTGTCCCATTCCATCCTGCTCCTCTTGTCCCATCTTGTCCTGCCCCTGTCTCATGCTGTCCTTTACTAGTCTGTGTTTCTTTTGTACTTACTGGCTCCACTTGTATCTCTTCATATTTAGCCCCATTTCTCTCCTCTGTTTCTGGGTTTGTTGTGTGTTGTGTGTAGATTTAAACTGGTTTATCTTTTTAGATCCTGTGTTATGCTGAAGCTTCATCCAGTCCCTTAACCCACCACTCCCCGTATCAAAGGTCACTCACTCTCGTTGAGCATTGTCCCTCTGTGTAGCCGTAGTGCTGGTTGGTACCAGCTGGACCCCTCGAGCAGAACTGTTGCCTTCTGAGACATCGGGTGTAGAGAGATGAGTCTCATCATCCGAGACGAAGAACTGATGCAGGAACACATGAAGAAATCAAGAAAACTGCGACTGGAAGACTTAATGAAGTGATGTTCAGCACCGACGTGCTGACTAGATCTGGCACAGCAGCTGATTATCAGGCTGTTATTTAAGATAAATCTGCTGTAGAAGTGTGAAAGCAGGGCTGCAGTGGTACCTGTACGCTCTCACTGGTCTCAGCCTCGGCAGCAGCAGCAGTGTGACTCTCTGAACTCTTCTCCTGTTCTTCCTCTTCCTCAGCCTCCTCCATACTGGAGCTCTTGGACAAGTCTCTGCTCTTCTTCTGTTTCTTGCCGCTTCGCTTTCTCTTGCCATCGCTGTGGAGTTTGGATAGAGGATGTCGGATGTGATGGGAGGAGTGACGGTGGTCTGGAGATGGAGCAGAATGCACACAGATGCAAAGTGTTAGATTATATGATTTATATGAGCCTTATTGGTGCGATGGTCACCTTACAGCAACCTTAAATGCAACAAACTAGATGATGCAGCATAACTACAAAACCACATATGCTGTGATGTTTTCACTTTTGTGGCTCCACATGAGTTTTATTTGGTAGGTTAGGGACCCAAATGGCTCTTTTGATGTTGCAGGTTGAAGAACCCTGATGTAGGGCAATGTATCGTTGCACTCCTATATTTGCATAGTTCTTTCAGCTCTGAGATTACCATCTAACCCTAGGTCTTCAATTCACCTAGAATCTTCATGTGCTCAGTCCCTCTGCCCTGTGAAGGGAAGATGGACATCGGCTCCTATAAAGATCTTAAATGCACTGAAACGCCTGAACAAAAATTTGAATAAATTTGCTTAGTGATAATACTTATTATTAAAAATCTACTTTACAACCACAGTTAGGTCAGATGAAATACTCAGTTTTCTGCTCATGCTCAGCCAGTGTTTAGATGCTAAAGAGACTCAGAGCAGACCCAGAAAGCGTTTGTAATATTTCCAGGTCTCTCTGGTCTGTGTCCAGTGTGCAGACTCACATTGGAAGTCGTCCTCGCTGTAGGAACGATGCTGCTCGTTTGGAACTCGAGGGTTTGGGCTGAGGATCTGCTGGAAGCGCTGAACACCGAGAGCCTTATTCAGGTCTCCTTCATCCTCCTCCTCATGCTCACGCTGCCGCTCTCGACCCGGGGGCAACGACGAGGGCTGGGGGGAGAGCACGGCGTTAATGGTAATAATCTTTATTTCATTACATCAAATGCAGCAGCTGAATAGTTCTCCTTATGGATTATGAACGAGAGTAAAGCATGTCTCAAACTGTTATATTAAAGTCTCACTAGATGGTGCTACAGGATCATTTCTCTGTAAATAACTTGCACATATTTACAGCATTTAACAGACACTCCTCTTATCCAGAGCGACTTCCATTTCCCTAAATTCAGGGACAGTTTTACTAATAGCAATTTTAGGGGTTAAGGGTCTTGCCCAGGAACACAATGACGTTAGTACTGGAGGATGGATTTGAACCCACAGTCTCTTGGTACAAAGACAAGCATCTCAACCACTACACCACCCACATAATATTATAGATCATTTAAAACCCACACATTACAAATGGCTTCTCTTTTTGCCATTAAAATAAACTACATTGTTATTAATATTTATTAAAATAAGTCCTCCTTCTAGTGTGCATATTAAAAGAAATATAACAGATATTACACATATAAAATAATAAATACAGACTCGTTGCATCTCTGCACTTTACACTTCACTGTTCAACAAACTCATCCATGCTACATTGCACTGTCTCTGAGATATTGGTTATTTTTTAACAGATTACTCATATTAAACTGCTGTAGATCTCATGCACATTTAAAGCAAAATGACATTTTTATTCATATTAAAATTATAGAGTTTACGCCACTTGACTGCTGGCACATCCTTAATTCTCTACCTCTAGTTTAAACTTTATATTTATAAGTTATTAATATATGTATACTATAGGTGCCTTTTTGTACTCGGTAGAAACGGGATGACCACGTTTACTTTGACTTCTAAAATCTTAAAGTAAATTTGAAATAAACACATAAATGACATGATGACAACACGAAGGACAAATAATAAACACTAAAGTTTCCTCACTACATGACATCACCTGCATATTGTTTATTCTATTGTATAGTTTGTGTTGTATAGTGTGCATTGTCAGTGCTGATTGTGTATTGATTCATCTCGTACTATTTATAATATCTCTGTTTCATGTGTCCACATTGTCTATATTTGACTAGAAAGCGACACTAACCGCCGCAAACTAATTCCATCACAAAAACACCTGATATGTTTAAATCTCACTGATATTAAAGTAGGAAAAATACAGTTTTATGATCATGACATGACCACAGAGAATCTTCAGTTAAGATAATTACATAATGAATATGCGCCACACACCTGCAAGAGCAGATCGTTTCTACAGAACTTGTGGGGCGTGAATGTGTGTGTTTTTGACTCAAAGGAAGGACAAACTCCTTCAGCGGTAATGAAACACGTGATTTAGAGAGAGAAGAACAATGTAATCTACTCACACACCACACTTTTATAACATTGTCCTTTCAGGTAAATATTGACCCTCTTGTTGTCCTTCACCCTAATCTCTGTTTGGAGGTGAACTTGTGGCATGCAGGTGAATGTCAGCCACAGGTCAGTCTGTAGGAGCTTGTAAAACCACTCCAAACCCACAATGCAACAGGGTCACCTTCAATCTGCTGTAAAAATATATTGTTTGCAGACTCGGCTTGAAAGTGAGTGACTATTTGTCATTGAGAACACACCACAGCACACAGAGCACCACAACAAAATGTGACCTCAGCATTTGACGCACCTGTGACGGAGCAGTGGGCAGCTGACATGGTTAGCGGCTGGGGAGCAGGGCCTGTGGACGGTACCTTGCTCATGAGTACCTCAGTGATAACTTCATTGGCCTGGGATTTGAACCTGTGACCTTCTGGGTCAAAAGCCCAACCGTTACACATATCATATCATAATCAAGCATGTGATTTATGGTGGTGCTCCAGTGGTTAGCATGCTCACTTGTGGGTTTGAATTCTACCTCCTGCACTACCATCACTGGGTTCCTGAGCAAAACCCTTATGCCCAAACTGCTGTGGAGAGACTGTTGTTCTGAATAAGTGCACCTGCTAACTCATGTGTGTGAAATGTGACTCAGCTGAGAGCTCAGACGACACGTAGGTGAAGATCTGGGTGTAGATGGAGTAAGTGACGTCAGCATGAAGCCCTGAGTCCACACCCCTCTAATACTTTAATCCTTTCATCCACTTTAATCTGCCCCTCACCAGCGCCTGCTCATTTACTATCCAGCAGAAACTCAAACCAACAAAACTCCAGGACTCATCCTGAGCTGTGCTGCACCAGTTGATCTACAGTAACATGGAAAAATCTTACGGAGCCATCCCTCACTGGATGCAGTAGGAGCAGTTGGTAGTATAACAGTTAAGGTGTTTGCTCGGTGATCAGATGGTTGCCGCTTCACGTCACAGACCAGTAAAGGTACCATGAAGGTACTCTTTAGCAAGGTACGGTCCCCAAGCACTGGTCCCCGGGTGCTGCTCATAAAAGCTGCCACAGCTCCTTCACAGATGAGTACAGTGATTCACAGTGATCAACCAATTATCGCGGGCTGATATTATGCATTTTACTGATCAGTGTCAGTGTTTAATTTTGACCATCACTGATATTAAGTCATTACAAGGTGCGCTGCTGTGGCTCCACTGCCATCTCTTCTCTTTGGTTACGTTCACACTGCCAGCCACATCGTTCAATTCCGATTTTTTGCTCAGATCGGATTTGTCTATCTTGACGGTTCACATTCATAACTACAAGTGACCTGTGTCTGACTGTAATGTGAATGCATCGGTCCTCCGAAACGTCACGCATGCGCACATCGATACATTTTTACACGGGTCAACTGCGTCACCACCAACAAAAAACGTCATATCTGTGGGACGACTCATGGCATTAAAAATGGAGGCATTAGTAGCTCACGCATGTATCGCACTTTGCTCTGGAGGACGACAAACAGTGAATCAGCTGGCTTTGGAAAACCAATATCGTTCGAGATCTATTAAAAACACAAGAACTCTCATTTAAGAGCTAAATTCTCCATCTATCTGTCTCTTTTACCATGAATAAACTCATTTATAGTACATCCAGAGGCCAATGTAAATCTAGTTTCATATCATAATAAATCTGATAACGTATAAACTCACATCAAAAACCTGAAATCCATTTACAGAGGATTAGTATAAGTGAGTGAGTAACAAGTGAGTAAACTCATCCCATTCATTCATTCATTCATTCATTCATTATCTGAACCACTTAATCCCAACCGGGATCGCAGGAGGACCAGAGCTTAACCCTGGACAGGCGCCAACACACCGCGAGACACACACACACACACACTCTCACACACTATGACTCACACCTTATGAGGCCAATTTAGAGTTGGCAATTAACATACACTGCATGTTTTTGGACTGTGGGAGGAAACTGGGGCACAGAAAGACCCTACGGCCACCCGGGGATCGAACCTAGGACCTTCTCGCTGTGAGGTGGCAGCACTAACCATGCCGCCCTAGTGTGATATCATATGCTTAAAATAATGATGTCCATTTAATGATAAACTGCATAATATTAACATACTGAGACAGGAATTTTCTGTAGCTGTATAAAACGTGATTACTCTCCCGGACTCTCTCTGTCCCTCGTGCACTGGTTTGTGCAGCACCACGTGGTTGGTGAAATCTCTCACACTCTGACATCAGCTGACCGAGCGTCTTCTCCGAGCCTGTCCGCTGGTCTTTCACTTTGCTGATAACATACAAATCCTGTTTGTTTCTTCACTTTTTATTCAAATCTTTACCTTTTTTTAGTTTTTTAGTTTTTAGTTACTTATTTTAAGTATTACAGCATAGGCTAAAGTAGAAGCCTTGAGAGATTGAATCGAAGGTAATTTTTTCAAATTATTGAGAACACTTCACCTCTCATCATCAGATCAGTTCTGAAGTCTTCAAGAATTTGAAAAGAGTTCCAGTTGTGTCTATGTTATTATACACATACATACAGTAAGCTAACCAAAGCCGCAGTGAAGTAGCAATAAGCTGAACGCCGACCGCCATAAAAGAAGAATAAGAAGGAGACGAGAACCAGTGTCGTGTCTTGCCATCACAAAAACTGAATTGTGTAGAAACACATGAATGACAACTAATCGATTATTCAATTAGTTGCCTACACATGTAAAAGCTTTTCCTGCAATAGCAAAGAAAAAACTAATTTAATGATTTCTGATGTGAGATTCCCATGTCAGACACTCCCAGATAGAGTCTGGTTAAATGTAACTCAACTCACTCCATTGTACAATCTGTCTAGATATGAGTCTGTAACACCTCAGCTCCATGAACTCCAGCTTTAACAAGACCACTCCACTGCTCACCTTGGTGTAAAGGAACTCCATTCAAGCTCAGTATAGTCTCCAAACACAGCACAAGTAGCACAGATTCCCTCCTGAAACACGCTGAAGTTCATCAAACACTCCCAACGTTTTACATCCGTCTCTATCTCTCCTGCTCACATGACTCCAGTGGGAAGTGGATATACAGCCATAAAAGCAGGTCTTCAGCTCCCACTCCTGCTGTCTGAGCTTCCCCAAAAACACACAAACAGCGCAGAGTCACCGCTCACGCTGTTAATGATTAACATGGTCTACTGTGAGCACAGCAGCTACCAGCAATAAACCAATACACACTTAACCCCGATACATACTTCCTCCTGTCTGATACATAGAAGCATTCAGCATCCAACTACTACCGGCCGGTAAACGCCACACACTTCCTGCTTGTTAGTCACAAAGCACATTCCAATTAATTCTGATCATCACGGCTCTGAACTCTACATCATAAACAGGTCAACGTACAGATTAAACCCGATGTTGAAGGAATCCCTTGTTCCTGACTGTGAAGAGGGTTGATGAGGTGGTGGTGGTGGTGGTGTGGTACAATGTCTGGTCCTGAACCACAATGTTGCGGGATCCAATCCTGCCTCCAGGACTACCATCACTGGTAACCCCAAGTTGCTGCAGGGAGACTGTCCCAGTAATTATTCAAAGCTCCCAAATGATGAAAAATTAACTTTTTCTGTTCTTTGAACATCATTTGTGTCTGTACTGCCTCTACACATGCTGTAAGTTTGATTAAATTTGTGCTAGGATTAATTTATGATTTCTCTCCTACTTCTACATCACAGTAGGGGACATTTGAATAACTCCACCCTCCTATTTAAGAAGCTCCGCCCACCAGGTAGAACTGCTAGCGCTTCCTGATCCGCCATGTTTTCTCCCCAGCGCTAGTGTAGAAATCACAGTAAAGAGTGTTGCGTTGAACCTGTATGGCTGTACGGATGGTCTGTTAGCAGCAGCTGTGGACTATTTTCACGTGAGGTAAACTGTCGCCGTGTTGTCTACACTACACCCAGTTCCGGAGTGAGGGGCGTGGCCAGCATTTAGGAATACTAATGAGAAACACCCTGTTCTGAAAGGGACTGAAATAGAGGAGTAAGAAGCAGGTGAAAATGTCTAGTCTGAGAGGTGTTTACAGCAAACTACTGCAGAGACATGGAGTTCATAGATCTATTTTAACTTGGTGAATATTTTACAGTCAGGGACGCGATATACTTAATGCTACGTGACGCGTATTGTTGTGGATGCTGCCGCTACGCAAGCAGTGTACTGACTATACTTGTGTGCATACTTTTTGTGGCAGTGTACAATATAAAAGCGTCCAGTCTGCCTTAAAGTGACAGAAGAAGAGAAAGAAGTACATGGTTGCAGTGCGGGGAAAACATTGGCCGGTTTTGCTGTGAAATGAGGAAAAAAAGATGTTGAAGGTAAAAATCATTTGCATTTTGATGTTACGAAGGTGCAAAAAAGATGGTAAAATGCTTCAGCTATGTTGATAGCAACAGCGATGCTGACGTCACGCAGCGGATGCGTCAAAAGAACGCTGAAAACGCGTGGCAGCCATGATGTATGCGTAATGATATCAGCCGTAAGGAATCGGAAGTCAGTGACACGACAAATTGAGATTATATTTCTTATAATTTATCAGATATCAAACTAATGTTTACATTTACATTGGACATTTACATTTATGGCATGTAGCTGATGCTCTTATCGTTCAGGGACAGTCTGTCTGGAGAATCCTGGGGTTAAAGGTCTTGCTCAGGGACCCAGGGGTGGTAGTATTGGTGGTAGGATTCAAACCCACAACCTCATGGTTCTAGTGGCGAATACTATAAGCACTACACATAAATAGGGGTTTTATCTAGTGGTACATGTATATGATTTTGTTGTTTGTGAATGTGTAGATGCAGGCTGCCATGTGTCCTCCTCACCACTAGGAGACACTACATTCACCATCACCAGCACCACCACAGTCGTCCTCTTCCCGCTCTGCATATATAAAGAGTCTGAATCTACAGAGCTGCAAATCCTGCACTGCTGCTGATTCCTGCTGTGGCTCCCGGCTCTGCCTGGCCTGCACTTTGACCCTGGTGTTTGCTGCAGTCTGGACGCTTGCCCCTGTTTGCTGACCTTGAGGTTTATGTTGTCCCGCCTCTACCTGCCTGCCCCTCACTTCACCTTTTTAGGTTAAAAGTTTTATGTTCGTGTTTTGAGTGATTATTTGTCATTGTGAGCACAGCACACCACACAGTGAACCACAACCGCATGTGAGCTCTGCATTTGAGGAGTGGTGGGCGAAGGAGAGGGAGGGGAAAGAGAAAACAGAGAAAGAGACAGGGGAGAGAGAAATAGAGAAAGAGAGAGAGAGAGAGAGAGAGAGAGAGAGAGAGAGAGAGCAAGAGAGAGTATTCAGGGAGAAGGGGTTGAAGAAAGATAAGAGAGAAAGGGAATGAGGGAAGTTCCAGGGGAAAAGAGTGGGAGGAGAGAGAGCGAGAGACAGAGAGAGAGAGAGAGAGAGAGGTAAAGAGAGAGAGCAAAAGGGAAGAGAGGGAGAGGGAGAGTTGATTCTAAAAGCATGCAGTAGAAGGTGCTGAGTCAGCTGTGTGGTTGGAGAGGATGTGAAGTGACACGTGGATCACAACACAGCACAGATTTCACAAGAGAGAGAGAGAGAGAAGTAGAAATGCAGACTAACATTCTGTTACAAAATCCCAAAATACTCACATTTCTCATAAAGTACATCTGCTAAAAAAGTGAAAGTGAGTGACTATGTGTCATGGTGAACACACCACAGCACATGAGCTCTGCATTTCACCCATCCGTGAAGGAGCAGTGGCCAGCTGACATGCAGCACCTGGAGATCAGTGTAGGGATGGAACCTTACTCATGAGTACCTCAGTGGTACCTTTTCCGACCTTCTGTTACACTACCACCAAAAACCAGAAACCAAACCAAAAATCAGAAAGCAGTATTAGTGCACAGCTCTAGAGAAGTGCAGCCGAGCCAGCGCTCTCCCGTTCCAAAGAAATCTGCTGAAAGTGAGAGTTTTGGTGAGGAAAACTGAGACTTCCTGTTACATCTGCACTCTCATGGTAAATGCAGAAGCTGCACATCAGCAGGAACTCAGCACTCGGCTCAGCAATCCTACAACACCGCTCTTACAATCGTACACACACACACATGCTGCAGATTTCCTCACATATTAAATTGTGAAATAAAATCTCATCAACGAGAGATGACGTCTTGAAGGCGTTTCAGTTCTCATCCAAAAGACATCTGTACTTCTACACATCTAATGAGGAGCTCCAGGTTCCACCAGACTTTTAGAATGAAGAAGCCTTTCAGACGAAAGCTCAAACGACCGTGTCCTGGACGACTGAGACGTTCTCATGCAGCATTGTTGAAGACATTCAGGTCAAGCGTACTTCTTAATAGGGGTGTAACCATACATCGATCTACATCTATCAGTGAGCCCACATCATCAAACATCACGTGTGAACATCATGTGTGTGCTCATTTGTCATTATGAACACAGCACACAGTGCACCACAACCACATGTGACCATGGCATTACCTTGCTCATGAGTAGGTCAGTGGTACCTTAACCATTCTAGGATTTGAACCGGCCATCTTCTGATCACAGGGTCATCTTGAGGAAATATTTCAGGGGCGAGATGGTGGAGTAATGGTTACAGTGCGAACTGTGTCCATTACTCCACCATCTTGTCCCTGAAATGTCTCTTCAAGATGACCATGTCCTGGACTACTGGGACATTCTCATGCAGCGCTGTTGAAGACGTCCTGTTCCCTAGTACCCTAGTTTAACTAGGATTGTAACGATACATCAATTTACATCCATCTGTGAGCCCACATCATCAATCCCAATTGAGAACATCAATTAAATATCATACATGTGAGTGCAGTGCTGCAACTATCTAATGTTTTGTTGATCGATTAATCTGCTGATTTTTTTCAATTAATCGATTAATAATAAAAAGAAAAAACTACTTCATTTCCAGCATTTAAAAAAAAAACCTAAACTGTCTGTTTCTATTCTTCTATATATATATATTTTTTCTCTCTAACAAGATAAAATGGAAAAAAAAATGTGACCCGATCTGCCGTAATGAGTTGGAAGTCGGCGTTCTATTTATTTAGATACGGGCCGATTATGTTGACAAAAATCAAAAATATAAATTTTTCTTTTTTGGTCTTATATGAAAGAAAAGGTCTTCAAAATTAATCTGGTCTCCAAAAAAGAAAAATCTATATTTTTGTGATGTTTTTCAACATAATCGGGCCGTATCTAAATAAATAGAACGCCGACTTCCGACTCATTACGGCAGATCGGGTCACAAATGTTTTCTGATTAATTGAAAATGAAGAAATATTGAAATTTTGTCCATTTTTATCCAACTTGGACTCATTTTCGCCTAAAACTGATTTTTGACTCATTTCTGGGAGAGAACTACATTTTTGTACAAGACGGCGTTCCACATGAGAGTCACAACACAATAACGTGGTGGACATGCGTCAGAATAATCACTGAAAATATCAAGTAAATGTCTGTATTGTGAGTAGAACGCTGGTTGTTGTTAATTATCAGCTAAAAAGGAGGTTTGTGTGCAATAAATGGGAAGATTTAACTGAACTGAACATCTGTTTCTACACAATTACTTCAGTTTTTTGCGATGGCAAGACACGGCACTGCTTCTCGTCTCCTTCTTATTCTTCTTTTATGGTGGTCGGCGTCCAGCTTAATGCTGCTTTACTGCCACTGCGGCTTTGGTTAGCTTACTGACCACACTTTAGGGAGTAGCCAGTGTACGTATGTGTGTAATAACAAAGACCCAAGTAATCCATAATTATATTAGTTACCAACTATCTTAATAAGAAATTTAATTGATTAGTTGTTGTAGCCCTAGGTGAGTGATTATTTGCGATTGTAACACAGCACATCACCACAACCACATGTGCGCTCTGCATTTGATCCATTCATGAAGGAGCAGTGGACAGGTACCTTAGGAAGGTGCTTAGGGATGGTACCTTGCTCATGAGTACCTCAGTGGTATCTGGAACCAGCAACCCTCCGATCACAGGGTCAACTCCTTAACCATTACACTACAAGTATGAAACTGACAACAACAGATGTTGTAACGTCTCTCACTGGAGCTGGTTTAATCACAACTGCAATAACACGTGCTACTGTGGGCCGTAGCTCAGGAATAAAAATGTCACATTTTGCACTTTTTTGTGATGTGATATGAATAAAAGTGATGGTGTTAAATCAGCTTATGATATTGTCTCATATCCATCACTGCTCTTAAACTGAATAAAATCAAAATCGTATCGTAGCAGACTTTGTGATATCGTCCAACACGCAGTGTTGGGGAGTAACGGAATACATGTACCGGTGTTACGTATTTAGAATACAACATATGAGTAACTGTATTCCATTACAGTTACCATTTAAATAGATGATAATTAGAATACAGTTACTTTGTTGAAATAAATGGATTACACGGTGGTCTTTTCCTGTTTCATATGTTAGGCTATCCCCTCTCTATCCCAAGATTCAAGATTCTTTATTTGTCACATGCAAGTTATACAGGTACAACATGCAGTGAAATGTATCCTGATCCGCTCTTTTAACTGTGCCATAGACAAGAAGAAAACAAAAACAGAGACGCAATACAACCTTACAAACATAAATACAACTTAAATACGGAGGTTGGGGTAACAGGACAAAAATAAACTATATACTATATTTTACAATATTTTACATATTTTACAATATTTTACAATATTTTCCCCTCTCTAATTTAGATAATTCCACGCACTGCTGGAAACCCAAACAAAACACGCAGTAAGAGGCTCTAATGTAAGCGTCCTGTTAATGTTAATGGCGTCAGTTACACAATGGACCCGGTGCCAGCACAACAGAGCCAGCAGTGCCCGGGCAGGAATGCATTTCTTACTCGCAAATTTCCTCTTTCCTCCTCTACCTACAGTAAATATATTGTCTGTTCAGGGAGATTTGGGCTTAACAGCCAATTGGTAGAGAAAAACAAACAGGAATTTGCAGGATGTGATTGCTACATTCATGTAGTTGTAAAAAGCATGACAAGACATTAAGTAATCCAAAGTATTCAGAATACGTTACTCACATTGAGTAACTTAACGGAATACGTTACAAACTACATTCTGGGGCATGTATTCTGTAATCTGTAGTGGAATACATTTTAAAAGTAACCTTCCCAACACTGACCACACGTAATTGCATTCTCTCCAGGATTTCACAGGCCTTCTTTTGTCTTAAAATGTGTGAATTTGTGGCATTTGTCTACAAAATTGTGTTGAAAGTTGTGGTGTTTTAAGATGTTTTGTTGCGGGAGCAAGTTAAAGTTGCAGAAAGAAGCTGTGATTTTACACCTTTATAATTATTCATTAACAATTAATTAAAATGAAGGGAACAAAACAACCCAGACTCACGCCCCCGATAATGACGGACAAAACCCCTATTATTTGTGTTAACCTTTAATCATTTAGTTGTTTATTAAGGTAAATGTGAGGCGTTTTCATCACACGTTTCCTGCATGTTCCAAACATAACAAGGAAGTGAGTTCGCTGATGTGGTAATTACTCAAAGCTGCACAGTCATAATGAATTTGCGGGGATTGGCTGAATTTACGTTAATCGTTGTGATCACAACATTGTGAAATCCTGGAGGGTGTGATATTGTTGTCCTTTAAATGGATGTAATGTATTGTGATGAAAGTTGGGAGTTATTCCTGTAGTAGTCAGTTATCTCAAACACTCTGAACTAAAGTCCTTTCTGCACAGTGTCTGCATGAGTTTAAAGTTCTGCAGCATCGAACTCACAAATCTTTTCTTTGTGATATCGGTATCATCAGATTCATCATTATAATATCATATTGTGATTTAAACCCACACACAATGAGGTACGTAAGGTTAGTGGAAGTGGATCTTACCGTGTTGAGTGCAGCGGTGTGGTCGGCGGTGATGTTGGGGTCGGAGCTCATCCTGCTGAATGTGATGAATGTGAGTGGGTCCGAGGCGTTATCCGTCCTCTCTCTCAGCCGCGTTTAAACTCAGTCTTATCCACATCATAACCTATCAGCACACAACCAAACACAGCAGCAAGGTCATCAGTACGATAAACACTCACTACTGCAGCAGGAGCACAGTCTGCACTAAACACACACACACACACACACATACACAGAAAATATTCATGACTTTCACTGCAGCCAGGACACACTGACCAACATGCAGAAACAAACCACAAACCACAACAAAGAATCTCTCATTTAATATGAAAATATGTCCACACAATTATACTTTATTCATTCCTTCGTTATCCGAACCACTTAATCCCAGCCGGGGTCGTGGGGGACCGGAGCCCATCCTGTGTACTACGGGCGCAGGGTGGGGAATAACGCTGGGTAGGCAGCAACACACCACAGGGCACGCACACAGTTACACACACATTCACACATTACAGGGCCAATTTAGAGTCACCAATTAACCTATATCACATGCTTTTGGACTGGATACCAGAGCACCCGGAGGAAGCCCATGCGAACATGGGGAGAGCACGCAAAGTCCACACAGAAAGACCCTTCAGCCGATCCGGGGCTCGAGCCCAGGACCTTCCCGCTGTGTGTCGGCAGCACTAACCACTGCAGCACTGTGCTGCACACAATTATACTTTATTATACTTACACTGCAAAAAATAAAAATCTGTACAGGTGTAATTGACTTGAATTCAGCATTTTAATCTTGTTACACCATTTTTTGGATTTATTTTCTTGGTAAGACTGAATATTGTTTAGATTATTTGACTTGTTTCAAGAAAATGTATCTTGAGTTATCCTACCTAGGTAATACAACTCATTTTGAGCAGTTTTTTCTTAAAACAACCTACATTGGTAAAGGAGTTGTGTTAACAGGTAGACTGTAAGTATATTTTTACTTGTTTCAAGAGAATTGGAGAAAAAAACATTCTGCTTATTTTAAGTTGTGTATGCTTATTTTTTTTTTCTTGTTTTAAGAAATCTTAGCAAGTGCAATTTTCTTGCTGCACTGGCAGATAATTTTGCTTGAAATAAGTTTTTTTTTTTTCCCAAAAAGAGGAAATTTTTTCTCATTTTTAAAAAGGCATTTTTTGCAGTGTAGTACTCAGCATGATTATACTTCAGTATATACAGGGTGGCTCAACACAAAATGTCCAGATGCAGTTTGTCCACAATCCTATAAATATTTCTGATTTTACAGCGTTAATATATTTCAACAAATCTTGAAAGTGTTACTGCTTCAAAAATTACAGTAGTTTAACTGTTGTATGGCATTAAAACAAATTCTGCAGATGAACAATCTAATATTAGTTACTTCCTGCAGACATTTGCAATACACACAAATAATTATGATGTCATTACGACCTCTTCTCAAGTACTAAATAAATGTCTGGGAAGTGAGTTAGAAATATTTGTGGACATTTTAAAACCTATTCAGAGCAATTCAGTTCTACCTACTGCTTTCATTTCCCAACAGAATGGTGCACCTGCTCACACAGCAGAACAAACAGAATTAAACAGGTGTTAAAAAGTGTTTTCCCTTTATTGCTTATTGGTTTTTGTCAATAAAACAAAAAACTACGTGACGGAGAGAAAAGTGAATGAAATGACGAACACTTTAATAAGGAGACCAGGTGTGAGCAGTATGGAATAAATCCTGTTTTTAAACGTGTATAAGCCTCTGATGTTGTATAAACGTGAGGTGTTTCAGGTGATTAATGCTGTGGTTCTACTCCAGTTACACTTCTGTGTTTTTACAGTAAATATCACATAAGAGCATCTGATAAACACTGTAAGAAGTAAGACAAAGGGATGAGATGAGTGTCTTGAGCCGCTTGAGTCTTGAGTGTCCGTTGCTAAGAGAAATAAGGCCGTAGCTGCTGTGATTTATTACAACATTTGCAAACTACATTCAACAACTCAAGTCTGGCTCTTATGAAGTGAAAAAATGAAGAAATGAGGTGTGGCTCCAGAATTCTGTGTGTCTCCGTGCTGTATTTTCGGCCTGCAGTGTTGCACAACTCCACCAACCGTCCTGACGCACACGCAGCACTGCTCAAATAAATCACTAAACACTCCTCAAACCCCTACTGTAATATACACACGTAAAGTCTCAAGCATCAAACTTATTACGACATGCTCTATATGTTATGGATATATTCTAGTCTCACTCTTTAGCTTTTTAGTTTATCGTAAGACTTTTAACTTCTGTTAAAATTTCTACATTTGATTTCATTGCTTTGAGTCGTTCAACGTATATTTCACTACGTGTCATACTTTCAAGATTTTTTATTTATCACATGAATAGTTATACAAGTAAAAATGTAGTGAAACGTTCCCTGAAACATCCCAGGACTTTGCCAATCAATAAAATAGAATTTAGAAATGTATTTAATTAAAAATTGTATAATTCAAATATTTATTTAATTAGAAACAAAAGACACTAAAACTAATATGTATGTATATCATATGTCTGTGTGTAGTTATTAGTATTTTTGTCTAATTAATTACAGGATCTGATTAATTAATCTAAATTAATCACATAATTTTTGCTGTAAAGTATTTAAAAAAGTGAACGAATAATCAACATTACACACTTTCAACATGTCAGTCAATAATAATAATAATAATAATAATAATAATAATACATTAGAAAATAATAGCGACTTACACAAAATATAAAAGATGAAACCCACAATAAAATAAACTGATGAAATATAATATAAAATATATAAATTAAATATAACAATAAAATACTGAACAGAAATAAAAAATGTTCTAAAATGTGTTCTAATGTACTTATAATATCACTGTCCTGAAGATACATGAAAACCACGATTTTATTCAACAAACTGCTGTTACACTTTTACCATAAACTCAGAGACATGTAACATTACTTTACCAGGACACTGCCTATAACCAGACTGTAATTATATCTTATATATTATGTAATTTCATTTTCAGCTGCATAATGAAATAATAATGAAATATCAACTTACATTAGATGATGCATTTTGTCTGAATGAGAAACGTGAGTCTGATCAGAGATGCTAAATGTGCCAGTGGATCGGCTTTACAGCAGCTCGCTGGGTTCACGTCTTTACATTTCCAACTCTCGTGAACTTTTCACAGCTCACTGTCAATTTGGGTCGTGACCCTCGGGTTGAGAACGTGCAGCTCCAAACCGACTCCCACCAGCAAAATACACACTCACTTCACTGTGCGTGACGAGGCCAGAACAAACAGCTAAAACAATTCCTCTAGGACATGAGGAGGAGACGTCAACTTTGTAAAACACTAATTTTATCTTTTATAAGGACAGTGCTGAATTTAGTTTGTATAAGATCTTATCAGTTGTAACGCTGTGTCTTTGAGCTTTTCAAGACTTGTCTGCATTTCCCTTGAACAATACTCCAATTACACAAACCAACAATTATAAAAGGCTTTTTTGGAACTTTACTGTCTGTAATCTGCTAACGAGAATCCAGATGTGGTTTTATTGCAGAATTTGTAGTTTCCAGATTTAGGGAATGTTGCCGCTGAAGCTGCAGCCAACGCTTCCATTAAAGACTCCGGCCTCAGACACGAAGCCCAAAACTGACCATTAAAACAAATCTGTTCCTCAAAAAGCAACAATAAAAATTTCAACATTCAGCTCAGTCTCGAGGACAATGAACTGCAGTAAAAACTGTACACACTGTTTTATGAACGGGAGCAGAACCCGGCATCTGGGAGGATCTGTGTGAAGGTGGAGCCTTGTTTGTACATTTAAACTTGAGCTCAGCTTCAGGTTTAATGCTCATCAATGTCCTAGTCGTAACCATTTTCTAAACCCTAACCCCAACTCAAACTTAGAATCAGTATCAACACAATGTGTAGTCATGTCCCCAGCCCCTAAATCAAGACTTAATTATATGTAACCTTGGTTGAACATTTAAACATCAAACTAGCTTCAGGATTAAACTTATTAACTAAGTAAGTCCCAGGCTTAACCATTTTCTTGAACCTAGCCCTAGTCCAACCCGAGAGTTAGTCTCAACTTCGGGTTTACAAATGTCTAGTGTTGGGCAAGTTATTTCCAAAAGGCTAGGGTTAGGG
The DNA here is from genome assembly GCA_032718565.1 of Distichodus sexfasciatus. Classification (NCBI taxonomy): domain Eukaryota; kingdom Metazoa; phylum Chordata; class Actinopteri; order Characiformes; family Distichodontidae; genus Distichodus; species Distichodus sexfasciatus. The sequence continues at coordinate 106,608 of JAVGVS010000461.1, read as the reverse complement.
TTGAGAAAACGGTTAAGCCTAGGATTTTAATAAGTATTAAATCTGTGGCTAGGTTCAAGTTTTAACATGTTACCAAGGTTAGATCTTCTATTAAGGTTATAATTAAGCCTAGACTCAGGACCATGGGACATACCTACACGCTGGGTAAGGCTTCACACTAAGGTTAGGTTTGGGAAAATGTTTTAGCCTAAGACTTTAAACCTGAAGCTGGGTTCAAGTTTAAACATACAACCAAGGTTAGATCTTCTGCTAGGGTTATAATTAAGCTCAGAATTAAGGGTTGGGGACATGTGCAAACCCTAAGTTAAGACTAATTCTAGGCTTGGATTAGGGTTAGGTTTAAGAAAACAGTTAAAGCTATTATTTTTAAAAGTATTATATCTTTAGATAGTTTTAAGTTTTCACATGTAGCCAAGGTTAGATTCTGCTCATGTTATATACAGTTAGTGTCGGTCAAGTTACTGTTACTCGATGCCTGCATTGTTTTTGAGTTACTTTCACCAAAATAAGTGTAGAAGTAGGACATTGTAAAATGCTAAAACATAGTTTACTGCAGTTGATTCTACATCCAGTGGAGGGCAATGTGGTGCAGCATCATGACTGTAGACGTACACTCTGTAGCTCACAGCTCTTTTACTCACAATATTTTACTCTTGTAACAAAGTTCTCATGGTGTTGAGGATTTTATTATAAAAACGGCACTAAATTTTAGCTTGAAAGTGTGTTGTAAATATGTAACTCTAAACGCTGCACGTCCTCGGCAGTCTAGGTTTGATTATAACTTTAGCAGAAAATCTAATATTGGTTGTACATTTAAACTTCAAAGAAGCTTCAGGTTAAATACTTATCAAAGTCTTATCTTTAACTGTTTTCTCAACCTTAAGCCTAGCCTAAGCCTAGAATTAGTCTTGACACAGGGATTAGGCTTATCCACTGCTACACATGTACAAAACACAGTGAGGGGTAAAAGTTGAGGCAACAAAGTGAAAACTCACCATGCAGTGTGTCCTGCAGACGGGCCGGCAGCCGACATCTCACCACAAACACACACTCCACACAGCCGGACAGAGAGGACAGTCAGAGGAATAGTTGTGTGTGTCTGTATTTCCCTTCTTCTCTCTCTCCTCACACACACTGATGAGTGCAGCGCTTCCTCCCGGAGATTATGTTCCTCCTCTAGACCTCCGACACACACCCATGTGACCATCACACGCACACACACACACACAGCTGTCACACACTGGTGACTGTACACACACTGGACAATCCCTGAGCTATAATTGGAGGCTAGGTTTTATTCTAGTTAAATGACATGTTTTCTACATGTGCTCATCTGTTCAAGTGTGTAACCTCAAAAAGGAGATTACAGCTCCTGCATATGTGTGACTAATGTGTTAGACGTCAGAAGAGTGTGTGTATTAGAGGAGTAATGACACATTGATTATATATATATGGAACACTTTTATTTATTTATGTAGATGGCTTTTAATATTTAATTTATCCCTGTGCCACAAACGTTGCCATGACGCAGGAGACGGTGGCAGCAATGCGAGCTTTTATTTAACTCAAAAACAAAAAAACTGGCTTGATGGCCTCCAAAACAACAAACAGAAGCTCTTCTGCTTCTGTTCAAAACCACAACACACAAGACACCAGCATGGGGCGGAGTAACGGTGGACGAAAGGGAGAGATTAAACTGATTAACTAATTAAACTGAAACACCTGCAAACACTAATATAACAGATTAAACTATCAAGACACTAAACACTAAACCTACAGATTAATACAGCAGGGTGAGCTGGAGGCAGAGACTTTAACACAGGAACCAATGAAACAAATAGATCAAGAAACTAGGAAAAAAGAACTAAGCAAACACAGATGTAACAGATAATTAAAGTAACCAATCAGGACACACGGGAGCGGGACAGAGGGAAATGACTGACATACCACACTAGACTGACAAGAAAGGACAGGGGTGACCTCTGGTGGCCAGCTGGGGGAGCCCTAACAGCATATTAACGCACTTTTAAACATTTAGCAGTTCAGATAATAAATAAATGAATAAAAGATTTTTTAAAAGTTTTAAAAATAATTCTGCTTTAACTGATTCTTTGACTTAAGCTAAACAACTTTCTAACTGGAACTATGAACTTCCCATTTTAAAATTTTGAGCTAATTTGAACTCCTGCTAGTTTGTTTACTTCTTTCATTTTTATCTGTATTATTTGTAATCTTTATTTATTTAATTTCTATTTACGAAAACTGCTATTTAAATGCTTATTATTATTATTATTATTATTATTATTATTATTATTATTATTATTATTATTATTATTATTATTATTATTATCAGCAGGAATCCAAAATGAAAACTTAGATTAGACATCATACATATTGTAACATCACTTTATATTGAACAGGAGTTCTATATGGTACTAAGAATAGAGGTCAGAATAAAAAATGTGACGAGATATTTGAGTTACTGTTTGTGACGGATATGAATCGAAGCAATCACATATGACGTCTCATATCGATCGCTGGCTTCTGAACTGAACTGAATGAAAATCGTATCACAGCAGACTTCGTGATAACATGCATTTACAGCATTTATCAGCTGCTCTTATCCAGAGTGACGCCCATTTCTACTCTCTAGGCCCCTGCAGCAACCGTGGTTAGTAAAGTTGCTCAGGAAGCCAGTGGTGTGTGTTGATTCAAAACCCACGAACTTGGTCCAGACGTGAGCATCTTACTCACTAGACCACCACCACCCCACACATAATATAATATACAGTAATTGTGTTTGCAGTTGCAAGGGTCTGTGTTCTTCCTCTGTGTGGTATTATGAGTAAATTTGCATATTATTCCAGTAAAACTTCAGTAAACTTAAAATATATAATTTCATGAATATGTCAAAGTTTTTTGCATATATACAGTATATATAAAATGTAGTTCATTGAGTAAATGTTTATTGAGGTTGTGAAATTTTTGGTGTATTTTGTCATCACGTAAGCTATATACATCACTTCCTGTTAAAAAGTTTGTGAATGGACGAGTGAGTGATGTCCATGCAAGTTTGGTGCCTTTGCTAAAGTCAAACACAGCTAACAGCAGTGTTTCAGAGAAAAACTGATTTGGCGGTTAATTTATCATTTCTGTTATAATTGGCACTGTCATAAAATATATTTCTCACTCCATCTTGTACTTGTACAAATATGTATATGACAAGTTAAAGAATTCTTAAAATCTTGAATATGGAATGAGGGCTTGAGAATGAGGTTTACAGGTTGGTATGCCTAATTTTTTAAAAAAGCTACATTTATTTATCAGATTTTATTCTTTATTTATTATCTATTTTATTGTATTAATTTATATATTTTTTTATTTAACTTCATTAGTGCTTATAGAAATAATTTGAGTATGAGTCTGAGTGTTCAGTTTTGAAGTGATACTGACGTTGACAAGTTGTTATCTGTGTGTGACAATGAAAATGAACTTGAAACCATTTCAAATGACCAAGCATACACACATCATATAAATTCCATAACTTATCATCAAGGTAAAACTATCAGTTACATGGAGGAACGAGGAGATGTTTCTGGGTGATTTCTGCAGAAAGTGGAAATGACAGATCAATACGATTATCAGCTCGCCGAAGATGTAACATCTGACTCATCATGTCCTGCCTCGCCGTTAATCACCTTTAATTAACTTTTATTAAGAGAGAGTAAGAGATACGGTTAGGTTTGGGTCATCAGGTAAACATGTCAAATGACAAGTTTGAGTTGCTTTTGCGTGGTGTGATAAGGAATGGAGGTGCAGCATGTGATATCGCTCGCGGTTGACCGGCTGGCCTCTGGAACTGAATCGAGAAATCATATGGTATTCTGGTCTACTTGATATCAGATTCATTAGAATTATATATTATATATATTATATTATATATATTATAGAAGTATATTCAAGTGTGCATTTAGTGTACTTGAAAAATGAAATGAAAGAATAATAAAGTACACTCTCAGTTTCATCTACTTAAATTATCTGTTGCAAGCTTTTTTATTTATTTAACAATCGTTCAGAAAAGTCTAGAGAAAACTCTTTGGGCTGGTTTCTGGCTCATGGATTAAGTCTAGTCTTGGACTAAGTTGTAGTACCAGTGGAGATTTAACATATCCAATCTCAAAGCTAATTCAGACTAGGATTAATCACTGTCACAGGCTCTTTAAGTAATTTTTAGTTATGTAGGGCATAATTAGCATGGTTGTAAAGAACTGAAGAGCATGCTGGAAGTGGCTGTTCATATAGTAGCTGTAGACTACAGTATATAACTAGTAATATTTATGTTACAGTACGTTAACATACTACTCTTACAGGTCAAAAACATTCGCCTAAAGCAAACTGATATTTATTTATTTTGCATAACTCTGCATGGTTTAAGATGGTTTCACAACACGCTCTACACTTGAACCATGTGCTGAGCGTTACTTGGTACTCAACTCCTAGATATTACTCAGAACATATCAGCTGATCACTCTGCTGCTGTTGCCGTTGCTGTTAAATTCTTACCAGAGAACCTGCACTGGCCCCATGGGTTGCTCACATCAGGTTCAAGACCAAGACTGAAGCGCACCTCCTTACTGGTCAAGCAGCTCAATACTATCCTCTCACAACATTAAGCGCTGCTCTGTCTCCAGTCACCCATATACCAAGAGAAGAGGAAGAGCTGCATCAAGGCTCTTTCATCAGAGATTACTTCCGCAGTGGTGGAGCTAACTTCCTCCTGCTTGAAGATCTGCTGAGTCCTCATTGTCTACAAACATCAAGGAACACACACCTCTACAAGCAGCATCTAGAGCACTAACGAACTCTCACTTAACAGTTTACTCACACCCACTACATCTTCTCTTGTTGTCAGTGCACTAACATTTCTAACAGAGTGTGTTAAGGTGTGTGAACTCAGCTGACGTAACTCGGTTGGGATGACGCTGATTTAAGCTGCGAGATATTCCCAGAAACTTACCAAGACGACCATTGAGTGGATCAGCTTTTGGGATGCTCCAGGTCCTGCTCCTGCTCATTTCTCAAACAGGTTTCAGTGAAACACAATGGAGATGATCGACCACACAGAGTCTCTCACAGCCTCACCACAGCTACACACCAACTATCACACCTGCAGCTCAAGATCCACAGCAGCCCCAACACACACACACACACACACATGCACACTGACACATACACATGGCATTCACTCACATCACATCACACACATCAACACAGCTTCATTTGTACAGATTACAGTAATGTCACCAGCTGATCCAGTCCACTGTAGCTGTACACACTAACAAGAAGATATAAAACTCAATCCATAAACAGCACAAACTTCACTAAACTGGCTGTTCAAGTATCAAAGAACTGACAAAGCATTACACTTGGATTGCTGCCTTGATTCACATCATCAGCTCGTTTCCTCCAATAATGCAACACCAGGAACGTCTTGTTTTTCTTGAAGAAAGAATGAAGGTAAACGTCACCAGAGTTGTGGTCTGACCCGGCTTTGTCTGTTCATTATTTCTCCATTGTGTTGTGTGTGTTTAGATGTTAAGCTTATTTGGATTTTTGCCTTTAGTTTTTTTTTATGTTTTTGGATGAACCATGTTTAGTTCACTGAGCAAAATAATCTGTGTCCTACAAATATAAATAAGGTATATAGTCAATTTTTCTTTACCTTCTACATTGAAATATACAAACATTAGGAATTGTCACTTCAAAACAGACATATATTTGCGGACAACACAAAAACGATACAGGTGGCTGTTATAGTAATGACATTATCATACTGCAAATATTAAATACAGAATGTCCTGTAAAAATGTGGAAAAATATTACACTGTACATTTAAAGTGAGATCTTTTTACAGGTACTGTTTTACAGCTGACCACTCACTGCTGCTGCTGCTGTTAGAGTACAGAGTGAGATCCCTTTAAATATGAGGGATGACCAGCTGTAACCTGGACTCATGTGGAACCAGCAGCTCACACCTTCATGCACACCTGGCCCGCAGGTCACAACAGCAGGACGAGCCAGTGACAACCTTACTGCAAGGACAAACATCAGGTTCCTGCAAAATTAATTCCTTGAATTAGAATTAAAAAGGCACTTACTTTTGTTTGGAACACTTGACACTGAACGATTAACACTCTAAACGTGATGATGATTCACAGAACTTTGTTGAAGTTTTAAAATAGTTGAATACCCTGCCAGTAGTTAAGCACTTGTAATGGGAAATGTGAACAGATGTGTTGTGTGCTGAATGTCATCCTGCACTGTGATGCTGACACATTCTCATCAGTGTTACAATCCTGATACACGTAGAAAAATGTAGTCTGATAAGAGCTGGAATTCTGATGTATCAGAGCAACACCCAGCAGCATGTAACACTAACCCCTACATGCTGTAATACAGTTTTTCTTGAGAGCTAAAACACATTTCTTTTTAATTAGGCTCAAATTTCCAAAAACTCTAAAACACAAACTTAATTGCTTACCAACTACTGAAACGCTCCACCTTCAGGTCAAAAACAAACTCTCCACTAAAACCATGTAATCCTACATCGGAGAACCAAACTCTGCCTCCAGTAATCAAGCACAAAAAGGCATCAAATAAATATCTACAGCAAACCAGAATTACACACTCAGCCAGCTTCAGCTCAAACAATATCTCAAAATCCAGCTACGTAATGAATAATGCCACTTAAGGGTTTTCCCTCAGAACAAACTCTTTTCATGAAACACATAATATAAAAGACACACCTATGCATTTGGTGCACTTAATTCTGGCGATACTGTAGTTATGTCAAAACCGAAAAGAAAAGTAAATCAACAGTAAAAATATATGCTACGGATAAAGAAATATAGAATGCAGAACATGAAATTACCAATATCAAATATGTCATTGAAAATATCACTGTAATGTAAAAACAAACACAAACACATTCATCCTGAATCAGCATCCCTTCTCTGGTCTGGGTCATGCCATAAATTCTCATCAACATCACAGACAATGTGAGCCCTAGCCAGCAGCGAAGAAACCTCATGTGTAATCCACCAGTAAGCCTCAACTAGCCAGCCTGAACAGGCCTCCTTAATAATGAGGCCTTGGAATACTTCCTGATCCTCAACAATCCTCCTCTTTGTATCTCACGCAGTTTAATCAGATGTTGGCTATGACCATACTGGACGATGCACATTCCTTGCTCTTGTGAGAATAGCCATTGCCTCGCTAGGTGTCATTTTCAGTTCTGCACAGTAATAGAATACAGATGGAATTACAGTAAACCATCCATTTTACAAAATATACTCAGAGTAGCTACAAACAGCTACAGCATGTAATGCATTCGTAATGGAAAGCACAGACACAAAATGCGCCATATCAGTAAGTGAGAACACTGGAAGCGTGTTTCATGCGAGCAGCGCCTCTCTCAGCCATAGTGACCTTTCTCTGGGTGTGTGGGTTTGTGTGTGTTCGGGGTCAAGTGGACACACATAACCAGTGATGATGATTGGTGCGTCTGTAAATGTGGTGGAACTTTGAGAACGCGATGATTACTTAGATTGAGTAAATTTCCATTGTTTGCCAATCAGCAGAGGCGTGGTGCTCCACACAGAAGCATTATCGCATCGTCAGTCGCAGACAATAATTTTATCCGCCCAGGAGTTCTAAATGCAGAACCATCTATTGTGCTTTATTGTTCCAATTATAGTAATGATAATATTTATAATATGTTGAACTTGATAGTTGTCTCACATTGTCCCACAACATTAAAATAGTGTAGATTAAAGTGCAATGTTTTATATTTATTTTATAGCTGCTATTGAATTAGATTTCTTTTTAAGTAACGTTAATAGTTAATACTTTGCCCGGTAATTAGTTACTTTTAAACTGGATAAGCCGGTTACTATTTGTGAGAAGTAACTATAACTAATTACTTTTTAAAAGTAACATGCTCAGCACTGTTATTCTGTAGTTGACGCGTTTCTGCTACTCTGGTCAAGTACTTATCTATGTAAGTAGGGAGTCTCACCTAACTAGGCCCTATGAAAATTCTGTTTTGTTCTTTCCTAAATTCCATTTTATCCTAAATTCTGTTTTTTTTTTTTTCATTTTTTTTTTTCTGAATTCCGTGTTTTATGTTTGTCATGGGGCGGCGGGTTGTGGTGAGGAGAGGGAAGGAATGAGGACACACTAGCGCAGGGAAGTGAGAAAGGTTTATTGAGGGAGAGGTGAACAAAAAGGGAAGCAGTCCAAAAACACAAAACCAAGAACAAAGTAACAAAAGAATGGTAAGGCCCAGGCTCCCCAGCTAGGTGGGCGCTAGTACTGAGCGGAACCTCCCCGAGTAATCCGGAACAAGCGTAGTCCTCACGCTTGAAGACTCGGGAGGCAAATGAGCAGTGGCCCAGACTGTAGCCTCCAAGGCCGTCTGGCCAGCCGGGAAAAACACACTGGGAGACATGAGCTTAGGGAGAAAACACAAGAGAGGGACGTGAAGGTGATGAGACAAGAGAGTAAGCCAAAAAGAGAACAAAAACCGAACTGGAATAAAAAGGGGGTCCAATGTCCAACACAGGAAGGGTCCAAGGTCCAAAAGGAGAAAGGGCAGGAAGGGTCCAGGATAATCCAAAATACAATGCATTTAGACAGGAACAACCACACACAATGTATGAGGGAGACAGACTCAGAGACACCTTGCTAAACTGATCTAATGAGAGCACAGAACTTTCATCAAAACGAAAGTGCTTCCTTACCAATCCTAAAACTCAAAGAGAACGAGACACAGCTGAACTACAATAAGCGGGAGTGTTTCCATGATCCCACCCATTAGGTAGGGAACACGCAGTGCAAACAACATACCAGGAAGTAGGTGCGCTTAAACAGAGAGAGTGAACTACTGGAGGGCACACTCTAAGGGTGGACTCAAAACCGAAGTGACAGCAAGCAATATAGACAGCTATACAACCCAAGAGACAAGAGGAGCAAACACACACACACACACCACACCAGAAGTGAACCCAGGAGACAGGAAACAAACAAACAGACACTTATCCTGGGTTCACGCTGGCACGGTCCCGTCTAAGATGGCCGGGACCGTGACAACGTTATCATATTTATTCACCCAAAAAGTGTCTAATTATGGAGTGGATGGAAAAAAAGAACAATGCAATAGGAAAAAATCTCACATTCAATTTCAACAAAGTGCTGGGGTTCAGCAGAACATTTACTGCTTTGGTAAAACATTGATTTTTTTCATGCAAAACGAAACGTTTCTGATGTGATGACATGGTCACATGTTCTTGAGGGTGCAGTCTATCGTGCTGGCAAAACTTACAAAAGAGTTGTTCTCGATTTATAAAAATCTTGGGTATTGTTCTGCTCTAAACTTAGCACCAAGAGCTGAATTTCTGTCATTTTTGAGGACTCTTTGAGTTTCAGGTTCTTCTCCCATAGCTGACCCCTCTGTGGTTTGTAAAGGGGTTTGTGTGGTGTGTGGAAAGCTGAGTCCCACCCAACAGGTAACACATGTTAGGCCAGCTGCCAAACTGATTAGAAACCATTGCTTTGCTTCACCACACAATCGGTTATCACCAGCGACTATATGATGTTCCGCGTTTTACAATGGATTCCATTGTATTTGTTGAATTCCGCGATTCCGTCCAGCATTTTCCACATCGCGCAAGTCATAGGGCCGTAGCTAACATGCTAGGTTTTGGGAGTGCAGACCTGGTTAAGTAATTTATTTTAATGATTGCCTAACTCATATCAGGATCCATACCTCATCCCTGCCCCTGAAGGCTGTCTTCCCACATCTTAAAGAAACATATTTAAACATACAACATTCGGAGACCAAAAGACTTGGTGGTGAGGGACTTGATCCTGTCATTACCTGGGTCTCCCTAGGTACTCTCCTGCCAAGCGCCACGCAGCAGGCAATGCTAAAAGTGCTCCAGGGGAATTCAGTGTTTTATACCGATTTCTAATCGCTTTGCTCATTTCTTCCGCGAGCGATCAAGTACGATGCAGTATCACCTACAACAGACACACCCTGCTCGAAATCGCTAGTAACGCACACCTTCCGCCAAATTCAAGCCGTCGGAGACGCCACGAGCCTGGGCGAGGCAACGAGGCTTAGCTGGTCAAACGGAAGCTGTTCTCGAAACAGAAGCGGGCATGCAGGCTTTAGCACGAGGTTGCGCCACCCGCCCGACCGGGGCACTTCCATCTGTCCTGCTCTCCAACGCCCGCCACTGGACAATAAAATGGACTATTCAGGTTTCAGCAATCAAGCCACGGAGGTAAAGAACTGCTGGCGTTTATTCACGAAACGTATGAACGCGGATATTGCGACTCCGCTATCCAGCTAAATGGGCCAGGCATGCTATCGGGCCAACAGAGAAGCCTTGTCCGGTAAGAGCCGCGAGGCGGCCAGCGCCTACATTAACAAACTGCGTATCGCACTTCTGCTGAAGTGAGTCGCCACTGCTCACCACAGATAGAGTTTCTTCGCCATTAAGTGTCGCCTGCCTACCTGCCGAGAGAATTCTCCGCGGTGCTAATCGTATCGCGTACCTGCCGCCTAGCCGCCACGCACCTGGCGCTATCGAACTGTACGAGGCTATCAACAACCTTCCAGACCGCACACCCGACGGATTTTCATCATCGCCGCACTTCAACCGGAACTCGGAAATAAGCCCTCCCCAAATTCCATCAACATGGACTTTGCTACGAGAGGAGAACTGCCTGACAAAGCTTATGCCAACGCAGCGGGTGCCTACAAGCAGCAGCGCCACTTCCACACATCAAGGCTTTTCAGACCATCGCTGCTAGTGATGTTGCTGCCCAAGATACTCAACACTGCTGAAACGCGACGAGACCTGCCAGGAAGACCATCAGAAAGCCTGGCCCAGTGGAATAAGTCTCAGCACTCCAGGACTGCTTTTGAGGTATGGACTGAACAGCTTTTTAAAGAGTATGTACATTTATTTACTTAAGCCATGCGCTTAACCTGGACGAGAAGTTTGCAGAATTCCAGACTTGCTACATCTCCAAGTGCATAGAGGATGCCACTGCCCTGGAAGAAATATCACCACTAGAGCCAACGAGTAGCTTCTGGTTCATACAGCAAAGTGCTGCTGAGAGAGAGATGCTTCTCGGTCCGGGAGTAAAGCGTTCTTCAGAACAGCCAGGGCTAACCTCTCTATCCGGCTACAAGCGAAGACTAAAAAGATCCAGAACCATTTCAACAACACAAAAGACTCGCAGGCTATGGTGGAAAGTATCCAGGCTGTCACCAATACAAGCCAGCACCAAGCAGCTGTGAGGGGGATGCCACATCCCTGAGGAGGAGCGCTGAACAAGTTCTACGCACGGGCTTGATGCATCACAGAACGAACACGCGAGACGCATTTAAAGCAACGGCCCCATCACCAACACCAGACCATCTTCGCCTGCAGCTGACAGGAGAACTCTTCGCCAAGGTCAACCCGCCGAAAGCCAAGCGGGTCTCTGGACAACATCTCCAGGTCGCAGTTGAGAGACTGCGCTGACCAGCTAGCCGAGGTGTGTTCACGGACATCTTCAACACTTCGCTGAGCCAGATGACGCCCCAGCGTAAGCTTCAAGTCCACACCACCATCATCCCAGTGCCAAAGAAATTCAGTTTCCTTGCCTGAATGACTCACTGCCCATCGCTTCTGACCCCCCATCACATGAAAGTGTTTGAGAGACTTGTCACGGCATTGGTGAAAGGCAACTTCCCCACTCACTGACCCTGCAGCTTGGTTTATCACACAAACAGGTCGTGGACTGAGGACGCGATATCCACTGCACTTCACCTTCTCATTCTTGGACAATAAAGACTCTTATGTTAGATTAAGTTGCTCAGCAGACTTTAGTTCAGCATTCAACACCATCATCCTCAAAGACTGTGTATGAAACTGGAGCAGCTGGGACTGGAGCACCACCTGTAACTGGGATTCCTGATTTCTGTCAGAGCATTCCCAGTCCGCCGTAATCAAGCACAACATTTCAGCACCATCAGGCTGAGTACGGAGGCCTCAGGGCTGCGTTCTCAGCCCACTCCCTTTGTTCCACACTCCTGGACTCACGACTGCACCGCCCCCTGCACAGCTCAAACCACATCATCAAATTCGCCAATGACACGACTGCAGGGGCTCATCAGCAACAACGATGAGTTGGCGACAGGAGATGGTGCAGGTTCAAGAGCTGGCTGCTCAGTGCAGTGAGAACAACCTGTCGCTGAATGTGACAAACAAAGGAAATGATCACAGACTTCAGGAGAACTCTCATTCCACCACACATTCACTACAGCACCACGTGCTGCTCCACACGGTTGAGACTGTAAAAACACTGCCCTGGGAGTTCACATCTCAGACGATTCACCTGGACCAACACCAACACCACCTCCATCACCAAAGGCTCCAGCATGTCTCCACTTCCTGAGACGGCTGAAGCGAGCCAACCTGCCCCCTCCCACCCTCAAGATCTCTGCTGCGTGCCATAGAGATGGCCCTGACCAGCTGCATTCCTGCCTGGTTCCGGCAACAGTGCTGCTGTCATATCAGGGCGCTCAAAGGGTGGTCAAAACAGCTGGCAACATCATCGAGCGCCCTTCCGCCGCTTGCAGACATTCACAAGCGCATCAGAAGGGCCTTCCTGCATCGTGCGCTCGACCCCTCACACCCTTCACAGATCTGTCTCACACTCTTCCATCTGGCAGACGCCAGAAAGCATCAGGTCTCCCATCCTCAGATGCGTGATAGCTTCTTCCCACAAAGGCCATCAGACTTTGAACTCACTCCTGCCATCACATCTCTACACACACTCTGACTGTGGAAACGTTTCTTGTTGCACTAATTGCACTACTGTGACTCACTTACACACCAATTCACTTTGATGGACAATAATAACTACTAAAGGATACTGCACTACAGCTACTTTGCACAAACATTATAATGCTGCTGTGTACAACAATATAATATACACTGAAACATTAAGGCCACATAAATAAATAATATAGTATCTGGTCATATTATAAGCTCACTCCCTGCACATCCAATGTAAAAATGTCAATTTGCACCTGTTTAAATGTTGCATATTTGCACATATACTGAATGATTGTACTGGAAAATAGTCCCGATATAGTATCTGTCTAGTATAACTTACCTCTTGCACACTGGTGTAAATGTCAATTTCAACCTGTTAAGAATACTGTATCCCCGACTTCTGACAAAATATTTACCACTGGCGTCTGTCTCTGTCTAGTCTTAAAATGTATATTGTATGTTTTCGCCTAAAATGTATATTGTTTAATGTATATTTTAGTGGTTTACTTATTTATTGTCTATCCCATAGTGCCTAGTCGTGCCACTGCCTATTTATTCTGTCTTCTACTGTTCTTTGTTTGTTTGCACTGAAAATAACCTGAGCCACGTCACGTTCCGTTCTCTATGTATTCCGGTAAGCAGTATATAGTAGAGATGACAATAAAGTTGACTTTGACTTTGACTTTGATCTGTATTCCCCTACAAAGCGGGGTCTGATTATCCCTGTTACAGAGAGATAAAAACCGTCAAATGTTACTGATAAATCTGTTACAGTTTCCAAATCTTATCATCTGTGAACTACATGTTGTTTCCTTTTTGCTCATAATTATTAGTTGCTGCTGAAGGGGGAGGGGTGATGCCTCATTTGTCCAGGAGTTTTATTTCTTTAACCACTTTTTCAGGTGTAGCACAAGAAAAGAGTCGCAAGAAAATCAGCAGCATACTTTAACTTTGATACAGGCTGTTTTCCTTCTTGGCTTCTGCTTCTGACTTACAATGCAGATAAAAAACTAGATAAATTTTTTTTTTATTGAAACAGACCTCAACTCAGACCATTTTAATAATAAAACCAAAGCACGATGTGAAATGGAGATTTATTTTGTATACTGTATACTTGTAGACTGAAACGCAGTGGTTCCACCTGAAACGATGCTGCAGTAGCGCTGTGTGGCTTGTAGATACTGCTGTTGGATCAGTTTACTGTAGCGATGCAGTTTTAATGATCTAAGAGCTCCACATAAACGCATTTAATTCCAACAAAGTTGAACCAAGACCTAGTTTTACTAATTCTTCAATCAACCCTCCAGCACTACCACCACTGGACCCTGAGCAGAGAGTTTTACTCCAAAGCTACTGCAGCAGTCTTGTATAAAAGTACCCAAAAGTCACATTCTACATAAGTACAGATACCCTCCCAAAAATTAACTTTGATAAAAAGTTCAAGTCACCAACCAGAATTCCACTGGGATAACAGGATTCGATGACGCCAGTAGGTGGACGCTGTAGACGCCGGAGACTTGGCGAAAACTGAATGAACAGCGAGACAGCGAGACACTTGAAACTCTCCAGGAATACATTGATTGCAAGCTGACGCTAGTTATGAAGAAGAACCAAACTGCATCTTCCCCAGCCAAAATCGAGACGCCGTCTTCCAAAAGAAGTCGGCCGGCAGATTCCCCCGAAACAATGTCGCCGGAGGGTAAAAGCTTTACCGACATCTTGGATTCAATCGACAAGCGGTTGTCCAGCTTCGATGCGAGGTTGTCCCCGGTCGAGATCCTGCACCGCGGAATTCATCCTAAGGAATCGCTGAATTCAGCCAGCAGCAGGTGGAAACACTCGCCATGAAAAACGCAACACCACGAGACTGGTCGTCTCTAACTGGAGAATGCACCTGCCAACAGAGTAGGCACAAAGCGTCCGTAGTATGAGAGACAACCTGGTGTTTGCAGGTATTCGAATTCCGCCGAAGAGGACGAGAAGCCACAAGGTCAAAAATCCTTTATTGAAACACACCTGGTGCTTCCCAGAGGACACTGCGGAAAACATCCGCCGAAGAGTCCATCGCCTGGGAGCCAAGAGGCCTGGAGCCCCGAGGTCACAAAGCCCCATCGCGGCCACCCGACACTTCAAGCAGAAGGAGCAGGTGAAGAGTCGCGGCAGGAGCTGAGAAAAACAGACTTAGCGTGAACGCACTGTCTCCCCAAAAGAGATCCTGAGCCACGCAGCAGCTGTTCCCTAATCCGGGCGCAGTGTTTATCCAGAAGGGCTCTCGAAGGTCATCGCTGCGGGACCGGGTTTCTACGACGTGCCAGTCACACTCCAGTACCACCTCCCTGGTTATATTAATACCAGCCCAGATAAGAACTGCTATATTTTCATTTTCTGAAGCTATTCCATTAACCCTTATCTAACTATTTATGTCAATTGCCAATTTATCGCAACTTAACAAATATACCGCCAGTCTCGCAGCGTTAAATATTGTTATAATGTTTTCGCTTTCGTCACGCTTTTTCTGCATCCTCTCCGCTTTTCGTTCTCGTTTTTCTATCTCACTTTTCTCACTTCTTTCTCACACTTTCTACCTCTCTCTCACTGCACCCCATCACCTGCTTTCCTACTCACACAATAATACAACACCCTATACTTTTACATATCTGCACGGCATGACTATGTATACATGCACTCAGCGCCAACGCCACTCAATTCACCTCACAGCCAGCACACAGACACATAGACACAAGCTGCCAGCATCGCCACTCACATCTCATTCATCTGAGCATCACACGCAGCCTGCAACATTAGCTACACACACGCATCTATGGCACACTAAGGCTTTCACATGGACGAATGGGATGCCCAGAGGAGAAGAGAGGTGCAAGTTAAAATATTATTTAGCCAGCTTAAAACTACAGGCAAGACATTGTTTATTACAAGAGACTCATAGACCTGCTACAGCTGCAGATGATCTTAAATCAACTGAGTTTCCTAATGTGTTCTTTCAGCTCACAACTCTATGCTGGGGTAGCAATTTTAATACACAAAATGTTAATTTCACAGTACTAATACAGTTATAGATCCAGAGGGTAGATTTTCAATCATTAAATTATCCATATTTTAATAAAAGTTTTATTGTCAGAGTATATGGTCCAAATGTTGATGACCCCTCCTTCATCAGCTTTTAAACAGACTTTGAACACCTAGATTATGCACTCATTCTTGGGAGACCTCAACTTGGACTAACAGAAATGGACATTCAGTACAGCTGGAACTCAGCAACTGGCAATCCACAAATATATAGTTAACAGTGATGAGCTTACTCACGACTCCCCAGATGCATATGCTTCTTCACCCCAAACCCAGAGGGAATATACTTTTCTCACATGTCTATCACTCTACTGCCTGGATTATTTCTCAACCAGCAGTCTCTAATGAGTAACATTTTGTGACACAGAGATACACTCTATAGTTAGTCAAAGTACTCATACCCTATCATTGACTCTAATAATTAAGAAGAAGGCCATCTAACAAGTAAAAGCTAGAGATTTAATACATCATTGCTTAAAGATGAAGATTTTATTAAATATTTCGAGAAAGAGGGCTTTATATTTAGATTATAATGACTCAAGCCTGGAACATCAGCATCCATTCTTTGGGGAAGTTGGCAAAGCTGTGATGAGAGGTATACTATCTCTAATAAGATAAAAAAGAAAAGAGAAAATAAATGTATATGAATTAGAAGAAACTATCAAATCCTTAGAAGAAGCTTCTTATGTATCCTCCCAGGAACAAGAAATGCTAAACAAAAATACGTAAAGCAAAAACTAGAATTAAAAATGAAATTATTAATAAAAAAACCACCTCTAGGCACAAAGATTCTCAAGGGCAAAATTTGAATATAGTAAATAAATCAGGTCAATTCCTAGCTAAACTCAGTTAAAAATAAATAAAGAAACAATTATAAGTGCTGTTAAAGATTTAACAGGGATACAGTATACTACCCTGAAAAGAATAAACAACACTTTCAAAGACTTTTTACAAATCCTCTTATTCACCACAGATAAACCCATCTATAGACGAACACTGCCTTTGATAATATAATTCTTCCAAAATTAATAGACGCCAAGCGATGGCACTGATTCTCCATTGACATCAGAAGAACTTCAGGAGGCCCTGAACAGGCGCCTAATAAAGGCACCAGGTCCAGATGGTTTTCCAGCAGAATTCCCATAAAATTTCTTAAGTACTTGGAACCAATATTCCACAGAATGTTACAGAAACCATGGAAAAGGGTAGATTTCCACCAAATATGAACTCTTCTGCTCACATTAATCTATAAAACCAGGCAAAGACCCTGTGTTGCCTACCAGCTATCGTCCAATATCCCTTATTAACGAGACATTAAATAATCTGCAGTCAAAAGAATAGAGAGGATAACCCCTTATAATCTATCCCACTAAAACTACTTATGAGCATTCCAACAAATACACGTGAGATTATTTAACTTGATTGACTATTCATGCAATAAAAACTTTAAAATTACTTTATATTGTCTCTAGATGCAGAAAAAGCTGATAGGGTGAACTGAATTCTTTTATTTGCAGTCTCTACATAATTTGGTTTCGAAAACTCTTTATAAATTGGTTAAAATATTATATAATTCTCTCAACAGCATGTGTCAAGATTAAAATGACCAAACTTCCTCCAGCTAGCATGCCCTTTTAAAAGGGCAAATTCAGTGATGCCCCTCTCACCTTCATACTGTTGTAATTTTATTGAACCACTAGCAGCAAAGTACTAGACAGGCTACAGCTTATTACATACAGGCATTAAATGCAAGAATGTAGAAATTTCATAAAGTCAGTCTATACGCAGATGATGTGTTACTTTTTTCTTTCAGCATTCACAAAACCAATCTTCTGAGATAATTACATTAATAAACCTCTCAAGAGTCTCAGATTATTCGATAAATCCGGTTAAAATTCCACGGTTCTTCCAAGTTAATTGGTTCTTCGAGAATCCCTCATCCACTCCACTACACCTGAAATACCAAATATTTAGGCATCAATGCACCACCTAGACAGCAGATTTAACTAAATTAAACCACATCCCACTTTTTAAAGATTTGCAGAAGAGGATCTAGCCAGATAATTTCTTACCCATATCACTCATGTAAAGAGTTGCCTCAATAAAAATGTGATGGTTTTACAAGAATTAATTTGATGGCTTGCAATGATCCCGAGTAAACCATCACCAGGACTGGCTTAGACTTCTGACTTCCATCTCTAAATTTCTTTTGGAAGGTAAATCTCACAGATTAGCTTAAAAAACGCTGTAAAAGACCAAGGACAAAGGAGGACTAGATTCAAACTTATCACTATTTCTTAGCCAATAGACTTCAATACATTTCAGGCTGGTTAAAAACATCTTCAGGATGAGCCTTGGCTAGATGTAGAACAGCATTATGCAATAATATAGAGATTTCGATCGCCATTCATTAGCTCAATCATCAAAACGACACGTATGTCAAAAGCATCAGTATCAGTTCTTCTTCTGACAGTGCATGGTGGGGAGTTTTCTAAAATGACTGAGTCTTCACTAATCCTATGCAAACGCATCTGCTTGAACAACCTGACATACATTAAACAATATGATAAACTTGCCAGACTGGAGTTGTAAAGGCATTAAATACTTAGGAACATATATTTGAAGGGACAGACTTCATTCGCTCTCTAATATATTAGTTAAACAATATGGATTAACAAGAATAGATTTTAGAATATCAACAAGTTAAATCCATAGTAAAAAGTAAATTTAAGTCTAATCATATAAATTACAAATAATTATCAAAGTGTGTACAGAATTCTTAACCTCAAAAAACTCTTAAATATTGTCTAAAATATACAGGACATTTTGCAAAATAGATGAGTTGTAATGCTCCCTATTGTAAAATGGGATATGGATTATCAGTCAGTTGGGATCACAATTCTGGCTCCGGAGATATGCTTAAAAACATTTAAAACGACAGAAAATCCCACCGGCAAATAATACAATACAGCAACTGCATAGAGTGCACTATTGGTGTCATCGCATGCTTAGGATGGGTTTTACATGCTAACAATGTTCACACTGTCAAGGCAATACAATCTGAGCACTACATCCATGCTCTGTTGGTTCTGTCCACCTGTTCAGAGTGTTCTGTATGGGATTTGTGAAGACTTATCAAAGTGTCTTAAATGTTCCATTCTGCCTCTTCAGTCTGCTTTGTTGGGCTAGACCTAGATGGTGTCACTACAGAGGTTAACATAGTCCACATGGCCTTCACCGCTTATGCACATCAGCTAAGAAGACTGGTCCTCATGAACTGGAAAAATAAAAATAATCTTAATATCAACTTAATAGAAAGAGAGAGATCGCTTGTTAACGGATATTATTCTTGACACAGCCACATTAGACCAATCCTGGCTCCTTTGATTGGTTTCATCACTTAGTGTGAGTGGGGTTCACGGGTTCTGTCCGGCTTTGCCTTGTTGCAGATCGGGGGGCCCTATGGCTTGGGGAATCTGGGGTTACCTTGGGGATTCCTGGGGTTCAGTGCGCTGTGGTCGGAGTCCTAGCCTGGATGGGTGTGTTGGGTGCTCTTGGGTGGTGTTTCTGGGGGTCGGGTGCGGGCGCTGCTGGAGGCCTGTGCCCCTCAGGCAGGCGGGCGTGGTGCTCTGGGTCTGGCGGCGGTACTGTCTTGGGGAAGATCCGGGGGCTTGGGGTCCTGGGGCACCTGCCTCCGGGTTGGGGTTCCGGCGGACCTGGGGGTTGTCCTGTGGGCGTAGTCACTGGGAGTGGGGTTGGTGCTGCGCCTGGGTCTGCCCCTGGTTTCCGCATCGGTGGATCCGGGGGGGCCCTTTCGATGGTGGGGATGTGGTCATCCATCTGTCAGTGTTATTGCAGGGGATACCATAGGAGGTGTAAGTGACTGGCCGACCTGGGTGTCTATTGTCTTATGTAGTCAGGAGTTGACTGAATGTTGGGGAGGGTGTGGTATTCTCTGCTGGTCTCTGGTACTCCCAGGATCTGTGGGTCGGTGGCGCCATGGCCATGGGCCCCTGCTCTCCTGGACGTGGCCTCTGCCCCCGCCTGGGTAGTTTCTTGGACAACGGGGGTGCCTTATGGGGGTCATGGGGAGCTGGCTCCACGGGGGCAATTCTTGCCCTCTGGTTCTTCCTCCCCATCCCACGTTCTCCCCGCCTCCATCACACCAACATACATCGAGGCTTGAGATGCGGAAGTGTTGCTGACATGAGATTTTCCTCCCTGTCTCCGCAAGGACCACCTGCATCTCATTCATACATCACACTTACACTCTCATTACTTACTGCCGGGTCACACATGACACCTACATATAGTTTCGGTGGGCAGGAGTGCCCAGAGGGCGGGTTCACCACCCAGTCCTACTCTGGCGCCAGTGCCCACTTCTCAATTTTAAGCTGCACGTAGATCTCTGAGGCTCGGGGAGGCCAAGCCACACGAGCTGGCGAGGTGAAGGTGTCTGCCCTCCCTGTTTTTAAAAGCATCACAGAACAACACACACACCAACACCACACCTGAGCGGCGGGTGGGGCATGTGGTCGTCCACACCTCGCTCCTGTTCGCTGCCCAGGGCCGGGGGCTGCGAAGACGAGCTGGTCAGTCCGTTGGGGTCTGCTGGTGGTGACGCCAAGGGACTGGGTGGCTCTGTCTCCACGCCCAGAGTTTAAAGGCACAGTTCCAGGGTCTGGCGCATTGCCCCTAGGGGTGTCCGGATCTAGGAGCTTAGAGTATATATGAGTGTGAGGTGGGGTATTTTTGCCCATTTTTGCATGTCTACATGTGGGCACGACTGTATATTTGTTTGTGTGCATGAGGGAGGGAACGCTATTTGTGTTTAGGTGCGCCTGTTGGTTCCTGTCCATATGTCAACAGGCCTAAGACTCCACCTGTCAACATCTCAGGCTCCCTGCCTCTGCCACTCACACTCCTGCCAGTGGAGGGTGCCCCTGCCGCTGGTGCTGGGCGGTTCTCGCCTAGCCGGGTTGCTCGGGGTGCTGGTTTGCTCAAGTGTCGCTGGCGGGCTTGGCCTCCTGGCTCTGCTGGGCCCCGGCTAGGGGTGGGGGCTCTGGATCTGCCCAGGACCGACTGCCTGGGCGGTCAGCCGGCGGAGCCTGCGGACCTGTCACGCCATGCCTGGGCGCTCAAGGCTGTGGCTGCTGGATGACCACCTGCCTCCTCCGCCTTTTTCTGGGGAGTGCGGGTACCTCAGACTCTCGGTGGTGTTTTCCTGGGGTCCTGCCTGGGGGCCTCCGGAGGTCTGGGTCCCAGTCCCCCTCCGTGTCTGCTCCATGCCCATGGTCGGGACCGGGTTCCCCACACGCATCTACTAAACATTTATGGAGGAACCTTATGAATTCAAGCCACACACAGGTGACACAAGACCACATTGGTGAAAACAGGTGCTCACAGATACACACTGTCTTGATCTGCTGTCCCTTCAAAATATATTCTGTAATATTTATGTGCGCTGCTCAGTAACATTTAGTATTTACTGCAATTCATGCAGATGTTGGTTGCTGCTGCAATTTCTCTGCTGTTGTGTCTCCTGTGTTCTCTATTTTGTCAGCAGGTATGGAAGCAGAATATCCTTTTTTTTTTTTCTTTTTTTTTTCTCCTCTCTACACTTTTTCCTTTCTTTTCTTCTTTCTTTTCCTTCTTTCCTTCCTTTTTTTCTTCTCTCCCCTCTGTTGCCTCTTTCTTCAACCTTATTTATCCTGTTAAGTTTAAATATTTTAATTAATTGGAAAAATAACAAATGAATAAAGTTGATCAAGAGGGGGTGGTGGCGGATCAACAAAAAAAAAAAAAAAAAAAAAGTAACAGTCTTAAAGTATCTAGTATTTACTGTACTTACGTATTACAAGTAATTTATAACTAGCTGTGCTTGAGTAATGAAAGTACAAGTAAATGTTAATAACAACAGAACACTGTCTAAACTTAGAACGTTTACTCAGCATTTTAAAGCATGGTAAAGAACTATTTTACCAAATCACACACTTCAAAAACAGGGCTTTAAAAAGCTAATCTGGCACCTCAAAACATAAACAACGTCTTCAAAGCCTTAAGAATTTATAGAACACAACCTGTTTTTTCTACATAGCTTATTCAACCTTCCTCCTTTTTCCTCCCATCCTGCCTTCGCCAGCACTTTGCACATAACAAGCCAGTCATTACTTGAACTGAAAAAGAGGCATTTCATCCGATAGGACGAATCTTTCCCACCCACGTAAGAAAACATTGTGTTTAAGTGTGGTCAGGGGTGCTGCTCATCTTCCTCTCCCCCGCCATTAGCTGACGCTTTTCCTCCATGGACTGTCAGGGGATGGTAGTGTCACATCAGCAGATAGCCGACAGGTTGAATGTGGAGGATGCGCAGTATGTTAGTGCTTCATAGGACCAATGACAGCATCAGCCAAGCTTTCTTTTGTTGCAGTCACTCTACACTAAGAGCAGCAGAGAAAAACAATTAAAATCAATTCTTGATTTGTAAAAGAGTAACGACACCCCGGCCATGAACATTTATCGGAGTAAAAGTATGCACAATTAGTAATGGAAGAAGAAAAAGTGAAAGGATAAAAATAAAAAGGCTCAAGTAAAGTACAGATATTCTAAAACACATACTTGAGCACAGTAGTGAAGCATTATTACTTCAAGCCATACAACACTGTCAGCAGGGAGACTGTCCCCGAATTAGATGATGTAATTATTGGAGGGTAAGCTCTTATGACCATCGGGTGATGCTAGTGAGCAGTTGAACATACTTTAAACACAACAGCATCATTATTTAGCATATTGGAGAAATAAAGGAATCTTCCCAAATCAAATAAAAGTGTTCAGAACAACAAATGGAGAAATCAATTGATATTGATATAAATATCCGGTACAGATTTATTGTTCCATGTCCATAACCATGAGTCTTTTAAACACAGTTATCATTTGCAGTTACACAAAGATGTCTGATGTACCAACACCCTGCTTACATTTATCAACACTTCTTTATTACATTAAACAACAGAAACAATCATTATAGCGTATGTACAAATGACATACCCACAATGCAACACAATGTGTCCCAACTTCACTCCCCACACACACACACACACACACACGCCAGCAAGACACACTCCTCATCATCTTTTCCTCCTGAATGTTTCCTCTATAGCTGATGCTGTAGAACAGAGAATCAGACAGGAAATGATCAGACATGAACACATCAACTGACATCAAGTTCTACACAGCTTCTGAACAACATGATCACACATGCAGGAGATTTCATGAACACACACACACACACATCAAGCGGCAGCATCACTTCACTCCATACATATATCTACATACACAGTGTGTAAACAGTACATGAGGCAACTCACTGCAGTGTCTCCAGTACAGTGTATTCTCCAGTAGAACAGAGAGCTGTTTTACCCCTTGGGAATCTCTCCTACATCATTGTTGTTCAGGTGCAGTTCTCTCAGGTGTGATGAGGGGTTTGATATCAGAGCTGAAGCCAGAGCAGCACAACCTTCACCTGTAATACTGCAACCAGACAACCTGCAGAGAGAAGGAGAAATCATCACACTTCATGAATGAATGAATCTCTTATTTGCTTCATACAATGATGTTACATGTGGAGGAATTGGACCTCCTGAGAGGTAGCATAGGAAACAAGGAAATATAGAATACAGAGAGAGAGGAGGAGAGAAAAAGTCTCGGCCCAGACTGTCCTCCTTAGGGCAGTGTGAGCGGGAAAAACACTCAGCAACAAAGCACATAAACATACTCGGTTACTTTCGTAACGTTGGTTCCCTGAGATATGGGAACGAGTACTGTGTCGAAGATGCTATATGGGAAAAACTTTTTTCTCGACGGAAGCCTTTCCAATCACGGCGAAACTGACGCCCCATTGGTTTGTTCAGCAATAAAAACAAACCAATGATGCGGCGAGAATGACCAAGCCACGGTCGCCGCCGCCACAGCGCCTGGCATTTGCATGGGCGGGCTAATCGGCTCTATATAGCGGCCATTTCGCCGCTAAAGCCTGATTTCGACGAAGCGTACTGCGCCCGGCAGCAATACAGCAGCGGCAAGGGAATGCAGCAGTACTGCTCTCTATATCTTCAGGGAACCAAGGTTACGTAAAGTAACCGAGTATCGCTTCCCCGTCATATTCAATCAGACCGCGACGTAGAAGACGCCAGGCGGGGACCCAGTACACCACGCCATGCTATGATGGGGGAACGACTAAACATGACACCGTGGGGAAACCTAGGGAGTGCAAAAAATACTGCTAATAGGTGAGACAAGAGGGGTCTCCTCCATGGCTTGGTGCCGCCCCAGTTGGCGCCCAAGATGGACTCCGAGAGAGTAGGGACTTGAACAGCACTGGTCAAGTAACCTCAAGACCACTCAGTCAGTCTATGACGGACTCAGCCGAAGGACTCTGACTGCAGAGCGGGACATGTAAACCCTATAAATGTGGATGGCGGAGACCAGCCGGCCACCACACACCAAATAGAGACCCCACTGGACCACGCCCAGGAAGAGGTAATGCCCTGTGATTGGGGCTCTGACTCAATGGGCACTGCAACACCACAAGGAAGAGAAGCCAAGGCCATGACCTCCACTTCCATCCACCTGAAAGCCTCCGCCTTAACTGGGCTATTCTTTAGCGGCTACTGTGTCACTTCCAAAAAGCTGCTGCTCTGAACTCCCTGAACGAGGCAGAACACTTGATGTATTTCTAAGGTCTCTGGACGGGCAGAGTGCAGTACAAGTCCTTGGCTATCCTGTTGAGGTGGGCAGGGCAGAAAGCACTATGACCTGGGCCTGAAATGTTGAGAGCACTCAGGCACATATAACCCAATCTTGGTTTGCGGGACGACTCTGAGTCATAGGCCCAATCTTGACATTTCGCCACAAGACGGAGCGACAGAGAGAACCTGCAGATCTCCTGCACCGCTTAACTGACGCCAGCCGAAGAGCAGGCAGGTCTAAACGCGAGCAATCTGCCCAAGAGCAGCTCAGTGGGGGGCCCTTCAGGCCCTCAGTAGACAAGTGTGCGAGGACATGGGTTGAACCTGGCACCTCAAGAAGAACTGAATCACTGCACTGAAGCTCACGACTGAGCAACCAGCCATAGCATGAAAGGCTGCTATATAAAGGAAGTATAAAACCCTGATGGCTCCAAGGAGCACGTGCTGCTATCCAGC
This sequence comes from Distichodus sexfasciatus, assembly GCA_032718565.1. Lineage (NCBI taxonomy): Eukaryota > Metazoa > Chordata > Actinopteri > Characiformes > Distichodontidae > Distichodus > Distichodus sexfasciatus. Next base: position 81,422 of record JAVGVS010000461.1, on the reverse strand, counting down.
AACCCCTGCAGGAATGAAGAACAACTGACACCCAGCGGTGAGTGGATCGATGCTCACAGTCTCGGCCACCTCGTTGAGACAAGGAACGTACTTCAGAGCATAGAGATACTGAGTGGATGGAGCTCTAGCTTCAGTTATAGTGTTCAGGACATGCCTTCCTGGGAGGTCCAGAGACCCCATCGCAGTGGTCACAGCACGTGAAGGGCCCATACCCAGGCCATGGATGCCAGCAGCCGCTCGCTTGAGAGAGGAAGTCCTGGCTCATGGGAATGGGGCCACAGGGCTGCCTCGAGCAGCTGGAATAAACTGACACCCACTGCTGAGTCTCCCTCCAGAAGGCTGAGGGCCACCAGGAGAAGCTTGTGTCTGTGTTCCTGACTCATCTGAGTACACCCGGTAGCAGAGCCTAACGGAGGGAATGCATAGAATGGAGATCTGGCCATTCGTGGGCCAGGCATCTGTGCTTCTGTGAAGTAAAGCGGGCAATGAGAGCGCCACCTTGGGAGGCAAGAGATCTACTCAGCCTTTGCCAAGATTTCCAAATCCTCTGAACCAGAGGGGTGGGAGCGCCCACTTCTGGAGGAGATGTTGTTCAGCATGTCTGCTCTGGTCTGGGGTTTGCCCAGCACATGCGCCGCCTTAGTGAGCGAGGCTGGCTCTGGGCCCAAACCAGCATTTCGCAGCGTGTAAAGGCGCTTGAGACGATAGTGCCCTGGTAGTGGTCTACATATGACACCAATGACCTGCTGTCTGAGCGCGACCAACACGGGTGTCCCTTAACTCCGCAGGAAAGAATTGGCAGGCACGCACCGCCAGCATCTCCCAGTTGATGTGCGTCCCGCCGCCCTGACCAGAGGGCCGGCGTCAGCTTGTTCTCGCATTACACTTCCAACTTTGTTCGGTGTCTGTCGACAACGCCTCTTCTAGCGCCAGATCTAAGTGCACACCAGGCTGAAGCCAGAGGGCCCTTCCAACAGTTCAGGCTGTAACACAGGTCTTGAAAGCGGCTTCATTATAGCAGGGCGACCGTGGCACCGTCAGCCGAACGCGGGAACCTTCCGCTCACAGAACTGGATGGGTCAGACAGAAGTAAAGACCCAACCGAGGACTGGGCGGCCATCGCTGCGAGGCCCATCATTATCTGAAAGGCCTGAGTGGGTGCAGTGTCCCTTCCACGAAGGAGGCCACACGGCTCTGAATCGACTTGGCTTGCTCCACCGAGACGTTCGCCGTCATACGCACAGAGTCAATCACTACCCCCAGGAACAAAACCCATTGGCTGGGAGACAGAACGCTCTTGGCAAAATTGACCCTGAGCCCCAGGCAACTCAAGTGGCTGAGGAGAAGTGTCCGGTGCAATATAGAGACTGCCTCCGACTGGGCCAAAATGAGCCAGGAAGTCACTGGAGGGTAGTTGAGGATGCATTCCCCATCTGTCGCAGAGGGAGAGAGAGCTGGTGTGCATGCATCGCGAAAAGGGGAGCCAGAGATAACCCAAATGGCAGGACTTGTTTTGCATGTTGTCTTGAAGGCTAATCTCAAGAAGCGCTTGTGATGAGGGGCACCTGATGAAAGTTTCGAATCCCCAGAGACATGAACCAGTCCCCGGGGCATATCTGCCGGAGGATTCGTTTCAAGATTCAAGATTCAAGATTCTTTATTTGTCACGCGTGTTATACAGGTACAACAAGGTGAATGTTTCAACATGGACCATCCTGAATGACCATTTTGCTAGGACGCGATTCAGGAGTCTGAGATCTAGGTCGCAGACCGCTGTCTTTTTTGGGGACAAGGAAGTAGCGGCTGTAGAAGCCTGACTTGCTCTGAGCTGGAGGAACAATCCTATGGCCTTTTTTTTCCAGGGCAGATTACTCACTCAAGCAGAGAACTGAGCGTTTGCTATGCGCATTGAAGTGGGGACCACGCCAGAAAGCGGGGGGCCTGTAAGTGAATTGCAGAGTGTAATTCTTATTAGTCATCACCCATTCTGACACCTCGGGTATGGCCTGCCAGGCCTCGGCCTGTGAGGACAGAGGATGGACATGGTCTACAGATTGACTGCCTAGCTAGCAGGATGTCTGTAGCAGGTGGGAAGAGGAAAACTTCTCTGCCTTTTTCGAGAAAGTGTGGTTTTATTATGCCACTATCACAGCAGAAACTAAAGAAACATTCTCCTCTGCACCTGGTGATGAGCTGGAAGGCAAGAGGTTTCAGCAGCTGCTTGCAGGGTGGTCCTGTATGGTGAGACCAACAGCTTCCTCTTCCTGCCTGGCTGTTCAGGAGGGACCTGAGGCACTGGGTCCATGGCTATCTGGGCTGGGGACCCTGGTGCTGGGGAAAGGGAACGCCTCATGAGCGAGAACAAACTTCTGGTTAGTTCCCAGGCCATGGTTCGGGAGCGGCTGAGGCTGGCATGGCTGGGCTGCTGGGTCGCTGCAGGCTCAGCAACCAACAGCAGGCAAGGCGCTGAGCATTTTGAAGGAAGTGAGAATGCACTTCTCTGAGCCTCCCAAAATGCTCCGCAAAACCCTCTACAGCCGGTCCGAACAGGCTGCCTGCTGACACTGGAGCATTGAGGAAGGGGACCTTGTCGGCCTCCTCATCTCCGTGAGTACAGAGGGAGATACCCATCATGCACCAAGCTGGACATCAAACGCCTGGGATTGCCTTGGTGGTGGCTTACCTTAGACTTCTGGTGCCAATGGTCAGGTGGGCAGAGATGCACGGCCACAGGCTCATCCAGGGGAGGCAGGTGCATGTGTCCCTTCTCCTCAGCACCGTCCATGGAGGAGAGCATGGAAAAGGTAGAAGGCCAGATACGGGAAGAATAAGGGGCACTCCATGACTTGATGAGCTCATCATAACCTCAGAAAAGATAGATGGAACGCCGCAGGGGTCTGCTGGCAACCCAGGAGGAACCACTCTGCCCCAGCCTGCCTGACTGCTCCTTTTTCTGGCGGAGACTACTGGGTTCGAAGCTCACTGGGACAGCCGTGGTCAAGATAGCGCATGAGCTTCTATCTGGCGCCAGGGAGAGAAGATGAAGAGGAGATGGTGCAAGAGGGCAGGCTGTGACCTGAGCCCGCGAATCCTTCCAGGCATCCAGCCGCCAGGGAAAGGCTGTCCATCTTCGTCGCTTCCCCAAACGAGATCATGTCGCCCACAGCTGTGGAGGGACGCTGATCAGGCTGGGAGAAGAGGATAAGAAGCTCTTCTTGGAGGAGACGGCAGACGCAGGCGCTTGAGCCGGGCGAGTGCCTGCCACCTCCAGATAAGAGAAACCGTTCATGGTTTTTCCTCACAGACCCTGGGAGGAAGCGAGCTGGAGGGCTCGGGAGGAGTCGTGAAGGCTCTCTGAAAAGAAAGCTATCCATTTGAGCACAAATTTGTAATGCTGAAAAGCCTTCACAGGCAGCAACGTAGGCGGGGTTTTTCCCAGCAGGCTACGATTCAGAGGGAAGCCAGCGCAGGTAGACCAAGACGCTAAAGAATGACGGCACGCATTGGAAAATGTCGATGTTCTTTAGATAATGCTCTTTAAGTTTTAGAATCGCCGGATGCAGCAGGAAAACGAAAGTAAACGCAATTCCTAAGCGTTATCCAGCGTAATGTTAACGGCTGCATGGTATTCAGTGAGAAGTCAGGCGAAAGTTCTATAGCTGAAGAAGAAATGGCAGTGAATGGTTGGCGAGAGTAGAGCCAGTTAGCCCATGCAATGCTGGCAAGGGCAAAGCGGCGCGTTATTGGCTTCTGTTTCATTTCGCCAACAGTCATTGGTTCGCTTTTCATTATTTTGAACGAACCAATCAACGTGCAGGTTCACTGTGTGATTGGAAAAGGCTTCAGTCGAGGAGAAAAAAGAGAGTTTTTCCCATACAGCGTCTACAACGCAGACGCAGTACGAGTGGAATATCGACAGGGAACACATGAAGACATGACTAGCAATGGGGGGGGGGGGGGGGGGGGGTGGAGGTAGTCCAATGTAGTCCAAAGAGAGTATTGGAGACAGACATAAAACAGGACAAGACAAGAGAGCCAGTAGGAGAGATAGGGGAGGGAGAGGAAAAGGAGATGCGACCGCCTTCATCAAGAGCCAAAGACACATCTACACACACAACAACAACACACACTCACATAATCACACACACACACACACACAAAGCAACCACACACATGGCCGTACACACACACACTCTCACACACACACACATCATGCAGCATCACTCTCTCACTCATACACATATCTACATATACACAGTGTGTGTGAACAGTACATGAGTAACTCACTGCAGTGTCTCCAGTGTACAGTGTGGATTCTCCAGTAGAACAGAGAGCTGCTTCACTCCTGAATCTCCTACATCATTGTAGTTCAGCAGCAGTTCTCTCAGGTGTGATGAGGGGTTTGATATCAGAGCTGAAGCCAGAGCAGCACAACCTTTACCTGCAGTACTGCACCTCTCTAACCTGCAGAGAGAAGGAGGTAAAACTCATCACACTTACTCATCTACACACACACACACAGCATGTGCACAGTGATAATGATGATCTGACCTCAGTGTCTCCAGTGTACAGTGTGGATTCTCCAGTCCAGTAGAGAGCAGCTTCACTCCTGAATCCTGCAGATTATTATCACTCAGGTTCAGATCTCTCAGACTTGAGGAGTTTGAACTGAGAACTGAGGCCAGAACTGAACAACTTTCACGTGTCAACTTACAATCATGCAGCCTGGAAGAGAAATGATTTAATGACATGAAATGATATTAGAACACTGTCATCACACACACACAAACACACACACACACAACCACAACAAAAAGAAATCCAACACACACACACACACACACATGGAGTCAGAATAGTGCCATATATATTTGTATGCGTACTTCTCCATTTGCACCCGTAACTGCACTAAACACAATTTTCATTCGCAAAATACTGAACAGAAACACAAGTTAAGTGATCTGTACTTGTATATGAAGGTTTGTGAATGAACCTGAAAAACATTTTGCAAATGCATGCCAATATTATTTACACAAAACAACACACACACAGTCACATTCACAAAAAATACAACAGACATACACACACTCACACACACACACACAGTCACACAAACAAAAGCACACATACTCTTACACACAGACACACACACACTTTCTCTCGCTCTCTCACACACAAACACACACAACAAGAACAACATATCATGAAGTACAGTAAGACATTTACGAATGAAAACACTCACACAGCTTTTCTGGATGCTTTGACCACTGGCAGCAGCCTCATAAGACATTCCTCTGATCTGTCAAATTTACTCAGGTTAAACACATCCAGATCCTCTTCTGAGTTCAGCAACACAAACACCAGAGCTGACCACTGAGCAGCAGAGAGACTGAGTCCAAGTACACTAGAGTACTGCTCTCTCTTCAGGTATGTTTGTACTTCCTGCACTAGTGAGTGATCATTCAGCTCATTCAGACAGTAGAACAGATTGATGGATTTCTCTGGAGACGGATTCTCCCTGATCTTCTCCTTGATGTACTCCACTGTTTCCTCTTTGCTGTGAGAGCTGCTTCCTGTCTGTGTCAGAAGGCCTCGTAAGAGAGTCTGATTTGACTCCAGCGAGAGACCCAGGAGGAAGCGCAGGAAAAGGTCCAGGTGTCCATTCTCACTCTGTAAGGCCTTGTCCACTGCACTCTTCAGCAGATCAGACACTGAGGACTTGAGGAGAAGACCAGAAAGGCCAGTGGTTTGTTTTTCTACGTTGCTCTTGTTGGAACTGAAGGAAGTAAACATATAGAGAGCAGCCAGAAACTCCTGAACACTCAGGTGCACAAAGCTGAACACCTTCCCCAGGTGCAGCCCAAACTCCTCCCTGAAGATCTGGGTACACACTCCTGAGTACACTGACACTTCTCTCACATCAATGCCACAATCTCTCAGCTCTTCCTCATAGAAGATCAGGTTGCCTTTTTCCAGCTGTTGGAAAGCCAGTTTTCCCAGTGCCAGAACACTCTCTCTAGTCTGATCAGGGTCCGTGTCACATTTCCCATGGTACTTTTGGCCCTTGTGTTTGATCTGGTAGATGAGGAAGTGTGTGAACATTTGAGTCAGAGTCTTGGGGATCCCTCCACTCTCTGCTTCAGTCAACATTCTCTCTAGAACAGTGGCTGCAATCCAACAGAAGACTGGGATGTGGCACATGATGTAGAGGCTTCTTGATGACTTGATGTGTGAGATGATTCTATTGGCCAGACTCTGCTCCCTGATCCTCTTCCTGAAGTACTCCTCTTTCTGAGGGTCACTGAACCCTCGTACCTCTGTTATCTGGGCAACACACTCAGGAGGGATCTGATTGGCTGCTGCTGGTCGAGTAGTTATCCAGAGGAGAGCAGAGGGAAGCAGATTGCCCTTGATGAGGTTTGTCAGCAGCACATCCACTGAGGCTGATTCTGACACATCCCACAAGCCCTCATTGTTGTGGAAATCTAGAGGAAGTCGACACTCATCCAGACCATCAAAGATGAACATGACTTTGTAGGCATCACTGTCTATTGATCTTAATCCTTTTCCTTCCTGGGAAAAAGCCATGAAGGAGCTCCATCAGACTGAGGTGTTTCTCCTTCATCAAGTTCAGCTCCCTAAAAGGAAGTGGGAATATGAAGATGACGTCCTGATTTGCTTCTCCTTCAGCCCAGTCCATAATGAACTTCTGCACTGAGACGGTTTTTCCAATTCCAGCAACTCCTTTAGTCAGCACAGTTCTGATGGCTTTGTCTTTAAAGAGGTCGTTGCATCTGATGGGTGTCTCCTGTGTTGCTGGTCTCCTGGACACTGTCTCAATCTGTCTCACCTCATGTTGATTATTGATCTCTCCACTGCCTCCCTCTGTGATGTAGAGCTCTGTGTAGATCTCCTTCAGAAGAGCTGAGGCTCCATGCTGGGAGAGTCCATCATTAACTCTTTTACATTTCTCCAGCAGTTTGGATTTGAGTTTCTGTCCATACACACTGACCAGCTCTAATATATAGAAACACATCAAATCAAAAGTGTTTTACTGTCTGTTCATTAACAACAATATCAAACTGAGAGAATGTACAGTTATTGATGTTATGATAGCTTTTGCACTTTAACCCCTGACCACATTTGTGTCCTTCCTCTACAGTTATACTGGTGTAATAATGGCATGTTGCAGAGCTCTTACTGGTCAGTAGTGTGTTAGCGAGGTCTGTCTGCTTCATGTTCTTCAGGATGTTCAGTGTGATCTTCATCAGCTCCTCTCTTACACTGCTCTGATCCTCCTCATCCTCCACCTCTCTCTCAGAGCATGCTGGGTAATCTGCACTCAGGATCTTCTTAAATCTCTCCAGCTCCTTCTTCAGCAGGGAGATGACTTTGTGCTCCAGCTCCTGGAATATTATAAAAAATAATATTATAAAATATTATAAAAACATTAGAATGATCATTTAAAATTCTAAACAAGATGTCCACACATATACAGTAACACACACCTTGAATATGGACTCCAAATGATTCCTGTGCTCCATCACTGATTTCTTCTTCTGAAAACTGTAGAAAATATAAAGAACACTGGGCCTCATTCAACAACCATTCTTCTCAAAATCCACTTACACATTTTACACATAATCTTCATATTTCAGATTTGATCTTGAATAAAAACAGAATCTGCATTTACTCAAGAGGACACATACATACATTTAAGTGCCAAAGTGATTTCTTCAGTTCTACAGTTACAGTTCTTTTACAGCATCACATTTTGATGAGTTAAAATGTTTTACTCTCTCCAGATCTATTTTTTTTTTTGTTTTTAATGCCAAGAAATACCACTCTGTAAAATTCTTATGTCAGAACCCTTTTCTCATTGTGCTGTCTCAGGATGTGCACATGACATACATTTTATTACAACCCGAATTCCAGAAAAGTTGGGACGTTCTTTAAATTGGAATAAAATGAGAACTAACAGACTTTCAAATCACATGAGCCTCTATTTTAATTCACAACAGAACATAGATAACATACATGTTCAAACCGGGAAATTGTACGCCTTCATCCACTAAATGAGCTCATTTAATATTTGATACCTGCTACAAAAAAGTTGGTATGGGGGCAAAAAATGGCTGAAAAAGCAAGAAAGTAAAAAAAAACATTCAGCTGGAGAAAATCTAGCAACTAATTAAGTTAATTGATATCAGGTCTGTAACATGATTAGCTATAAAAGGAATGTCTTAGAGAAGCAGAGTATCTCAGAGGTAAAGATAGAAAGAGGCTCTCCAATCTATGAAAGAGTAACTAAAAAGATTGTGGAATACTCTAAAAACAATGTTTCTCAACATCACATTGCAAAGGCTTTACAAATCTCATCTACAGTGCATAACACCTTCAAGAGATTCAGAGAAACTGGAGATATCTCTGTATGTAAGGGACAAGGTAGAAGACCTTTATTGGATGCCCATGGTCTTCGGGTCTTCAGACGACACTGCATCACTCATCGGCATGATTGTGTCAATGACATTACTAAATGGGCCCAGGAACACTTCCAGAAACACTGTCAGTTAACATAATCTGCCGTGCCATCTGCAGATGCCAACTAAAGCTCTCTTATGCAAAAAGGAAGCTATATTTGAACATGGTCCAGAAGCGCCGCCGTGTCCTGTGGGCCAATACTCATTTGAAATGGACTGTTTTAAAGTGGGAATGTGTTCTATGGTCAGATGAGTCCAAATTTGACATTCTTGTTGGTAATTACGGAGGCCGTGTCCTCCAGGCTAAAGAGGAGGGAGACCTTCCAGAACACGTCTATTTCAGGGAAGGCCTTGTGTATTTCAGCAGGGCAATGCAAAACCACATGCAGCTATTACAACAGCATGGCTTCATCGGAGAAGAGTCCGGGTGCTGAACTGACCTGTCTGCAGTCCAGATTTCTCAATTATGTATGTTGGCGCATTATTAAATAGAAAATACGTCGAAGATGACCACGAACTCTTCAGCAGCTGGAAACCTATATCAGGCCTAGAATGAGAACAAATTCCAAAACTCCAGAAACTCATAACCTCGATGCCCAGACGTCTTCAAACTGTTTTGAAAAGAAGAGGAGATGCTACACCATAGTAAACATGCCCCTGTCCCAACTATTTAGAGACCTGTAGCAAGAATCAAATTTGAAATTAGATCATTTTGTACATAAAAATTTACAATTTTTCAGTTTAAACATTTGTTATGTTATCTATGTTCTGGTGTGAATAAAATATTGGCTCATGTGATTTGAAAGTATTTTAGTTCTCATTTTATTCAAATTTAAAAAACGTCCCAACTTTTCCAGAATTTGGGTTGTACATTTATGGCATCTTTCCAACAAGATGTGCAAGTTCAAGTTCAACAGTAGCACATTGTTCTCATTTATAAATAATAATAATAAGTGATTATTGTGATTATAATTTAACTCTTGTGATTATAATTTACCTTAAGAATAAAATTACACAGTTATTTATTCATTTTCCAAACTGCCCAATAACTACTAGTGAGGGTCACAGTGTACGGAGTCTATCCCAGAACTGAGCTTATCCCAGAACTATGTGGTCTAAAATCACATCCTGAAGTTAAACTTGTCCTAAGCTCTTTCTCAAGAATAAATCTAAAGGGTAAAAACTGAGGAGGATGTTGGTGAATGTTGCAGATCGAGTTTAGATCAGCAGAACTGTCTCCTTATGTCAAGTTAAACCACAAGACTGTCTTTACCTCAGATCAGCAGAACTGTCTCTCTCTCTGAAATCAAGTGGACGCTCCATTGACCGGTCACGCTTCATGGACACACAGCTGGGTTCAGGTGAATCTGATCTCTTATTCAGACTAGAATATGGAAAACCAATGAAAGAAAGAATTACGTTTTAATTTTTAATATATATTCTGAATTTGTCTTTTTAATGTAGAATCTAAATAAGTACAATTACACAATTTTCTGTATGTCATACATGTACAATTAAGCACAGGAAAGATAGATTGTGGTAAAGTAAATCATTAAAGTACATTTGCACAGAAACATAAATCTTTACTCAGAGGTGGGTAGTAACACGTTACATTTACTCTGTTACATTTACTTGAGTAACCTTTTGGATAAACTGTACTTGTAGGAGTAGTTTTTATACAACATACTTTTTACTTTTACTTGAGTATATTTGTGAAGAAATAACGCTACTTTTACTGTTACATTGAGAGACATTCGGCTCGCTACTTTTATTTTTATTCATCTGTTATCCAATGCACCATCTGTTTGTTTTGTCAGAAAACTTCCTCCTAAATGACCGTTCCACCAATCAAACAGACACACAAAACACGCACGGACACATACAGACACTGACACACACAGAGATACACACACACATACATACACAGACACACATGCGCACAGACAGACACATGCACAAACACACACAGACAGACACACAAACACGCACGCACGCACACACAGACACACTTACATACGCACAGACACAAACACACACAGACAGAAAGATGTACATATACAGACAGACACAGACAGACACACGCACAAACACACACACAGAAAGACGTACATACACAGACAGACACACGCACAAACACACACAGACAGAAAGACAGACAGACACACAAACACAGGACAATTTATGCACAGACAGACTTGTTCTTGTTTTATTGTGTAATCTCTGCCTGCTGAGCCTTGTTGTTTAAGCTAAAAAAGTTATAACGTTATTACAGATTATTGTACTGTTTATTGTGGCTGAATTAGCCTTAATTTATGTTACTGTGTATAGAGTAAATGTATTGTTTTTTAGTTTTTAATGTAATATTGTTTTGGTAATATCCAACACATTGTACGTTATCCTAAAGTAACAATATTCCTAATTGAGTAAGATTTTTGGCTACTCTACCCACCTCTGTCTTTACTCCTTAAATGTAAAACTGTTGGTGCTTTAAGTAGCATCTTACATTCTACATAATCCCTCTTCCTCATACTACCTTCACCATCTTTACCTCAGATCAGCAGAACTGTGTCTCTCTCTCTCTGAACATAGGTGAATTACCCATTGACCGGTCACTCTTCATGGACACACAGCTGGGTTCAGGTGAATCTGATCTCTTATTCAGACTTTTGATATTTTATATTCTATATATTAAGATTGCACATAAACTGTAATAAAGTGTTAAAGACTGTGCTTGACTAAGTTGTAAGTTTGTAAAATGATTTTTGTCCAGATTTTTGACATGTTCTCTCACCTCTCTGTTTTCCTTGTGTGTTGTTCTCCAGAGAGACTCATTTTGGAGGTCATGTCTCACCCTGCAGCTTGTACAGTCTCACTTCACAATAACACTCTTCCCTCAAATATCACTCTGCATCACCAGTTTGTCCACCTTCAGAAAACAAGGTGTCTCATGTGAGATGAGATTTGCACTCAAACATAATTTTACACTGAACTGTTTCTACATCGCTGCAGATTCACATCATGAATAAACTCCATCTCATATTCACATCATCACTGTACTTTTCATCTGAAGAGTTTGATGTTGAAATGAATAAGAAGTGTGTAAAACTCAAGCGCGTTAAATACCTGAAGGCCTCTGGTCACTCTGGAGATAAATCAGAAGTCCAGTGATGGACTCGGTCAGTCTCTCACACCAGCACAATATCCGTGTAGACAGTCACTTCTGATCCAGTTCGGGATGTTAAAAGTTTAGTGGAATGTGTGAATAAGAGTTTAAAAGCTGTAATGTGCTGCTGCGTCATCCACACCGAGCTGCTGAGGGAAGTTTCACTTTCACTTTAACCGGTTTGAACTGGATTTGTTTCCTGATTCATGATAATGACATGTGACCAGTTAAAGGTGAAGGACGTAAAAGAGTGAGAAACATGTAAAGTTGTAGAGCTGTACAGCAGTAGGTGCAGTTCTTACATGGAGGTGAAAATAAGTGAGTGACTAGTAGTAAAAGGTGGAGTGTGTTGTGTCTGAGCAACAATCGTCTCTTTATTAACTCATATTTCTGCATTATTGGCTCTTTCATACGTTCATACTCCCTCATTGTGGGGATCCATATGCTGTTTGAGTTTGAAGCTTAATAATTGTAACTAAAATGCAACGTCCATTCATTTGTGGTTCATATTTATGCTCTTGCTAAAGCCCAAGTGAAGCTGAACTTTATAATCATCTCAACCATACACAAGTAATCAGAGAGATGACATGATGAAGCTCAGGGTCCACAGTTACACAAAGTGCAAATAATCAAAAATACGACATGGTGAATTTCTGTTTCTAAATGAGTGGACAAAGATCAACATTTAGAACTTATATAATGTTCAACATCGTCTTATTACGAGTGCAGGGTGGAAAAATGATGAATTGATGTAAACATTTGAAGGAGAGCTACATTATAGTATTTTTCAGAAGCTAACATGCATTTGTCCAGTCTATAGTCACATTTTTAACACTGAATACGATGAGCACACCATTGATCTGTTGTGGCCAAAACATTAACAAATTTCATGATTTTACGTAATATGCAGTGAGTCAACACAACTCTAAAATGCTTATATTCTGTTAACAGACAAGTCATAACCAAAACCAAAAATATACATAATTTTTGTCACATTTATGAATCTTTACAGCATACCAGAATAGAAAATTAAATATTCTAAACCTTACATACAGTATGAAAACCTCTACCTCAGCAAATACATCAGCTCAAAAACAATACTAAAACAGCTGATAACAGCCCAAACATAAAAATCAATGCAGTTTTTGTAAAGCAAAAAGTAGTTGCTAGTACACAAAGTTAGGTTGTGTAGAACAAGATGTACTGTATTTTGGAATTTAACTGACAAAATGTCTTTTTGAGAGGAAAGTTAACAATTTGGCCAGTTGTGTGATGTAGGTGTGCTGTTTTGTTAAGAGTCTAGAGAAAGTAAGTATAGTATATGTAGTATATATAGTATATAAGTATAGGTAAGCGCTTGTTAGGAACTGTAAAAACTGTCATTTCTATTTTAAGATGCATATTTTTCTATTACATTAGATTTAGACTGTTGTAATAGTTCTTTAATGTAATGTTTGTGTGTGTTTTTGAGCTGCACAGTTTGATGAATGAATCAAGGCTGATTTCACTAGGTTGTACTTGTGGAAGTGTGTAGGATAAAATGTGTGGTGAATGTGAATGTGAGTGTATTGTCAGCAGCGCCCTCTAGCGGCTCTGTGCTGCTCAGCATCGTACTGTAATGTGCAGGATCAGGCAGCAGGTGGCGCTGTTGCTGTATGTTTTAGTTGTGCAGTAAAGCAGCTCGGCACTGTGGTAGTGTGAAGATGAGATGAAAGTGTTGTGCTTTTGTTTTCTTATCAGCAGCTGGTGTTATCTCTAAACTGCCCTCTAAAATGTCATCATCATCATCATCATCATCAAGCAGCTCGGTCGATGTATGATGGTGTGGTGGAAGCTCTGTATGAGGCCAGTAAACCACCCATTAGCTATACTGTAAAACCTAAGAACATCAAGCCAGGAATAGGAATGTGGCGATGGAATAGGTATGTGGCAGTACATCATGCAGAAGCACAGGAGGCTTTTAGGGCGTGGGTAGAAGCAGGTAAACCCAGAAGTGGGCCTCTTCTGGAGGCTAAAAAGCTTACCAGTGCTAGATATAAATATGCTATTCGTTATATTGATAAACATGAGCAGGTCATGGGAGCAGATGCTATGGCTGATGAGCTTTTATGTAATAATCCTGTTAGTTTTTGGAAGGAGGTGAGAGTAGTGAACAGTTCCAGTACATCTCTTCCATGTGCCACAGAGGGTGTTTCTGGGGGTGAAATTATAGTAGAGCTGTGGAGACAACATTATTCTGCCTTGTTTAACTGTGTTAAGAGTGTTCCCTATAAAGTGGGGAGTGTTTCCAATAGGGATATGTTTATAACCTATAGCAACGTACATCATGCAGTAAACCAGTTAGCTGGGAAAAAAACAAGTGGCCCAGATCATATATCGGCAAAACACCTTAAGTTGGCTAGCCGTACCGTTGTAGCAATGCTTGCCATTTGTTTTTCTAGCTTTACGACTCATGGGCTGCTGCCTGACTCTATGATGTTTGTTACCCTAGTGCCTGTTATTAAGAACAAAGCTGGCAAGGTTGGAAGTGTGAATAACTATAGGCCAATAGCCTTAGCCAGTGTCTTGTCTAAAGTTTTGGAAAAGATTTTGCTTGACCGCCTTAGTGTTTATTTGGGAACTACTTATCAGTTTGGCTTTAAAACTAAGCTTGGTGCGGATTTGTGTATTTATTAGTGGTGGACATATGTGGTGCCCACAGAAAATGTGTCCATATACAAATCGCAAAATGTGCCTAACGGATATGACAAAATCTGTCTATACTAAACACTAAAAAGGGACTGTTATTCTTTTCTTTTCATTTTTGCCATACCTGAGCAGAGACTCTTATTTTGATACGGGAAAATCGCGTATACGGACGCTATCTGCAATTGCCGCTCATATGTACAGAGGAGCTGGCAGAGACAAGACGCGATTCCCGCTTCTCATTTGTTTTCCTGTATTTACAGGTAAATAACGTGAACTTTTGAGACAGCTGTTTAGATTTCGTAGCATCTGTTTAATCGGGATGTATGGTTAGATTCGTTGTTGATGTTGTGTCGAAATTCATACAGTTTATTCTCTTTATGTGTTGTGAAGGCCGTGCGGCCATGGAAATGCTGTATTTGATTCTATTAAGATGCCTTTCGAAGTTTGACAGATTATTTAGTAAATCTGAGGTGGATGTTTATTTGTTGATGTTGAAAAGTTAATCGGTTAAGTCAAATGCTCTGTTTAAGCGTCACTCTGAGCTCGCGCTTGGCGCGTCTACTGATCACGTGATCAGCCCGTGTAGAGAGGCGGGGAAATGGTAGCTCATATGCTTTATATTGTTCATTTATGGGGAACTAAGTGTGAAATAAGTGTCACGAATGTGTTAAACTGTAAAACAGAGTTAAAGTTTGTCTTTATGTGCCTAATCTGAGTAAGCTAATACTAGGTATAACAGGAAGAATAGGAATGAGGAATTTTTGAATGTTAAGAGTAGATTAAATGTGGAGAATACAGGGTCAAGAGAATGGATGAAAGAGACAAACAATGAAAAGTGATACTGAGACTTTATTTCTTTTCTTTTGAAGAAAAACAAGTGTTTGTTCATGTTGAATGCTGAATATTTGTCAATAAAGATATGTACAGAGGAGCTGGCAGAGACAAGACGCGATTCCTGCTTCTCATTTGTTTTCCTGTATTTACAGTAATCTGGCTGTCGGGTCTCCAGAGCCGAGACCTCCAACAGATTCTTGGGGGCTCGTCCGGGATCGGCTTCACGTGACACGGGAAGGCTGATCCAACCATCTCAGGACCATTGGGACCAGGCGGCGTTGGGCTAGAGGCCGGCGGCTGCTACATCCACAGACAACAAGACACGAGGTGCGTGCCAGGTGACCTGCAGACGATTATCTCCATCTTGAGGTCGAGGCTGCAACCGAAGGGGCGACAGAAAGTGAGATCATGGCGGATCGTACGAGGAAACGCTTGGTGTGGGACATCCGAAAAGACCTGATCACACTACCTGCTGATGAACTGTTCCACATTGCCAAGGTCATCGGTCCTGTACAAGGTAAAGACTCATCTGAACTGGACCTGGAGGACAGTGAGGGTTGTTTTGAATACATCAATGCCTTTATGTCAAGTGAATCTTTACTGGAGACTGAGGACTGGGTATGAGTGGACTGTTGTCATTGCAGGAGACTGTAAAATCAGCAAAACAGTTTTGCAACACTGAATGTACATCTGATGTTGATACAACCACTCACCTTGCACATGTGTCACATCCACCCACTACTGATGAACAGCCACTGACCACTAATGGCACCTACCTGATACCACAGGCTGCAACTGATGTAGGGGGTCTTAAGGGGGCTGAACCTAGAACAAACACAGATTTAAGTAAAATGTTTGCGGAATATGAAGCACTTAGCAAGAAAATACAACAATATATGACAACACCCACACAGCACACTGATAAGGCCCAACCTGGTGCACAGGGGAATTCCATCCCACCACCACCCCTGCACCGGACTGAGTGTCCTCAGCTGACAACTCGCAGCAGTACGTTCCCAATGGTGGGACTCCCATGTATCCAGCCCCGCGAGTTCAAGATACACGGAGGCCAGGCTGGGGACCACTCGTCAGACATTGCATATAACAATGTATGCAGGCAAATGGATGCTGGCCTCAGAGAGAACTTCAGCGAGACTGACATTATCAGAGGTGTGCTAAGAATCATCAAGCCCGGCATTTTCAAGGAGATGCTGATAAATAAGGATGACATGACAGTAGATGAATTAAAAGGGTTCCTGCAGTCGCACCTGGGAGATTGGGGCAGCACAGAACAATTTCAAGAATTGATGTGCACCAAACAAAGCGACCATGAGACACCTCAGCAGTTCTTATACCGTGTAATGGGGTTGAAGCAGAAAATACTTTATGCAGCGAGGCAAGCTGATTCAGACCGCAAGTATAGTGCAGCCACTGTGCAAGATGTGTTTTTACACACAGTATACCAGGGCTTGAGTCACTGATGTAAAGACATCCGCAGCGAATTGAAGCCACTGCTTGCTGACAGTAATGTGACTGATGATGCCATCCTCAGACATGTAATGAAAGTCACAAGTGATGAAAATGAGAGACTGCGACGACTGGGCCCGCTGACCAGAATGAAACAGTCCACAGCGAGTAGTGCTCAAGTCCACAGTGAACCTGGCAGTGACGAGGGAGGAAAGACAGAGGCTGCTGCGAGAAAAAGCCAAAATGACCCAATCAAACAACTGACCGCGAGAATCGATGCCCTTACCAACAAGGTTGATGCACTACAACACTCCCTGGCCGCACGGGTGGGGAGGGGTTGCCACTGCTCAGCCAGTCAACCAATCTCACACAGGGTTAGCCACTCGTGATGCTGTTCACAGTGTACTGGAGAAGGGAGGCAGGACTGTCCACATTGCTTCATTTGCGGTGAGGAGGGGCACCGGGCAGCTGGATGCTTAAGACAACCTCAGCGGCAGGGAAACGGGAACCGGCCACTGCAGAGGGACAACCAGTGACCGCAGAATGAATGTCCCAAACTGACTCAACTTTCTCAACGCTGAAGAGACCTGAAGGAATAAAAGCCATAGATCAAAGCTGTACCAACCAGAGACAAAGGGACAAATTAACAGACCCAAGAGTGGCACACAGGACTCAAGGAACAAACTGTCTTGACCCTTACCAGACCAAAACTGACACCATAATCAAACTGATAGGAAGCAAAGCATTAACCCAGTGCAGCTTGAATAGACTCACCGTGAGGGCACTGCTCAACACAGGGGCACAGGTCAGCATAGTTGATCGTGTGTGGAAAGAGAAATACCTACCTGATATCGAGGTGAGACCACTGCATGACTTACTGGGATGCGGGGATGATCTGAAGGTATGTGCAGTTAATGGAGATCCTATTCCATTTGACGGATGGACAGTCATTACAGTCAACTTGCTAGGAAACGAGGACCCCGGCCTGTCCATCAATGTCCCGTTCCTGGTAAGCAAAATGCCAATTGAGAGACCACTCCTGGGCTTCAATGTGATTGAGGAACTGATTCAGGGTCAACCCGAACAGCTCATGCAAACACTTACCGCTCTATTAGCTGGAGCTATTGATGTCCCAAATGAGAAGGCACAAACCCTAATCAACGTTATACGGACTACAGAAGGAGATGAATGTGGTCATCTGAAGGTTGGTCAGAGTGGAGTCACCATTCCAGCAGGACAAGTTGCTTGGGTGCAATGCGGGATCATGTCAAAGTCAGCACAGTGGGATCCAGTACTCTTGTTCGAGCCACAAGAGGATAACGCCCATCTGAGATACCTGGATATCGGAGAGGGACTCTTGGAGATGCCTAACAAAGGCGACTCATACACATCTGTACCCATAGGGAACTACACAGGATGTGATGTAGTTCTACCGCAGGGCACAGTCCTCGGGACACTGCAGCGGATAGAAAGAATAGTGGAACCTGGACAATCAAGTGGAGCAAGGAAGACAGTCAGGGTCCAGACGGCAGGGACAGCGGAGGCCGACACTAATACGGGCCTGTGGCATCCTCCTGTTGGCTTGGAGCATCTGAGTGATAGTCAACGTGAAATTGTACAGAAGATGTTATACGAGGAATCAAGCGTCTTTAGTAAAGGGGACGATGACATCGGATGCATCCCCAGTCTGCAGATGTCCACCACCCTTCAAGATGCCATTCCAGTTCAGAGAGCCTATTCCGCTGTGCCGAAACCCCTGTTCAGTGAGGTAAAAGGCTATATACAAGAACTCCTGGCCAAGGGATGGATCGTCAAGTCCAAGTTGCCATATGCCACTCCAGTGGTTTGCATTAGGAAAAAGGACGGCAAGCTCCAGCTCTGTGTGGACTACCGCCTCCTAAATAAAAAGACCGTTCCCAATCGACACCCATTGCCCAGGATACAGGAGTTGATTGACACTCTTGGAGGATGTTCTTGGTTTAGCATTTTAGACCAGGGTAAGGCTTACCACCAAGGCTTTATCAACGAGGGTTCCTGACACATGACAGCGTTCATTACCCCTTGGGGCCTATATGAGTGGGTGCGGATCCCTTTTGGCCTGTCAAATGCACCTGCTGCTTTTCAACGCAGCATGGAGGAGATGTTAGACTCATTAAGGGATGAGTGCTGCATATTCTACCTAGATGATGTCCTGTGTTACGCCAAGACATTTGAAGAGCATGTGGAGAGCCTGAGAAGAGTGTTAAGGGCCCTCGGTGTCACGGCGTAAAACTGAAACCTGAAAAATGTGAGGTGTTCCAGAGAGAGGTCAGGCACGTGGGGCGCTGGGTGTCTGCTGAAGGAGTGAGGATAGATCCCAGGGACCTGGAGGCTGTTCAATCTCTCGCACACAGGACCCCACAGACGGTGGGGGATGTACAAAGGCTGTTGGGGTTCCTCAGCTATTACCAAACGTTTATTCAGGACTTCTCCAGGGTTGCAAGGCCCCTGTATGAGCTGCTACAGGCAAAGACAGGGCCTGAGCAAGCCTTGCATGGCCAAAGAAAAGCTAAGGGGCCACAAGTTCCCTCAAAGACCCCGGTGAAGTGGACAAAAGACCATCAGCAAGCTCTGGAGAGACTAGTTGGCATGCTAGAGGAACCACCGGTGCTGGCATATCCAGACTTTAGCCTGCCTTTCACGCTCCACACCGACACGTCAGAAAAGGGCTTGGGAGCGATTCTCTACCAGCGACAGAAGGGAAAACTGAGGGTAATTGGCTATGGGTCCAGGACTCTGACGAAGGCTGAGAAGAACTATCGGTTACACAGCGGCAAGCTTGAGTTCCTGGCCTTGAAGTGGGCAGTCTGCGAAAAATTCCGAGACTACCTGTTCTATGCCCAGCGCTTCAATGTATATACCGATAATAAACTGCTGACTTACGTGATGAGCACAGCAAAGTTGAACATGGTGGGCCATCACTGGGTCGGGGAGTTATCTGATTTCCGCTTTGACATTAAATATCGGCCAGGAAGAGTTAACATTGACGCTGACATGCTGTCGCGTCTTCCCCTGGACATTGAAGCGTTTGAGTCGCAGTGTACAGAACAGCTACCTACCAGTGTTGTACAAGCGGCCTGGGAGGGTAGTCATGCATCCAGGGAAAAGGATGTGGCCTGGATTGCTGCTTTGTACATGTCTGCTTTGGAGGAGAAAGTAGAGCCATATCCCACCTGCCTGCCGACAATCGGACTGGAAGAACTGGCCGCAGCCCAAAGAGATGATCCAGTGATTTCGCAAGTAAGGCAGTGGAAAGTGGATGGTGTCAACCCAACAGAGGAAATGAGAGGAAACTTGACAGGGACCAGCAGGAGGCTCATGTACGAGTGGAGTAAACTACATGTGGAAGGGGGACTTCTCTATCGAAGGACGATGGAGAGGAAACAACTAGTCCTGCCAAGCAAATATAAGAAGCTGGCCCTTGAGCACCTCCACGACAGGATGGGACACGTGGGGACAGAGAGAGTACTCAGTTTGGCGAGGGATCGATTCTACTGGCCGTACATGAAAGCTGAGATAGAAGGGTATGTGACCGGGGAGTGTCCCTGTATAAAGCAGAAGAAGCCCACCGCACATGTCCGAGCACCCATGAGTTGTATTATAACGCACTCACCGATGGAGCTGGTGTGTATAGATTACCTCCACTTGGAGCCGAGCCGTGGGGGGTATGAGTACATCCTGGTGGTTATGGATCATTTTACCAGGTTTGCTCAGGCCTACCCAACTAAAAACAAGTCGGGGCAGACTGCAAAAGAGCGAATATTCCAGGACTATATTCCACGCTTTGGGTACCCGGCTAAGTTGCACCATGACCAGGGCCGTGAATTTGAGAATGACTTGTTCCGAACTCTCAGACAGCTTGCTGGCATTGGGCACTCCCGCACGTCGCCATACCACCCGCAAGGGAACCCTGTGGAAAGGTTAAACCGGACCCTCTTGCAAATGTTAAGGACGTTAACAGGCAGGGAAAAGGAGAGATGGAAGGACTACCTACCTCAGGTTATACATGCATACAACTGTACCCGCCACGAGTCCACGGGGTACTCTCCCTTCTACCTGCTGTACGGATGACATCCCCATCTCCCAGTTGATCTGATCTTCGGTCTGGTGGAGCCAAAGGAAGAAACGACACCTAAGGGGTACGTGAAGCAGTGGGCACACAGGATGAGTGAAGTGTACAAAATCGCTGAGAGTCACAGTCGACAGTCAAGTGCGAGGGGGAAAGCCCTGTACGACCGGAAAGTGAGGGGGGTTGTACTGAAGGCAGGAGATCAAGTATTGGTTAAGAACGTTGGAGAGCGAGGAGGTCCAGGAAAGTTGCGGTCCTACTGGGAGAAAGGTGTGTATGTGGTGAAGGAACAAGTGTCAGACAACCCAGTGTATGTCGTATACCCTGAGAACAGTGACAGTAGAAAGACCAGGACACTACACTGAAACCTGTTGCTACTAGTGAACGACCTACCTGTGGAAGCTCCAGCAATGACACTCGGATCCACGAGATCTGAAAAACAGAAAAAGACAGTGAGACACCCAAGCAACAACAACATGGATGACCAAGACAGTGACCTGGCGAGCTCTGATACAGAGAGTAGCACAGGAGGATACTGGTTAAGAACTCCAGTCAATTGGCCAACACCAGGGAGCGACCAACTCCCAGAGCAAGCTCCTGTAAGAGAAACCATTCGTGTTCTACCGGGAAGGGAAAACCCAGAACAGAGTCCAGACAGAGAGGTGCAAAGAGCAAGTGAGAGTCCAGTGGATAGAGGGACAGTTACTTCCCCTGAGGCAACACATCCAGTTTACGCTGATGAAGCAGACGGAGCAAATACAGAAAGTAAGCCTGTTGGTGTCGACAGAGCTGAGGGTCTGGGGATGGAAGAAGAGGCCAGTGTCAGGAGATCAGCTAGAGAGCGGAGGCCAAGACAGATTTATACCTATGATACGTTGAGCCAACCTGTGATTCATCCCTACACTCACACACTGAACTCAGTTACTGTTTACCCCACCCCACACATGCCCGTTTGGGGTTTACACAACTACGCCACACCCATTACGTACCCCCACTGGTATTTACCTTCCACCTACACACCTTACAACTGCTGTTTACTGAGAGTCATCAAAGTGTTTGGTTATGGGAAGCCTTGATCTTTTTCGTCAGGGAGAGTGTGGTGCCCACAGAAAATGTGTCCATATACAAATCGCAAAATGTGCCTAACGGATATAACAAAATCTGTCTATACTAAACACTAAAAAGGGACTGTTATTCTTTTCTTTTCATTTTTGCCATACCTGAGCAGAGACTCTTATTTTGATACGGGAAAATCGCGTATACGGACGCTATCTGCCATTGCCGCTCATATGTACAGAGGAGCTGAAAAGTTAATCGGTTAAGTCAAATGCTCTGTTTAAGCTCGCGCTTGGCGCGTCTACTGATCACATGATCAGCCCGTGTAGAGAGGCGGGGAAATGGTAGCTCATATGCTTTATATTGTTCATTTATGGGGAACTAAGTGTGAAATAAGTGTCACGAATGTGTTAAACTGTAAAACAGAGTTAAAGTTTGTCTTTATGTGCCTAATCTGAGTAAACTAATACTAGGTATAACAGGAAGAATAGGAATGAGGAATTTTTGAATGTTGAGAGTAGATTAAATGTGGAGAATACAGGGTCAAGAGAATGGACGAAAGAGACAAACAATGAAAAGTGATACTGAGACTTTATTTCTTTTCTTTTGAAGAAAAACAAGTGTTTGTTCATGTTGAATGCTGAATATTTGTCAATAAAGATATGTACAGAGGAGCTGGCAGAGGCAAGACGCGATTCCCGCTTCTCGTTTGTTTTCCTGTATTTACAGTAATCTGGCTGTCGGGTCTCCAGAGCCGAGACCTGCAACACATAGATTAATTTTTTTAATCTAGATTAATCTCACTGTAATCTTGGAATTAATCTAGATTAAAATGGCTCATTTGAATTCTGCTGAAGGCATTCAGAATATGTGTGCTACCCAAATAATGACTAGAAGTAAGTCTTTGTGAACGGGAATGGGAAATGTTACGAGAATAAAGTCGAAATCTTATGAGAAAAAAGTCGAAATATTTCGAGAATAAACTCGTAGTAATACGAGATTAAAATTGTAGTATTTTGAGAAATAAAGTCAAAATTACAAAAATAAAGTTGAATTTTTACGTGAATGTTGAAGATATGTTCTGTACAAGCACGTTGTCTGCGCAAGGAAGACCTTGCAAACATCAACCGTCAAAGGTAAGGTTTATTAAAATCTCTTTAGTATGCATACACATTTGTAAATGTAGTTTGACATAATTGGATAGATCCTCCACATCCATAGTTTCTTGCAATTCTGTGATTTTTCTCGAAATATTTCTCGGTTTTTTTACTCGTAATATTTCGACTTTATTCTCGTAACATTTCGACTTTATTCTCGTAGTTTCGAGTTTATTCTCAAAATATTACGAGTTTAATCTCGTAATCTTAGATTTTTTTTAAAGGGGGCACTAAAACGCCGTCGTAATTTACAACTACTGTATTAACAATTTTTATTATTGGATAATATAGATCAATGTGATAAATGATCTGTTCAAAAAATACAAAGTGGTTTGTGTATTATATGTGTTGCACTTTAAATGTGTTGGGCTCTTTAAGAATGAGCACTCCCTTATGAGATGTATGTATCAGCAATGACTAGCTCGGGGCTCAAGGTGTGTGGTGTGTCGTGTTGGTGACACAAGCCGAGTTAATAAACATCACGTTCATATGTCAATGTCATGGTTTTAATTCCTGGGACACACAACATGGTGTCAGAAGTAGGATAGGAATTTTCGCCTGCGAGTGAACCGTTTTGTAGAGAACAGAGACTGCTCGTGAAAGTTTTTCTCAGGACCGCGTTGTGAGTGATTATGGCGGATTGTTTTTGGAGATCTGACCCGCTCTCTTTCGAAGGGAATGTTGCCGACAACTGGCGAATCTTCGAGCGGGAGTATGACATTTTCATCGCGGCGGCGCACCACGATAAACCTGCCAAGACAAGGGCCTATATACTCCTCAATCTCGCAGGACCGGAGGCCATAGAACGAGAGCGCTCATTTGTCTACGCAGCGGAAGTGCGTGCACCGGGCGAGAATGGCGCTATATTAACTCCCGCTGAAACAAGAGAGGATCCCGAATGCCTGAAAAGGAAGTTTCGTGAAATTTGTAACCCACAACAAAATAAAACCATGGAGAGACACAAGTTTCATTCCAGAAATCAGAAGCAAGGTGAGTCTATCTTGTCGTTTATCAGTGATCTCAGGATTAAAGCAAAAGCATGCCATTTCGGAGAGTTGACAGATGAGCTAATCTGTGACAGGATAGTATGCGGTATCAACAGTGAAAGCTTAAGGAAAGCTCTGTTAAGAGACAGCGACTTAACTCTGACAAAAGCCATCTCAATTTGTCGCATACACGAAATGACTGAGGAAAACAATAAGACTCTGGCTATGCCACAGGCGCCCTCTAACGTGGCTGCAGTACATCCAGTTTCCAGCAAGAGGCGCCAGTACATAAAACAAAAGCCCAAAACAGAACAGAATGATTCACCCACCATTACTAATTGCAGAAATTGTGGAAACAATCATGGCAAAGAAAGAAAAATGGCCAGCTTTTGGACAACTGTGTCACAACTGCAAGAAAATGAATCATTTCAAAAAATGTTGCAGATCACGTAGTCAGTATGGCCCAAAGAAAGCAAACTACAAAAAGACATGTACATGAACTTGAAATGGACAACCCCTCTGTGCATGATGACACTTTCTATGTTGATGGCATTGAACTTGATAGGTGTGTTGACACAGTTAACTCTTTCATGGCGGAGCATGAAGAGGGATTTGTCACTCTGCACATAAACAAAGCTCCAATTGAGGTGAAAGTCGACACTGGGGCAAAGTATAATGTCATGTCACAAACAACCTTCAAGCAAATTGCAAAAGATGAACAACCGGTGAAGAAAGAAAGCACACCTAACCTTGTAGCTTATGGTGGGGGTAGAATCGAAACAAAAGGTTTAGTTACACTGCTGTGTAGTTTAAAAGGACAAAGCCACTTACTCCCATTTTTCTTGGTGGATCAAGATGTCCAACCGCTGTTAGGATTTCGTGCGTGTTTAGACATGGGGATTGTCACGATGAGCCCACATGTTCACCTGGTCAGTATAGAGAGCAGTACTACCAAATACTCAAAGAATACAAAGACTTGTTTAGGGATGAACTTGGAGAACTGCCAGTCACGTACTCCATGACAGTAGACCCAAGCGTGCAGCCTGTAGTTCACCCTGCACATCGCATTCCACTGGCAATGCAGGACCGTGTTAAAGCAGAGCTGGACCGCATGCAGAGTTTGGGTGTCATAACGCCAGTCTCTGAGCCAACAGACTGGGTTTCGTCCATGGTGGTGACACATAAAAAGGACAGACAAGAAATCAGACTGTGCATAAATCCTAAAGATCTCAACACTGCCTTGAAGAGGCCCCATCACCCAATGCGCAGTGTAGAGGAAGTAGCATCCCAGATGTCGGGGGCAACTGTATTCTCGGTGCTGGATGCAATGAATTCTTTCTGGCAGATACGTCTTGACCGCAAGTCTTCTATGATGACTACGTTCAGTACTCCATTTGGGCGCTATAGATTTCTTCGTATGCCCTTTGGCATAAACTCCGCAAGCGAGGCGTTCCAGTGCTCAATGGAGCAGTTGTTTTCAGGATACCCCTGTGCTATCATTGTCGACGACATCATCATCGGAGGCCGTGATGCTGCTGAGCACGACATCAATTTGAAAAGAGTGCTTAATCGAGCGCGCGAGGTCAA
Source organism: Distichodus sexfasciatus (assembly GCA_032718565.1). NCBI lineage: Eukaryota > Metazoa > Chordata > Actinopteri > Characiformes > Distichodontidae > Distichodus > Distichodus sexfasciatus. The sequence continues at coordinate 55,896 of JAVGVS010000461.1, read as the reverse complement.
GCTCAAACTGAACTCTGCCAAATGCAAATTCTGTCTGGACCAAGTCAGGTATCTAGGCCATATTTTTACTCGCGAAGGCTTGAAAGCAGATCCTTCAAAAATAAAAGCAATCTCTGAGATGCCAGCTCCCAGGGATGTTCCAGCAGTGCAGCGCTTCCTTGGAATGGCAAATTACTTGGGGAAGTTTATTCCAAACTTTAGTGATGTTGCTGCACCTCTAAGGAAGCTGACACACAAAGAAACTGCATGGTGCTGGTACCAGCAGCACCAACAGGCATTTGATACCCTCAAAGCATGCTTGACCACCCCGCCTGTTTTGTCATACCATGATGTAAAAAAGCCGGTTGCATTAACCTGTGATGCCTCATGTTTTGGACTTGGTGCTGCGTGTATGCAGGATGGCAGACCGGTCGCGTACGTGTCTCGAACACTCACAGACACAGAGACACAGTACGCGCAGATTGAAAAGGAGCTGCTTGCTGTCGTGTTTGCCTGTACCAAATTCAGAGATTATGTGTACGGGAAACCTACAATAGTAGTAAATATCCATAACAATGTGTCAAAAAACATGATTTATGACCCCCTAGATTTATGACCCCATGGATTTGTGTCTACGGCAGACAGTGTTCAAGGATGTCTTGTTTGATGGCATGTTTCCCTGTCCTGATTTTATGATTCTTTCTGTCTCATTGTACACACTCACCTCCTCTGACTCTGACCCCCCAAACCAGCCCTGGTGTTAAAAGGTGTTATAAAGCGCCTAGTTCTTCCAGACCAGACCCCCCTACCTGTTAAAGACGACCCATTAGCTTACTCTGTGTGTGTGTGTGTGTGTTTAAGGATGTCTTGTTTTATGGGATATTTCTCTGTCCTGATTTTATGATTCTTTCTGCATTGATTGTACGCACTCACCTCCTCTGACCCTCGGACCCCAAACCACCCCAGGTGTTAAAAAGTGTTAGATAAGACAAAGCCTGTTAAAGATTAGACACTTGGTTCCCCAGACCAGACCCCCTACCTGTTAAAGATGACCCATTAGCTTACTCTGTGTGTGTGTATGTGTGTGTGTGTGTGTGTGTGTGTGTTCATGCATATATAGTGGTTTTTGGAGTGTCTTGCGTATTCAAACGGTCTATTACATTCTGTAGTGATGGATGTATCATCTGACACAAGGGGTGCTGATTATAAGAAGCGTACAGATCTTATAACGATTCCCGACTTTTTTCCAGACTCTAAAATAACTTTTGCTCCCAGAAAGAGAAAACCTGAAAGTCTGGTACGTTTTCTACAAAATATACCTTATACTGTGGAATACGAATGGTGCTTGTCCGACGGGCGTGTTGGCGGATATGTTTTCGACAAAAACCTACGCAGTGTGAAATTATACACCGTAGATTCATATAACACACCGGTTACTGATGGTGAAGAGTACATATCTTTCGGTGTCGAAGATTGGAAATTATTCAGGAATAAAGTATGGCAAGACCTTCAAGTTCCAGGTCTGGACCCTGTCTACAGTGCTGTGTGGGACAATGCTTTGCTTCAAAAGTGTTACTATATATTTGCTAATCGTCTTGAGCGGGCCCCTGAGGATTACATTTACATGTGTAGCGGAGAATACGCAGTTGTGAGGGATGGTGAGGAAATAGATGTCGAGAGAGTCCTGAAAGACCTGAAAGTGATGTATCTCTGGATGGATGTGCCTACATTACACGAGGTTTTCAAGAAAATAGACAGATTGTTCAAATGGTGTGACCTTTTGGACAGATTCCACGATATCAAGGTGCGACTTTTTCAGACAAACACCCCCGAGCCGGAGTGTAAATGTGGGGCGGGGCATCTGGAATCCCCACCCATCGTCTATAAACATTAGAGGTCTAGGGGCCTCAACCACCACAGAGACTGACAATTCAACAATGGCTAAGCTGCTAGTGGACGAAGTTGCAATGGCTGAGGAGCGCGACAGTGACGATTTTTTGTGTGAAGGCGTGTGGTATATGGATGATACCAGCGTGCAAAAGACTGAGACTGTCGATATGGCTGATTCCGGTGGGGATGGTGAAGAGTGTGATGCTGGCTGCATGGGGGGCGTTGTAGTCAAGCTCATAAAGATCTGCACCATTCTGCGACACATCATCGATGAAAAACGCCGTGTGCGACGGATGTCAAGTCGACCACCCCAGTCAGCTCCAACACCCATGCCTTGGGATGATTGATCCATACTACGTCGGCATGCACGTAGATGACATAAAAAAGAGACTTTTCAAACCTGCGTTCATGCGTGTTATTACCGAGGTCTTGGATAGACAAGGTGTGAAAGCAGAGGTTCAAAATACTGTTGCCTGCATGCATGCTATGGTCAGCGTGTTCGAAGACGAAGTGAGCATTGACTATCGACTGGAGGGAATTCTTGAGCAGTGTGACAGCCAGTGTGCACATTTTGTTTATAACATCATGAGGAAACATCTAAATAAGCCCTACGCGCCTTCGCTTTCGGGAGATATGGACTGCTGAAAACTGTGATAGCCAAAAAGTTTGCTGAAACATGTGTGAAGTGTGTGCTATCCGGCATAGCCATCTAGTCAGAAAATTGTATGAAGTGGTGTTTGATTTTAGGGGTCTTCTTTTGTGAAATTTGAATGATAAACTGTTTGTAACTTTGTATTTGCATATTTGTAAGAAAATAAATACCGTAGATCAAATCAGTCTAAATCATTATTCACGAGTTCTGCACCATGTCGGACCTTCTAAATTCTGTTTACTATACACCCTCTAATGAGGGGTCTTTTGGTGGTAAAACGAGATTAAAAGCGGCTGTGTTTAAAGAGTCGGGGCAACGTGTGTCAGACAAACAGGTCACCGAGTGGTTATCAGGTGAGGATGCCTATACGCTTCACAAACCCGTGCGTCTTAACTACAACAGAAATAAGGTGATTGTGTATGGTATAGACAAGCAGTTTCAGGTCGATCTGGTCGATATGACCGCGTATGCAAAGGAGAATGACAACTACAAATACATGTTGACCTGTATAGATGTATTTAGCAAATATGCGTGGGTGCGTGTTTTAAAAAGTAAGACGGGTACCGAGGTGGCTACAGAATTCGAATCTATTCTGAAGGAGGGACGTGTACCTCAAAAGTTACAGTCTGATCGCGGCAAAGAGTTTTTCAACAAACACTTTCAGATAGTGTTAAATAAATACAACATTTCTCATTTTGCCACAGGTAGTGAGTTAAAGGCTAGCGTGGTTGAGCGCTTCAATAGGACTATTAAAGGTAGAATGTGGCGGTATTTAACAGCAGTTAATTCTAAGAGGTATATTGACGCGTTGCCTGATTTGGTAGCTTCCTACAATAACAGCTACCATCGTAGTATCAGTATGAGGCCTATAGATGTGACCAAAGAAAATGAAAAAACTGTGTTTAAAACACTGTACGGGGTAATGACCACAAAGGGTAAAGATGTGGTGTTTAGATACAAAATCGGCGATGTGGTTAGGATATCTAAAGTGAGAGGTCCATTTACAAAGGGTTATGAACAAAACTATACACAGGAATTTTTCACTGTTTCCGAATGTATTGCGCGACTACCACCAGTCTACAAATTGAAAGACTATGACGGGGCTGTAATAGACGGTACTTTTGATGAGGAAGAGTTACAAAAAATCAGTATTGATAGGGGGCAGTCGTTTAAAGTAGAGAAGATATTAGAAAGAAAAAAAGCGGGGGGTAAACGCATGGTCTTGGTGAAATGGTTAGGATGGCCATCAAAATTTAACAGCTGGGTTCCTGAAAAAGATGTGATCAACATTTAGATGTGTTTTAAACCGGCGTCCCCCCAGACACAGGGTGTCATTTAGCACGACAACACCATGGGTGATGAAGGCTTTTACGTGACACTCCCGAGCAATTCATCCCAGAGTGTTTACCCCGACAACGAAATTTCAAAATACAGAACAAAAATCGCAAGACCACTACACCTGAAGGGTTCATGGGAGGTCGGGCTAATCGAAATCCAGTACCCCAGAACATGGCATACTTTCAGCGATGACGACGGGGTGTTCAAAATATATAGTAATGCTCGTGAAGGCAGAAAAGTGTGTACGTTACGGAGCGGTTATTACCCGAATATTGATGGAATAGTAGCGGAGATTAACAGCTGCCTAGAGCAGTACAATGTAAAACTCGGTTATGATCATGTAGTAAACAAAATTTATGTGGATGCGGGGGATAGTGTTGGTCTTAAGTTCCACGGTAAGCTCGCACTAATTTTAGGGTTTAATGACGGAAAGACTTTTGACATAAGCGTACAGGGTGCCGTTTAAGCTGGGGAAAGTTGTCGTAAAACTCAATTTCAGACCTTTGAAAGAAGCACGACGTTTTTAAAAACAATGAAAACGTTTAACCCATATGCGGATCCGCAACGCTATATTGCTTATTATCAAAATCAGGCAGGGGGTCTACTCCCAGGATATGTCTGTGCCCCAACTATGTATGGGGCGGGTATCGGTGGTCTTTTTAGAGGATTGTTCCGAATGGCCATACCTCTACTGAAAAAAGGTTTCAGTATCGCCAAGCCACATCTAAGAACAGCTGCGAAAAACATCACCAGTGAGGTTGTTAGTAACGTGACACGACCCCGCCACACGGAGCCGGGTCAGGAAGGTTCTGGAATGATGGTAATGCAACGTCGATCCGTCAAAAGACCGCCTGGTGAGAGGCGTACAACCGGTACCAAGAAAAACAACGTAAAGTGTAAAAAGAGGCCAGTGCCGAAAAGACAGTCGCAGAGTAAGCAGAGAGGTCCGTCACGCAAGCGACGTAAAACCATCTTCTAATCATGGCTTTACTACACGGTCTGTCTGAGGAGTGTAACAAGACAGAGTTGGACTTGTTTACGGTTCCTATGACTCAAATGGCAATAGAAAAAAACATATATGTGGAAGTACCGCCTATTTCGGCTCTATCTGACACAGCGCCGTTGGAGTTTTTTATTGCGGGGAACGGCGAAGATTATATCGACTTAAACAACACACTTCTTTTTACAAGAATCAAAATAACAAGGCCTGATGGGGGAAACATCGACGATGGAGCAACCGTGGGGTTGATAAACTATCCTGGAGCCACCATATTTTCACAGGTTGATGTTTCGCTGGGTGACCGGCCGATCTCACAGAGCTCAAATACTTACCCTTATCGGAGTATCATAGAGTGTCTGATCAACTATGACCGTTTCACCCTGGAATCGCTTTTCTCAGCCGGACTGTTTTACAAGGACACAGCAGGGCATATGGATGTGACCGATCCTGCCGGTTTACAAATGCCAGCAATGTGGTGGAATTGTTGTCGCCGATACACAGTGATATATTTTTTCAAGAAAAACTGATGCTGAATGGTGTTGATATAAAAATCAGAATGACACGCGCTAAAGATGAATTTAGTCTAATGCGCAGTGATGGTGTCGCTTACAAAATCAGCATAGTCGCTGCATCATTATTTGTAAAAAAGGTTTCGGTAAGCCCGGCTGTAAGGTTGGGGCATGCCCAGGCATTGTTATCAGCCACTGCTAAATACCCGATTGACAGAGTGTATCTAAAAAATTTCTCAATACCCGTGGGTACCCGCGTATCCAATCAGGAGAATCTGTTTCTTGGTACATTGCCTAAATCTATTGTGATAGGCATGGTAGATAATGACGCTTTTACATTTACATTTACAGTATTTAGCAGACGCTCTTATCCAGAGCGACTTACAACAGTGCTTTGTAGTCCACAACTGTTTCCAGATCCATAAGCTATGTCGACATCTGTAGTTAAACCAAATTACCACAGACTAAGTTTTATACTTTAACGAAAAAGAATGGGTTAGAGGAAAGAAGTTCATATAGTTCAGACACACGTTAGTGGTTTTGTTTTTTGTTTTTTTTTAAATAAAAGGTTTACATAAAAGGTAAATTAGTCCCCTAGATACTCTTTGAAGAGGTGTGTCTTCAGATGACGTTTAAAGACAGCAAGGGACTCAGCCGTCTAACGGCAAGCGGAAGTTGGTTCCACCACTGAGGAGCCAGCACTGCAAAGAGTTTCGATGCATGTTTTCCTCTTCTCTTAAGTAGAGGTGGTTCCAAACGAGCAGCAGTTGATGCTCTCAGAGGACGAGAAGTGACACGTTGTTTAATAAGTGCTGATAGGTAAGGAGGTGCAGATCCATCCTTGGCCTTGAAGGCAAGTGTTAGGGTTTTGAACCTGATGCGAGCAGCCACAGGGAGCCAGTGCAGGTTCCGCAGCAGAGGTGTGGTGTGTGTGAAGTGTGTGTAGAAACGCTGAAGATAAGTCTGGATCAGCTGAAGTGGTCGTGTTGCTTTCATTGAAAGTCCAGCCATTAGGGAGTTACAGTAGTCCAACTTAGAGAGAACCAAGGACTGGACGAGAAGCTGAGTAGCCTCGGTAGTGAGAAAGGGGCGGATTCTTCTGATGTTGTATAGAAGATATCTACAGGACCTAGTGAGGTTGCTAATGTGTGAAGAGAATGACAGTTCGTCATCCAGAATGACCCCAATTTTGCAGGCGCATATAATAAGAACCCGTTCGCATTTAAACATTATGACTTAGAATTCTTGGCCGTATATGTGGATGGTCAGCAATTTCCGGCGAAACCATTACAGCTGCGATATTTAGAGGGGTCTGCGGTGCGCGAGTTTTACCAGCTAGCTCTAGCTTCTGGAAGACACCTAAAAAACAGGGCTCTGGCTATTGACAGGGAAGATTTTTTGAACGGATACACGCTCTACGCTTTTAACTTGGCACCAGATGAGGAGTGCGGCCAGCATTTATCATTGATCAAGTCGGGAAACCTTAGGTTGGAAACCTGTTTCAGACAACCGTTACCAAACACTATTAATTTGATAGTTTACGCTATATTCGACAGTATAATAGAGGTGTCCAACCGTCGTCAGATTCTGGTGGATTACTACTGACATTATGAACACGATTCAACTAACGTGATAAAATTAGCGAGAACACACGGTTTATTTCCGCCGTCTATTTATAATTTTTTAAGAACTAACTGTATGCATATCCAGTTTTCGAACAAGCAAGTGCAAGACTTTACGGCCGTTACATGCGGCAAACACTGTGTTTTCTTTCTTTATCATATGTCAAAAGGTTTATCCTACGAGGATGTGATTTGTAAATATTCTGATGAATTGAATAAAAACGATAAAATGGTTTCCTTATTTGTGAAAAAAATACAACCATGTATCTGTATTCCTAATGTTTTTAACTGTGTGCAGCATGTACAAACGGGTGAAATGTTTGTAAGAAAATAATAAAATAATCGATACAAGACAATGTGTGATTGTTTGAATTTATTGGCAATTGATAGATATACAACAATGCATTAGAGTGAAAAGAATACATTCAGGCACAATTCACATTTTACAAATATAGAAAAAAGAAAAAACAAGCAAACAAATAAAAAATATCAGCACATTACCACACACGTCAAATAGTAGGTTACATAGCTTGTATTTAAAACGTGAGCCATTGTGATGCATCCAGATGTGGTGGTGAGAATACCGGGTGTTCAGAATCTCTGACCGGTGTTGAACTACCGCGCGTCTTTTTAAAAGAACTAATTTCTTCCTTAACACGCCTGTTTGGTACAGTAGAAAGCGGTATGTTTAATGAAGCCATAGCATTCAACAACTCATTCCACCCATGAGGCCGCCTACGAGGATTCACCACCTGTGGCGCCGTGACACTTTTAACCAAATCAAATATGTGTGAGCCAGGGATGGCTTTACCTTTAAAAACAAACTCTCCAGCGTCACCCCATGATGCAACACCCCTCGAGTTAATCATCTTTTCTAAGATGTACTGCGCGTTCTTTTTACACCTTGTTGGCACATTGCTCAAAACCTCTTTAACAACATGATCACCCTCATTGACACCAGCTTGTGTTCCTACATCATTACCTGTTACGGGTGGTTGTGGTAGATTGAGCGTTAAAGTATTACTAGCCTAACCCTAACCCTAACCCTAACCCTAACCCTAACCAACATCTGCATGAATCGCAGTAAATGCTAAATATTACTGAGCAGCGCACATAAATATTACAGAATATATTTTGAAGGGACATCAAGACAGTGTGTATCTGTGAGCACCTGTTTTTACACCAATGTGGATGCTTGTGTCCACACCTGTGTGTGTGAGCGCGCTTGAATTCATAAGGTTCCTCCATAGAAATGTTTAGTAGTGCATGTGGGGAACCTCAGTCCCGACCCGCAAGGTATGGAGCAGACACGGAGGGGACCCAGGCCCCAGACCTCCGGAGGCCCCCAGGGCCGGGAGTCCCAGGAGAAACACCACCGAGAAGTCTGAGGTACCCTCCCAGAAAAAGGCAGAGGAGAGCCCAGAGTGGTCATCCAGCAGCCGCAGCGCAGACGCCCCAGGGGGCCGCGGCGACAGGTCCGCAGGCTCCGCCGGCGGCCGCCCACCCCAGGGCAGTCCGGTCCCTGGGCCCGAAGATCCAAGGGCCCCTCACCCCCCCAGCTGGGGCCCAGCAGAGCCAGGAGGGCCAAGCCCCACCAGGCGACCGCCGAGAGCAGGCCAGCACTCCCCCGAGCAACCAGCCCCAGAGCGAGGAACCGCCAATGCACCAGCGGCCAGGGGCACCCTCCACTGGCAGGGTGTGGTGGCAGGGCAGGAAAGCCTGAGATGTTGACTGAGGTGGAGTCTTAGGCCTGACCTGACATATGGACAAAGACCAACAGGCGCACCTATACGCAAACATACATTCCCTCCCTCAAGCACACAAACAAATATACAGTCGCCCCACATGTAGACATACAAAAATCGACATGATACCCACACTCACACTCGCCATATATACTCTAAGCTCCTAGATCCGGACACCACTACCCCCAAGGGGGCAATCGGCGCCAGACCCTGGAGCTGAACCCCTTTCGCTCTGGCGTGGAGACCAGAAGGCCACCCCAGTCCCCGCAGCGGCGGCGATCACCACCAGCCCAGACCCCGACCGGATGGCCAGCTCGTCTTCGCAGCCCCCGGCCCTGGACAGCGAACAGGGAACAAGGGTGTGATAAGACCCTGTGCCTCACCCCGCCCGCTCAGATGTAGTGTTGATGTGTGTGTTGTTCTACAGTGCTTTAAAACAGGGGAGGGGCAAGACACCAACCACCCTCCGCCAGCTCGTGTCAGCTTGGCCCCTCCCCCGAGCCCTCAATGTCTACGTGCAGCTTAAAATTGAGAAGTGGGCACTGGCGCCAGAGGTAGGACTGGGTAACCAGACCGCCCTCTGGACGCCATTCAGTGTGCCCACCCCCAAGCCCTATATGTATGTGTCATGTGACAGTAAGTAATGAGAGTGTCTAAGTGTGATGTATGATTGAGATGCAGGTGGTCACGGGGAGACAGGGGAGGAAAATCTCCCCTGTATCCCAGCAACGCACCCACACCTCAAAGCCCTACGTGTATATTGGTGTGATGGAGCGGGAGGGGGGGAGCAGTAGGGATGGGGAGGAAAGGACCAGAGGAGGCAAGGTACCCCCCTGTGGAGCCAGCTCCCCCGCTGACCCCCATAGGCACCCCCGTTGTCCAGAGGGGGCAGAGGCCTGTCCAGAGCAGGGCCCATGGCCGCGGCGCCACCGGCCCCCACAGATCTCGAGGAGGCCCACCAGAACCCACAGCAGAGGAAATACTACACCCTCCCCAACATTCAGTCAACTCCCAAACTACATAAGACAATAGACACCCAGGTCCGGCCCGTCCTCCACCTCTATGGTACCCCCCTGCAGTATGCACCCTGACAGATGGAAGACCACATCCCCGCCAGCGAAAGGGGCCCCCGGATTCACCGATGCGGGAAGGCCCCCGCACCAGGGCCGGGCCCAGCGCAGCACCAACCCACTCCCCCGGCGGCACGCCCACCAGGACCCAGCCCCCCAGGTCCCGCCGGAACCCCAGCCCGGAGGCAGAGTGCCCCCAGGACCCCAAGCCCCCCCCGGATCTTCCCCAAGGCAGTACCGCCGCCAGACCGGAAACCCACGCCTGCCGGCACAGGCCCCTCCAGCAGCGCCGCACCCGGCCCCAGAAAACACCACCCAAGAGCACCCAACACACCCCATCCAGGCTAGGACTCCGACCACAGCACTGAACCCCCAGGAATCCCCCCCCCAGAGTAACCCCCAGATTCCCCAAGCCCATACGGCCCCCCCCCCACGTCTACAACAAAGACCAAAGCCGGACAGAACCGTGACCCCCACTCACACTAAGTGATGAAGCCAATCAAAGGAGCCCAGAGAGATTGGTCTAATGTGGCAGCAGAAGCTGTGTCAAGACTAATATAGTCCAACAAATAATCTCTATATTGATTGATATTAAGATTATTTTTATTTTTCCAGTTCATGAGGACAGTCTTCTTAGCAATGCATAAAGCGGTGAAAGCCATGTGGATTGTGTTAACCTCTGTAGTGACACCATCTAGGTCGCCCAACAAGCAGACTGAAGGAGAGGCTGGAATGGAACATTTAAGACACTTTGATAAGTCTTCACAAATCCCATACCAGAACCTCTGAACAGGTGGACAGAACCATAGAGCGTGGATGTAATTATCGGGTGTATTGCCTTGACAGTGTGAGCAATTGTTAGCAGCTGTAAAACCCATCCTAAACATGCGATGACCTGTGTAGTGCACTCTATGCAGGATTTTGTATTGTATTAATTGAAAATTGGGATTTCTAATCGTTTTAAATGTTTTTAAGCATATCTCAGACCAGAAATTGTGATCCCAGCTGACTGATAAATCCGCCTCCCATTTTACAATAGGGAGCGATACTGACTCATCTACTTGCCATCGCTTGAGCGTCTGATAATTTTGGAAGAATTATATTATCAAGAAACTGATCAATTTCGTCTATAGATGGGTTTATCTGTGGTGAATATAAGGATTTGTAAAAGTGTTGTTTATTCTTTCAGGGTCATATACTGTATCCCCTGTTAAATCTTTAACAGCACATATAGTTGTTTTTTCTTTATTTATTTTTAACTGGTTAGCTAGGAATTGACCTGATTTGTTACCATATTCAAATTTTTGCCAGCGAAGTCTTTGTGCTAAGAATTTAGTTTTTTATTAATAATTTCATTTAATTCTAGTTTTGCTTTACGTATTTTGTTTAGCATTTCCTGTTCCTGGGAGGATACATAGGCTTCTTCTAAGGATTTGATAGTTTCTTCTAATTCCTTAATACATTTATTTTCTCTTTTCTTTTTATGTGATGAGAATGAAATTATTCTACCTCTCATCACAGCTTTGCCAGCTTCCCAAAGAACGGATGCTGATGTTCCAGGCAGGTCATTATAATCTAAATATAAAGCCCACTCTTTCTCGAAATATTTAATAAAATCTTCATCTTTAAGCAATGATGTATTAAATCTCCAGTTTTTACTTGGTGGAGTGGCCTTCTTAATTATTAGAGTCAATGATACAGGAGCATGGTCGCTGACAACTATAGGGTGTATCTCTGTGTCAGAAATGTTACTCATTAGAGAGCTGCTGGTTAGGAAATAATCCAGACGAGAGTAAGAGTGATAGACATGTGAGAAGAAAGTATATTCCCTACGGTTGGGGTGAAGAGAACGCCATGCATCACAGAGTCCGTAGTCGCTCATGTACTGTTTAACTATATTTGTGGATTGCCAGTTGCGCTGAGTTCCAGCTGTACTGAGCCTGTCCATTTCCTTATTTAGTCCAAAGTTGAGGTCTCCCCCAAGAACGAGTGCGCAATCTAGGTGTTCAGAGAGTGCGGTAAAGAAAGCGTGGAAAAAGGAGGGGTCATCAACATTTGGACCATATATACTGACAATACAAAACTTTTTATTAAATATGGATAATTTAATGATTAGAAATCTACCCTCTGGATCTATAACTGTATTGAGTACTGTGAAATTAACATTTTTGTGTATTAAAATTGCTACCCCCCTTTGCCTAGAGTTGTAGCAGGCTGAGAACACATTAGGAAACTCAGTTGATTTAAGATCATCTGCAGCTGTGGCAGGTCTATGAGTCTCTTGTAATAAAACTATGTCTGCCTGTAGTTTTTTGAGCTGGCTAAATATTTTTAAGCTCTTCTCTCTGGAGCCGGCTCCATTCACATTCCATGTGAGAAACCTTAGTGTGCCCATAGATGCGTGTGTGTAGCTAGTGTTGCAGGCTGCGTGTGATGCTCAGATGAATGAGATATGAGTGAGCGAGTATGCGCTTGTGTGTCTATGTGTCTGTGTGCGCTGTGAGGTCGGAGTGGTGGCGTTGACGCTGAGTGCATGTATACATGGTCATGCCGTGCAGATATGTAAAAGTATAGGATGTTGTGCGTGTGTGAGTAGGAAAGCAGGTGAACGGTGCAGTGAGAGAGGTAGAGAAGTGAGAGGAAGTGAGAAGAAGTGAGATAGAAAAACAAAGGAGCAAGCGGAGAGGGATGCAAGAAGAAACGTGACAGAAGCGAAAACATTATAACAATATTTAACGCTGCGGAGACTGACGGTATAGTATTTGTTATGATGCGATAAATTAGCGAATTGACATAAATAGTTAGATAGAGATTAATGGAAGAGCAAGAGAGAGAAAATAAAAATATAACGGATTCTTATCTGGACTGGTGTTAATATAACCAGGGAGTGGTACTGGGGTTGCGGTAGAGCTGGCCGTCCACGTAGAGCCGGTCCACGGCGATGACCGCTCGGGAGCCCTCGGGAGCCCTTCTGTATGAGCCCTTCAGTTAAGCTTTTTCATGGGGGTCCATTTTGCTTTCACCCAATACATTTTTTATAGACGCGTCCAAGTTGTCTTCAGCGCTTTGTCTAAGAGTTGTAGAGGTACCATCGTTCTTCAATCTATCCAGCTGGCGCTGAGGTACTAAATACAGCTTCTCAGCATACTCCATGAGTTACCCCTGTCTCGAAGCAATTAGGCTGCTTATAAGAGGCACTGCGATGCTTAAGAGAGGTAGAAGAAAACCGCCCCCCTGATTAATCACGCGTCTCTTCCTGGGTATGCCGATCTTCTTATCAGCTATCAACTTTATCGCTGTTTTCTTCTTTTCTAACGTCCTGTATTTTTTGGCTGTTAGTGGTATCGTCCCCCTGAGTACATTCAACGCGACTTCGCAAAGGGTTAAGATTAGCTCATCCGACGCTGTTTGTAAAATGAGCCTCCGCTGTGCAGGTTTAACTTTAAGTAAGAGTTTCAGAAGTGGGATGTTTCTATGAAGCCTCTCGGACATGATTAACCAATATCTCACCCCTTTTTCTGGACATAAACGGCCTGATACTCTGAAAGCAGATCAGTTCTGAGGCGAAATGGTTCAGGAGTTATAGCTTTATAATCAACCATGAGGTAGCCGTACGTTTTTCTGTAGCATTTTTAAAACTTTCCAGAAAGAACTTTGTGTTACCAGGGTACATCTGTCTAGCCAAAACCGCAATTTGGTTGTTGTCTCTCGGGTTTTTAAACAGCATTAGATAATTAGTGTTTAAACTAATTGTTCTGCTTGATTTCCCCTGAAAAAATAGATTCTGAACCATGTATATGGCACTGAGGTTACGATGGTGTACGTATTGTGTAAAAACTTTTTCCACCTGCGTGTTACTACTAGCATCCTTCATTACGTCGTCAATAATCAACAAGTTGTTTTTTGTCACGGGCAATAGTTCGTCATCATCTAGAGCATTAGCTATTCCTTCTATGAACTTTATGTCTCTTATTTTCACCAACTCGTCATAAAGCGGCTGCCAGCAGTCATATATGTACACAATGTTTTCTATTATACAGTTGATTATTTTGTCAGCATTGGCAATCAACATCTTTACAAAATATGTTTTTCCAGAATTTGAAGGCCCGCTTATTACACATGAGAATGGATGCTGGAGTCTGAAATCAAAACCAGTAACATCCCTCAAACCCATATTAGATTTATCCATTTAGCTTAGTAGCCGTAAGGTCGTGTAGAGAAATCAGCGAGTAACACCCGTTTGTTGTACACAACCTTGAAACGCTTAACAACTGATTTTCAGAGTTAGCAGCTTTTTATTTCGAACAATGTTGTCAGTACGCGCGTATATGCATCGTGTACCATTTCTATCTGTCACGTAATGGTCAACAAGGTCGATTAGTGTGTCTAGCTTAATCAGCTTTGAGTTTTCGGAATTCAGAGTGATGACTTTCGCTTTCATACAAGTTTTACCTTTAGCCGTACGGTAACCATACGTTTTAGGGCCACCTGAACAAAACTCTGTGATATAATCCCCATCGCCAATCTCGTCTGTAAGATCGCCTAAATAGGGTCCGAGGGGTGGTTCCCAGTCACCGTCCTTTGAAACAAAAACCACACTGTCTGTGTCGCTGTAAAGTTGTTGCCAGTCAGCTAACCTCGTTCTTGCAGGAAAACCATATTTATGAAATGTTTCAGTCTGGGTTTAGAGCCAACCACAGCACAGAGACTGCTCTGCTGAAGGTAGTGAATGATCTTCTCTTATCTGCTGATCAGGGCTATGCCTCGCTCCTAGTGCTGCTTGATCTTAGTGCTGCTTTTGATACTGTTGATCATGCCATTCTCCTAGATAGACTTGAACATGTTGTTGGTATCAGGGGAGTGGCCCTCTCTTGGTTCAGATCCTACCTTTCAGACCGCTATCAGTATGTGGATGTAAATGGTGATTCCTCTGAGCACGTCAGGGTGAAATATGGAGTACCACAAGGATCAGTTTTAGGTCCCTTGCTGTTTTCTCTGTACATGCTACCTTTAGGCTCAGTCATTCGTAAGCATGGAATTAGTTTCCACTGTTTTGCAGACGATACACAGTTATATATATCGGCTAAACCAGAAGACAGACAGCAATTTCAGAAAATGGAAAAATGCTTATGTGACATAAAAAAGTGGATGTCGGACAACTTCCTCCAGCTAAATCTGGACAAGACTGAGGTCCTTCTTACTGGCACTAACGCCACCAGAAGTCAGCTATCTGACATCACGGTCAGTCTTGATGGATTATCCATTGTACCAAGTAATGTTGTTAAAAACCTTGGTGTTACTTTAGACTCTTTTTTCATTTGATGTACATGCTTCTAACATTAGTCGCACCTCCTTCTTTCAACTCTGTAATATTGCTAAACTAAGAAACGTGCTATCCTTTCAAGATGCAGAGAAACTAGTTCATGCATTTATTACCTCAAGACTCGATTACTGTAATGTCTTATTCTCTGGTTGTCCAAATAGGTTGTTAAATAAACTCCAGCTAGTTCAGAATGCAGCAGCCAGAGTCCTCACTAAAACTAAAACATATGATCATATCACCCCAATTCTATCCTCACTCCACTGGCTACCAGTAAAATTTCGTGTCGACTATAAAGTACTTCTCTTGACCTATAAAGCTCTAAATGGTCTTGCACCGCAGTATGTGAGTGACCTCATTTGCACTTACAATCCGGCGCGTACGCTTCGATTGCAAGACGCAGATCTTTTAGTAATACCTAGAATAAAAAACGTTACCGTGGGGGGAAGAGCTTTTGCTCATAAAGCGCCACAATTGTGGAATAAACTACCCGTTAGTGTTCGGAGCTCAGAAACAATCTCTGCTTTTAAGTCAAGGCTTAAGACTTACTTGTTTAGTCAGTCTTTTGGTTATTAAAATCCCTTTTTCTTAGTTAAAGGCGAGATCTGGGGGTTCATGGTCATTTGAGATTAAAGGTGAAAGGGGGGATTGGTGCTGTCATCCTACCACTCTGCTGATCGCTCAAGTTTGCAGACGGTGGTTTGGTGTGATGCCGAGACCCCTGGAAGCCCTCATGTCTGTGTTACCTTCCAGCTCTCCCTTCTTAGCTAGGCTGCCATAGCATGTGTTAACATGTTATTTTTTATCTGCACCCAACGAAAGCTATATTCTCCATAAGATACGACAAAGCATGATTATCATCAATCCAGTTTGTACTCAGTCCATCAGTTTTGTACTCAGTTTTGCTCGTGACTGGTCCACTGCGCGCTCAGGTTTGCGGCACAAATATAACGCCATAAATACCAGATAAAAAGCAATTTTACTGAAACAGACCCTAATTCAGACCATTTTAATACTAAAAACGAAAGCACAATGTGAAATGGAGATTTATTTTGTATGAGGCTGAAACGCCGAGGTTCCACCTGAAACGATGCTGCAGTAGCACTGTGTGGCCTGTAGATGCTGCTGTTGGATCAGTTTTTAACTGTAGCGACACAGTTTTAATGATCTAAGAGCTCCACATAAACACATTTATTCCAACAAAGTTGAACCAAGACCTAGTTTTACTGATTCTCTTCAATCAACCTCCAGCACTACCACCACTGGACCCCTGAGCTAGAGCCTTAACCCCAACCTGCTGCAGGGAGACTGTCCCTGGAATTATAGATGATATCATTTTTGCAAGGTAAGCTCTTATGACCAGCAGATGATGCTAGTGAGCAGTTGAACATACTTTGAACACAACAGCATCATTATTTAGCATATTGAGAAATAAAGGGAATCTTCATTCATTCACCCATTTTCCGAACCGCTTTAATCCCAACTGCGGTCGCAGGGCCTATCCCAACTTTTGGGTGCAAGGCGGGGACCAGCCCTGGGCAGGCGCCAACACACCGCAGGGCACACTGACTTACACAGTCACACACACATTCACAACTTAAGGGACAATTTAGAGTCGCCAATTAACCTACAACGCATGCCTTTGGACTGTGGGAGGAAACCCATGCGAACACGGGGAGAGCATGCAAGCTATACAAAGAAGGACCCTACGGCCGTCCCCCCGGGGTTTGAACCCAGGACATTCTCACTGTGAGGTGACAGCTCTAACCACTGTGCCACCGAGCCGCCCTAAAGGGAATCTTCCTGAATCAAATCAAAGTGCTCAGAACAACAAATGGTGAAATCAGCTGATATTTTAAATTGTGATTGTGCTGTTAGTAAGAATCAGAATGTTGTGTTTATCAGTAAATATCAGGTACAGATTTATTGTTCCACGTCTATAACCATGAGTCTTTTAAACGCAGTTATCATTTGCAGTTACACAAAGATGTCTGATGTACCAACACCCTGCTTACATTTATCAACACATTATTACATTACAACAACAGAAACAATCATTATAAAGGTATGTACAAATGACATTACTCACAATGCAACACTCTGTGTCCCAATCTCACACACACACACACACACACACACACACACACAGGTCAGCAGGACACACTCCTCATCTTTTCCTCCTGAATGTTTCATAGTTGATGCTGTAGAACAGAGAATCAGACAGAATGATCAGACATGAACATTATCACAATCAGACATCAAGTTTTCCACAGTTTGAACAACATGATCATACATGCAGGAGATTTCTGCTGGACTGGGGCTCTCTCTTACACACACACACACACACACACACACATCATGCAGCATCACTCTCACACTCATACACATACTGTATATACATATACACAGTGTGTGTGAACAGTACATGAGTAACTCACTGCAGTGTCTCCAGTGTACAGTGTGGATTCTCCAGTAGAACAGAGAGCTGCTTCACTCCTGAATCTCCTACATCATTGTAGTTCAGCAGCAGTTCTCTCAGGTGTGATGAGGGGTTTGATATCAGAGCTGAAGCCAGAGCAGCACAACCTTCACCTGTAATACTGCAGTTATACAACCTGCAGAGAGAAGGAGATAAAACTCATCACACTTACACACACACACACACACACACACACACACACTGCAGTAATGATGATGAGGAGACTGTGCAATATGGCAGCACGCTTAGATGAAGTGACTCAGTGCTCTACTTTTCTGTGCTCTTGGTTGTTTGTCTATGTGTGGTTGCTCATCCCTTTAACATTCTGCTGGGTGCACAACATCTACAGCCATGGTGATCTGCTGGAAATAGGATTACACAGTGAGTGGGCTGTTATAGCTGAGTTTCTCCGCTTTCACAACATTTCAGTGGATATGGCCAGAGCCCCCCGACTCTCTGTGGATTACCATCCCCACTGGGAAGTGTCAAAGGCGGCGTAGGGAGTGGAGGCAAAAGCAAGGCTGCAGGGCAGGTGCTCTGGAGCAACTACAGAGGCGGCGACATAAACCGCAGCTTCCCAGTATTTTTCGAACCAAGGCACAATCTCTCGTCAATAAGATGGATGAACTAAGGCTACAGGTGGCAACCAACAACATCAAGAAGGACAGTTGCATTCTACTCTTCACAGAGACCTGGCTTTGTTCATCCATTCCGGACACAGCTGTTGAACTAGCAGGCTACACAGTACATCGTCATGACAGAACGAGAGACTCGGGTGAGATCAGAGGAGGGGGGTTATGCATTTGTGTCAACAGCAGCTGGTGCAAAAACACTGTGACTGTAAGCAGCCATTGCTCTGCGGATCTGGAGTTTGTGACTGTTAAATGCAGACCATTTTACTTATCTCAGGAGTTTACAGCTGTCATGGTAACTGCTGTTTATATTCCAGCAGACACCAACAGTAGCTTGGCTCTCAGACATTTACATATTATCAGCAGTCAACAGAACAGATAACAGACGCATTCAGGTCTGGTGATGGGGTGCTTTACAGTGCTGCCAGAGCCAACCTGAAGAGAGGCATCAGAGAGGCCAAGGCTGCTTACAAGAAGAGGATAAAAGACTGCTTTTATAGCAAAGACACAAGGCAGATGTGGCAAGAGGTCCAGCACATAACCAGCTATAGACCCAGCAACCTCTCAGCTGCCGGTGGTGACGCCTCACTGGCAGAAGAACTCAATCATTTCTTCACTCGCTTTGCGGTCAAGTCACCAGTGTCAGCTATGTCACATCCTCAGCTGTACAGCAGCCACGTCCTCATGGTAGAGGAGCATGAGGTGAGACAAACATTGAGGACTGTGAACCCAAGGAAAGCTGGACCCGATAGCGTTGCTGGACGCATTTTGAAGGACTGTGCAGACCAGCTGGCAGGGGTCTTTACCAAGATCTTCAACCAGTCTTTATCCCAGTCAACTGTCCCGCTTTGCTTGAAGTCTTCTAAGAAGCCCAAAATCCCTAAGAAGCCCAAAATCAGCAGCCTGAATGATTATTGTCCTGTGGTACTTACACCAGTCATTATGAAGTGCTTTGAGGAAGCACTTCAGTACACACATTACCTCAAGTCTCCCAGGTGGGTTGGATTCACACCAGTTTGCTTATAGAGCGAATAGGTCTACAGAGGATGCCATAGCAACTTGTCTCCATACTGCTCTGATCCATCTAGAGCAGCAGCGGAGCTATGCCCAACTACTTTTTGTAGATTTTAGCGCTGCATTCAATACCATCCTTCCTCACAGACTGGTGTCAAAGCTATTGAACCTGGGTCTATCTTACTCCATCTGCTTATGGATCAAAGACTTCCTGGCAAATTGCTCCCAGAGGGTGAGAGTAGGCTCTCACATCTCCTCAGACCTCAGCCTCAGCACTGGCTCCCCCCAGGGCTGTGTGTTGAGCCATCTCTTCACTCTGTACACCCACGACTGTGTTCCTGCCCGCCTCAGCAATAGCATTATTAAGTTTGCTGATGACACCACCATGGTGGGGCTCATCTCTGGGGAGGATGAGTTGGCGTACCATGACGAGGTGAAATGGCTGTCTGTGTGGTGTTCAGAAAACAATCTGGTCCTAAATATATCAAAGACCAAGGAGCTGATTATGAACTACAGGAGGAAAAAGACTGTCATGCAACCCCTTTTTATCAATGGGGAACGTGTGGACAGGGTCTCCACCTTCCTGTTCCTGGGCGTGTATATCAAGGACAGCCTGTCCTGGAGCGCCAACACCACTGCTCTCATCAAAAAGGCACAGCAAAGATTACACTTTCTGAGAATACTCAGGAGGGTCCATCTTACGAAACAGTTGCTTGTGTCCTTCTATCATTGCACCATAGAGAGCATGCTGTCATACTGCATCTGTGTATGGTTTGCCAGCTGCACAGCTGCTGAAAGGAAGTTGCTTCAAGGGTTCATCAACACTGCCAAGAAAATCACTGGCAGTCCACTCCCCTCCCTAGACAGACTGTACAGTTCTCGCTATCTGGAAAAAGCCCAAAAGACCCTTTCCATCCAGGTCATTCTCTCTTTGAAAGGCTGCCCTCAGGCAGACGGTTCAGAGTGATAAAAACAAGGACCAGTAGACTAAAGAACAGTTTCTATTCCAAAGCCATAATAGCACTTAACATGACAACAACTTAACTTTGCACTGGAAGTTGAGCATTTTGTTGTACCTACAATGACTATAAAGATATATTCTTTCATCTGACCTCAGTGTCTCTAGTGTACAGCATGGATTTTCAAGTAGAACAGAGAGCTGCTTCACTCCTGAATCTCCTACATCATTGTTGTTCAGCTGCAGTTCTCTCAGGTGTGATGAGGGGTTTGATATCAGAGCTGAAGTCAGAGCAGCACAACCTTCACCTGTAATACTGCACTTACACAACCTGCAGAGAGAAGGAGGTAAAACTCATCACACTTATACATCTACACACACAAACACACACAACAGCAACACACACAACAACACACGCACACATGCACACACATACACAAAACACACAATCCAGCATCACTCTCACACTCATATACATATCTACATACACACAGTGTGTGTGAACAGTACATGAGTAACTCACTGCAGTGTTTCCAGTGTACAGTGTGGATTCTCCAGTAGAACAGAGAGCTGCTTCACTCCAGAATCTCCTACATCATTGTAGTTCAGCTGCAGTTCTCTCAGGTGTGATGAGGGGTTTGATATCAGAGCTGAAGCCAGAGCAGCACAACCTTCACCTGTAATACTGCAGTTATACAAACTGCAGAGAGAAGGAGGTAAAACTCATCACACTTACACATCTACGCAGAAACACACACATACCAACACACACACACACACACACACCAACACACACACAGCATCTGCACAGTGATAACAATGATGATCTGACCGCAGTATCTCCAGTGTACATTGCGGATTCTCCAGTCCAGGAGAGAGCAGCTTCACTCCTGAATCATACAGATTATTAACACTCAGGTTCAGTTCTCTCAGGTGTGATGAGGGGTTTGATATCAGAGCTGAAGCCAGAGCAGCACAACCTTCATCTGTAATACTGCAGTTAAACAACCTGCAGAGAGAAGGAGGTAAAACTCATCACACTTACACATCTACACACACACACACACAGAGAAACACACACAACAACAACACAGCATCTGCACAGTGATAATGATGATGATCTGACCTCAGTGTCTCCAGTGTACAGTGTGGATTCTCCAGTCCAGTAGAGAGCAGCTTCACTCCTGAATCCTGCAGATTATTACCACTCAGGTTCAGATCTCTCAGACTTGATGAGTTTGAACTGAGAACCGAGGCCAGAACTGAACAACTTTCACCTGTCAGATTACAATGCTGCAGACTGGGAGAGAAATGATGAGATATTAGAACACTGTCATCATGTACACACACACACACACACACACACACATAACAACAACAACAACAACAACAGACACACAATAGCAACAATACTCACACACACTCACCAACACACACACACTAGAGCTGCATGATAATGGGAAAAAATCACTTTGCATTATTTTATTATTTCTGCAATATATATTGCGATATTAAAATACATGATTAAAAAAGGCTTATTAATTGAATAGTTCTTTTCAAAAATCAATCATTCTAGAAAGATTGAACTGATTTTGCCCAAGAATATGGGTAATCATAACTTAATCAGTACTTAACTGAGCATGAGCATGAAACTAAGGAAGCTTATTGCATATGGGAGTTAACACGAGTGACAAAATAGATCAATTTTGGATATCCCAATGCCCACTCAGAGTGGAATGTGAGGTCAATATATCCCCATTTTTTATATTCTCCACCAATCAGTTTATTGTCCGTGCCAGCTTATGTGTATCTGTTCTGTTCCTGTCTCTGTTCTGTTAGACTCAGCTAGGGTCAGCTAGCAACTTCATGTCACAGTTGTGACAAGCCTTTCCATCAATGTGGTCACAGTGAAGTATCCACAGCCCCTACTGCTCATACCCTCAGCCATCTAATGCAAATTCGAGCAGGTGACAAATGGAAAATGGTGTTTAGCATGACTACGGGGCATTATAATGACAACGTGATGGCGTACGGGCTCGTCAATGCACCGTCTGTCTTTCAAAATTTTATGAGCAAGATTTTCCAGGATATGATCAACCGTTTTGTGGTGGTCTATTTGGATGACATTCTAATATATTGTCACACCTAAAACCTTTAAATTGGCCTAAATGACATATTGTACAGATCTCGAAGATACATTCCACATCAGAGGAGCAGAAATCCATGTAACCTCTCTCAGGCTTTTATGTCTCCACAGCCTCCTACTATCGTGCATGGTGGTTTATGGAACTGCCAATCTAGCATCAAGAAGGCTGACTTTATCACTGGACTGGCATCTCTCCAGTCGTTCCACTTCCTGGCCCTCAACGAAACCTGGATCAAAGCTGAGGACACAGTTAATCCAGCTGCCCTCTCCTGTGCCTTTGCCTTCTCTCACTCTCCTTGTACTTCAGGCAGAGACGGGGTACAGGTTTGCTTCTATCTTGTTGTAGCAACTGTGCTCTTTCTTTGTTTTAAGTTGCTCTTGAGTGTGGGTAGATCCTGGACATAACTCACTGGCATTGATGTCACAAAATAACTTAAGGTCCACACATTAATACCTTTGGGTGATTATTTAATAACCATTTAATAACGATATTTTTCCGAAGACAAAAACAAGAATCACAAACTTGGTTGACCAGGTGCCAGAGGTAAAAACCATGTGATCTCCCTGCCACCTCTCTGCCATTCCCCTGTGGCCATATAAGTTTAAACTAGTGCAACCGTGCAACCACTGCCAATGATCTGCCTAGTCCACACTGCCACCTAGTGTCCATCACCACACACCAAGCCAAAATAACCCAACACTTGTAAATGGTGTTTCACACCTGCTAATCTCCTCCACCTCAACATCTCCTCTTTTGAATTCCATTCTGTTACCATCACATATCCTTCATCAAACTTCATCGACAAGCTGGAAGTTCTTCTGAGTTCATTTCCAGATGATGACTCTCCACTCATTCTCCTTGGTGACTTCAACCTTCCGGGGGATAGGATACACACCAGTGGACTTGTGATGCTTCTGGCAATTTTCCTCTGACCGGCAAAGCAGGCAACACTCTCGACCTATTATCATTCAAATCTCTTTCTACGTTCAATATACTGTATACTCCCCTTCATGAGTCTGATCATTATCTTCTGTCTTTTAAATTCCCACTTCTGACCTCTTCTTCTCAACCACCTGTAACCCTCATGACTACCCATGGAAATCTTGGTTCTCTTTCTCTATCTTCCCTCTCCTCCACTGTCCAGTCCTCCTTATCTCTCTCTAACTGTGCTAATCCAAATCCTTCAACCATTGAAAATGCTACCAATGACTTTCTCTCTTCTCTCCACAACTCTATTAATCAGCTCTGTCCATTGTCTTCCAGACCAAAACATGCTTCCCCTCCAACCCTGTGGCTGTCAAAGTCCCTGCGAAATAACCAAAGAGAACTAAGAGCAGCTGAAAGAAGATGGAGGAAAACGCATTGTAACAGTGACCTCTCTTATTGCTCTCTCTTATCCAAATTTGCCACTGATCTAACTTCTGAAAAATCTTCTTTTTACAGAACCAAGTTTGAGCAATCTGTATCTAATCCTCACAAACTCTTTTCCACCTTCTCTTCCCTACTCAAACCATCATCTCTACCTGTTTCTCCAGCTCTCACACCAAAGGACTTTGCCACATTCTTTGAGGAGAAAATCGCTAACATCTGGAGCTCTTTCCATCTGACTGACAAACTGCCGACCAGGTCACAACCTACTTTTGCTGCCCAACTTTGAAACTTTGCTCCACTACCCCATGAGGGCGTGTGTCAGATCCTTGCGGGCAGCAATCCCACCACGTGTCTGCTCGACCTAATGCCCTCAGGTATGTTGCAGATTATTTCACAAGATCTTTTCCCACACATCACACACATAATCAACAGTTTCTTAATTGCTGGTCATGTTCCAACTGTCTTCAAGTCTGCTGTTGTACTCCCATTGTAAATAAACCCTTTCTGGACTGGAACAAGCAGTTTATAACCAATTGAATGTGTTCCTGTCCGAAAATACACTCCATGACCCTAACCAGTCTGGATTTAAAGCTGCACATTCTACTTTTGAACCTGTCTGCAGTTTTTGACACAGTCAACCATCAGATCCTCCTGGATACTCTCTCCAGCCTTGGGATTTTAGGTACAGCCTGGTGAAGGTTTGCATCTTACCTTAATAACAGGACATACCATACCAGGACAAGGCTCCTTATCAGCCCCACGAAGGCTGACCACTGGTGTTTCCCAGGGTTCAGTCCTAGGACCCCTTCTCTTCTCTCTATACACTGGCTCTCTTGGGGAGGTAATAGCTGCACACGGGCTCTCTGTTCTCTGTGCATTGTTATGCAAATGTCACCAAACTTATTCTTTCCTTTCCACCAGACGACGAACAGGTCTCAACACGAATCTTAGAGTGTCGAGCTGACATCTCTTCTTGGATGACATCCCACCACCTCTAGTTAAATCCTAGCAAGACTGAACTCTTGTACAAGGCAGTCCTTAACCAAAACTTGACCTTGCCATTTCATTTGATAACTCTGTTATCACCCCTTCAAAAATGGCAAGAAACCTTGGTGTCACTCTGGATGAGGAATTGTCATTCTCTTCACACATTAGCAACCTCTCTAGGTCCTGCAGATATCTCATATATAACAGAGGAATATCAGAGGAACATCAGAGGAATCTGCCTCTTTCTCACTTGTCCAGTCCTTGGTCTTCTCTAAGTTGGACTACTGTAACTCCCTAATGGCTGGACTTTCAATGAAAGCAACATGACCACTGCAGCTGATCCAGAATGCAGCTGCGAGACTCATCTTCAGTGTTTCTAAATTCTCACACTCCACACCTCTGCTGCGGAACCTTCACTGGCTCCCTGTGGCTGCTTGCATCAGGTTCAAATCCCTAACACTTGCCTTTAAGGCCAAGACTGGAACAGCACCTCCTTACTTATCAGCACTGATTAAACAACATGTCACTTCTCAGAGGGTCAACCACTGCTCGTCTGGACCACCTCTACTTAAAAGAAGAGGAAAACATGCATCGAGACTCTTTGCAGTGCTGGCTCCTGCTGAGTCCCTTGCTGTCTTCAAACGACATCTGAAGACACACCTCTTCAAAGAGTATCTAGGGAATTAATTTACCCCTTACTTTTTACGTTGTTTTACCCCTCAAGAAAACAAATGTGTTTGTCTGTGAACTTTAATTTTCTCCCATCCATTTTTGCCCTAACACACACACACCAACACCCGCACACACACACACCCATGCAAATATGTGGTGTGTATCCTGCTAAATACAGGAACAGATCAGCTACTACAATCAGCTACTGAAAATACCTTCACAACAATAACACACTCTCACTGTTTACAGTCATTTACACACACACACAGATCAGCCATAACACCGCATTACTTTCACACAGAATACATTCAGTGACAACTTTCTCCAAAATTCTTAAACCCCTCTCTCAACATTTACCAGCAGCAGAACTCGGTACATTTACAGTTTTACATGAATTTAGATCCTCTGATCAAAACAGTTAACATTCAGTGGAAATGCTAAGAAAATTGAAATCACTTTAGATGGAGCTCTGATGCATTTCAACAAGAAACTAAAAGCATCAGTTACTGTCATTCAGATGATTCTGATTTTAGCTGAAAGTTGGAGTTTATTTGCAGCCGTGTTGTTGTCTGTACTAAAGTGCTGATCTTTACAGTATATTTCATATTTGCACATGAGATTTTTCCCCACTGTATGCACATGAGATTTTTCCCCACTGTATGATGTTGATGAAAGTTTATTACCAAATTCAGAAGACAGGATTGATGAGGCAGTAAACAGTAGAGTTTTGAGACACTGATGGACACTACACGAGCTGCTGGAGCTCAAACTGCTGAAAGTGTTACTGTAATGCTGCTGCAGGTTGTTGTGCTCAGTATTAGGCAGCTGCTCATGATGTTATGGCTGATCTGTGTGTGTGTAAATGACTGTAAACAGTGAGAGTGTGTTATTGTTGTGTAGGTATTTTCAGTAGCTGATTGTAGTGTATTTTACAGTATATAACACACAGCTGAGTGTGATATGTATTAGTTTTTGTTAGAATAGTTACTGTAAGGTGTGTAATATTTGTTCTTGTATGTTGCAGTGTAATACTGTGTGAAATGTAGGTGTGTGTTTGGAAAGTTCACAGTGTGAAGTGTGTTGAAAAAGTGGACATGGTACTGACACTGAAAGTGATTGTAAAAAAACTGTAAATGGATGGTAATGAGAAAACAGTTACACATATTAATTAATCAGAATATGTAATGTCGGTTCAACTATTCTGTTACCAACACTCACACACACTCACACACACAACATGTGCACAGTGATAATGGTGATCTGACCTCAGTGTCTCCAGTGTACAGTGTGGATTCTCCAGTCCAGTAGAGAGCAGCTTCACTCCTGAATCCTGCAGAATATTAACACTCAGGTCCAGATCTCTCAGACTTGAGGAGTTTGAACTGAGAACTGAGGCCAGAACTGAACAACTTTCACCTGTCAGATTACAACCATGCAGCCTGAAAGAGAAATGAGGAGATATTAGAACACTGTCATCACACACACATACACAACACACACAGTGAGATGTAACAGCAGTGTGTGATTACAATAAGTATGTAATTAATGATTAGTAATGAATAGTTCTCTCTTGGCTCTTGACGAAGGCGGTTGCTTCTTTCTCCTCTCCCTCCCCTATCTCTCCTGCTGGCTTCTCTTGTCTTGTCCTGTCTAGCTCTGTCTCTGAGACTCTCTCTGCCCTGCTCTCCGAACTACAGAATTATGGATTTGATCAACTGGTCTCTGAACGCAATTGACACCATCTTCTCGACAAGAAGCGGCCACAGCTCTTCAAAACCCCACAAAGCTGACCGGCTGGATTGAAACGGTGGTGAGCAGAGCTGTTAACACTCAGACTGTGGTTATGGACCGCAAGTTGGATCACATCTTGGAGAAGTTGCGGCTCTGCAACGGGATTTGGACAGACCTGGAGACCAGTGATGGACATTAGATATCTGTGAAATTGGAAGACAGATATCGATCCAACCCAAACCCAAACAACCATCCTCTCTCTCGGCTTACCCCCCCCTTATCAGTGCCGGTCTCGGCCAAGGCCGTCACTGGAGATAAACAACTTCCCCCAGAGAGCAAGATAACGAGACGCTCTGAATTCCTTTCTGCTGTTCCAAGGACACCTGCTGCGGACTGGTTCTCAGGTATACATCATACACACACACACATACATACGTACACAGCTACAGATTAACAATCACTGCACATTCCCCCATCCCGCGCCTTTGGTGCTTTATACCCCCAGTGTGGGTAGGCGGGTCTGTGACCAGCTTTTTCAGCTGCAGGACCAGATGGCGGTTGCCTACATTGGACTACCTCCACATCCCCCTCTCCCCCTCCCCTGTTGCCAGTCATGTCTTCATGTGTTTATGTGCTGTGCTGCCGAGGTGTTTTTTTTCCCTTCCCACACTGCCCTATTGAAGGACAGTCTGGGCAGGGCTCTTTTTTTTCTCTCCTCCTCTCTCCTCATGTATTCTATATTTCCTTATTTCCTCTGCTACCTCTCGACTGACCTGTCCCCCCAAAGTGTGATGTTTGTGTATGTATGGTCCGAGGGGTTCAAATTTTGCTGCATGTAACAGTGTATGTGACAAATAAAGGCTCATTCATTCATTCATTCATTATCATCATGGGTGGTGTAACGGTAGGGTGTTCGCCCCTTGATCAGAAGGTTGCAGGTTCGAATCCCAGACACTGAGGTACTCATGAGCAATGTACCATCCCCAAGCACGGCTTCCCTGCTGCCCACTTCTTCACAGATGGGTTAAATGCAGAGGTCAAAAGTCATTGTGGTGCACTTTGTGCTGTGGTGTCTTCACAATGACAAATAATAACTCACTTTCACTTTAATGCTATATGAAACTATTACAACGTGCAGTAAGACACTCACTCAACTTTTCTGGAAGCTTTGACCACTGGCAGCAGCCTCATGAAACATTCCTCTGATGGGTCATATTTACGCAGGTTAAACACATCCAGATCCTCTTCTGAGTTCAGCAACACAAACACCAGAGATAACCACTGAGAAGGAGATGGACTGAATCCACATAGACTAGAGTAGTGCCCTCTCTTCACGTATGTTTGTACTTCCTGCTCTAGTGAGCGATCATTCAGCTCATTCAGACAGTAGAACAGATTGATGGATTTCTCTGGAGATGGATTCTCCCTGATCTTCTCCTTGATGTACTTCACTGTTTCCTCTTTGCTTTGAGAGCTGCTTCCTGTCTGTGTCAGGAGGCCTCGAAAGAGAGTCTGATTGGACTCCAGTGAAAGACCCAGGAGGAAGCGCAGGAAAAGGTCCAGGTGTCCATTCTCACTCTGTAAGGCCTTGTCCACTGCACTCTTCAGCAGGTCAGACACTGAGGACTTGTGGAGAAGACCAGAGAGGCCAGTGGTTTGTTTTCCTACATCTCTCTTGTTGGAGCTGAAGGAGGTAAATGCATAGAGAGCAGCCAGAAACTCCTGAACACTCAGGTGCACAAAGCTGAACACCTTCCCCAGATGCTGCCCAAACTCCTCTCTGAAAATCTGGGTACACACTCCTGAGTACACTGACACTTCTCTCACATCAATGCCACACTCTCTCAGCTCTTCCTCATAGAAGATCAGGTTGCCTTTTTCCAGCTGTTGGAAAGCCAGTTTTCCCAGTGCCAGAACACTCTCTCTAGTCTGATCAGGGTCCGTGTCACATTTCCCATGGTACTTTTGGCCCTTGTGTTTGATCTGGTAGATGAGGAAGTGTGTGAACATTTGAGTCAGAGTCTTGGGGATCTCTCCACTCTCTGCATCAGTCAACATTCTCTCTAGAACAGTGGCTGCAATGCAACAGAAGACTGGGATGTTGCACATGATGTAGAGGCTTCTTGATGACTTGATGTGTGAGATGATTCTATTGGCCAGACTCTGCTCCTTGATCCTTTTCCTGAAGTACTCCTCTTTCTGAGAGTCACTGAACCCTTGTACCACTGTTAACTGGTCAACGCACTCAGGAGGGATCTGATTGGCTGCTGCTGGTCGAGTAGTTATCCAGAGGAGAGCAGAGGGAAGCAGATTGCCCTTGATGAGGTTTGTCAGCAGCACATCCACTGAGGCTGATTCTGACACATCCCACAAACCCTCATTGTTGTGGAAATCTAGAGGAAGTCGACACTCATCCAGACCATCAAAGATGAACATGACTTTGTAGACATCACTGTCTATTGATCTTAATCCTTTGATTTCTGGGAAAAAGCCATGAAGGAGCTTCATCAGACTGAGGTGTTTCTCCTTCATCAAGTTCAGCTCCCTAAAAGGAAGTGGGAATATGAAGATGACGTCCTGATTTGCATCTCCTTCAGCCCAGTCCAGAATGAACTTCTGCACTGAGACAGTTTTTCCAATTCCAGCAACTCCTTTAGTCAGCACAGTTCTGATGGCTTTGTCTTTAAAGAGGTCGTTGCATCTGATGGGTGTCTCCTGTGTTGCTGGTCTCCTGGACACTGTCTCAATCTGTCTCACCTCATATTGATTATTGACCTCTCCACTGCCTCCCTCTGTGATGTAGAGCTCTGTGTAGATCTCCTTCAGAAGAGCTGAGGCTCCATGCTGGGAGAGTCCATCATTAACTCTTTTACATTTCTTCAGCAGTTTGGATTTGAGTTTCTGTCGATGCACATTGACCAGCTCTAATATATAGAAACACAATCAAATCAAAAGTGTTTTACTGTCTGTTCATTAACAACAATATCAAACTGAGAGAATGTACAGTTATTGATGTTATGATAGCTTTTGCACTTTAACCCCTGATCACATCTGTGTCCTTCCTCTACAGTTAAACTGGTGTAATAATGGCATGTTGCAGAGCTCTTACTGCTCAGTAGTGTGTTAGCGAGGTCTGTCTGCTTCATGTTCTTCAGGATCTTCAGTGTGATCTTCATCAGCTCCACTCTGACACTGCTCTGATCCTCCTCATCCTCCACCTCTCTCTCAGAGCATGCTGGGTAATCTGTACTCAGGATCTTCTTAAATCTCTCCAGCTCCTTCTTCAGCAGGGAGATGACTTTGTGCTCCAGCTCCTGATTAGGAACAAAGCAGAAATATTATAAAAACATTGGAATGATCATTTAAAATTCTAAACAAGATGTCCACACGTATACAGTAACACACACCTTGAATATGGACTCCAAATGATTTCTGTGCTCCATCACTGATTTCTTCTTTTGAAAACTGTAGAAAATGTAAAGAACACTGGGCCTCATTCACCAACCATTCTTATGAAATCTCTTCTCAAAATCCACTTACACATTTTACACATAATCTTCATATTTCAGATTTGAACTTGAATAAAAACAGAATCTGCATTTACTCAAGAGCACACATATGTATATTTGAGTGCAAAGTGATTTCTTCAGTTCTACAGTTACAGTTCTATTACAGGATCACATTTTAATCAGTTAAAATATGTTACTCTCTCCAGATCTGTTTTTGTTTTAGTCACAAGAAACACCACTCTGTTAATGTACAAGTCTTCTGTCAGAACCACTTTCTAACTGTGCTGTGTCTCAGGATGTGCACATGACATACATCTTGTGCATGTTGTCAACAAGAGGATGATGCAAGTTCAAGTTCAACAGCAGCACATTGATCAGATCTCTCTCTCTACGTATATATATATATATCAATATGTCACATTGGGTTCAGTTAGCATGAGATGAGGTGAAGTCACGGTGCAAGCCATTTATTAAATACACACCAACAAGCAAACAGAAACTGGCACGAGGGCCACAAACAAAACAAAACTTCTCACTTAACACACACAGCAACAGGCAAACATAAACTGGCACAAGGGCCACAAACAGAACAAAACCTCTCACGTTGACAAATCCACAAGCAGCACGCCGACATAGGGAGGGTAAAGTGCGGACCAACAAGAAACACTGGGAAAAACTAAGCTTAAACGCTAACAGACAAACGAGGGGCTGGACCAAAAAAACAGAGGGGAACCAATCCAAAAGTAATCAGAACCAAATTAGGGAAAACCAATGAAGTGATAACCAAAAAGAAAGAGGGGGCTTGACTGAATCAAACCAGAACAGGTGAACACAACTAATACAACATGATCAACCTATCAGACACAAAGGGAAGGTGGGACATAGACTTTGACTGACACAAGACTCAGAATGGCAGAACACAGAACATACACAATGGTGGAATCTGGTGGCCGCTCAGCCAAAGTCCAGGGGGATCATGACAATATATTAACATTCAATTTACCTCTACAGTGTGATTATTTATAACATGTAATTTGACTCAAGTATAAAATTCCCCAGGTATTTAATCATTTTCCACCTGCACAATAACTACTAATGTTAGTCACAGGGTACAAAGCCTATCCCAGAACTGAGCCTATCCCAAAATTATGTGGTTTAAAATCACATCCTCAAGTTAAACTTGTCCTAAGCTCTTTCTCAGGAATAAATCTAAAGGGTAAAACTAAGGAGGATGTTGGTAAATGTTGTTTCCCTGTGTTTTAAGTGTGTAAAATGATTTTTGACATGTTCTCTCACCGTTTTCTTTTCCTTGTGGGTTGTTCTCCAGAGAGACTCATTTTGGAGGTCATGTCTCACCCTGCAGCTTGTACAGTCTCACTTCACAATAACACTCTTCCCTCAAATATCACTCTGCATCACCAGTTTGTCCACCTTCAGAAAACAAGGTGTCTCATGTGAGATGAGATTTGCACTCAAACAGAATTTTACACTGAACTGTTTCTACATCAGTGCAGATTCACATCATGAATAAACTCCAGCTCATATTCACATCATCACTGTACTTTTCATCTGAAGAGTCTGATGTTGAAATGAATAAGAAGTGTGTAAAACTCAAGCATGTTAAATACCTGAAGGCCTCTGGAGCTAAATCAGATGTCCAGTGATGGACTCGGTCAGTCTCTCACACCAGCACAATATCCATGTAGACAGTCGCTTCTGATTCAGTTCGGGATGTTAAAAGTTTAGTGGAATGTGTAAATTAAGAGTTTAAAAGTTGTAATGTGCTGCTGCTTTACCCACACCGAGCTGCTGAGGGAAGTTTCACTTTCATTTCACGTTAAAAGGTTTGAACTGGATTTGTTTCCTGATTCATGATAATGACATGTGAGCAGTTTGTAACAACATGATTTTCCCTCACCAACCCGACCAGTGTCATTAACCTTCTGTCGCAGTGATCAGTAATTTTATCCGCTTTTTCTATCCAGCGCAACCAGACAGACGAGTTCTTTCTCTTCATGCGAATGATTGTGTTCTCCAGCGTGTAAGTAAACTTTTCATCTTTATTCTTGTGTATATCTGTATATAGACTGGGGGGCGTTTTGACTGTTTGGGTGTAGCTTTATTAAGTATATGTATGTAACGACCGCGACGCCTTCCTCGCAGGGTTTTTCCCCCTGGTTGTGGTTGTTCTGGTGTTTGTGAAGAGTAACCGGCGGCAGCAGCATCACGACGGATCGGACGCGGTTCCGGAGCTTCCAGTCCTACAGGGAACCGACCGACCGGGACTAAACTCCACCGACTGCAGCCCAAAAGCCCCGTTCTCGCTGCGGAGAGGAGTGGTTGAGGACGCGCTGACAAAACTTTCTTCTCCTTTGTTTTTTCTTTCATTGGACGTTCCATTGTACTTCAAGAGACTGCTTTCGGAGTGTGATATGGTGCAGGTGTGTGTGGAATAGGGTTCATTGTAAATAAATGCAAACACATTGTGAGAAAACAAATTTTGGTGTTGGTGGTGTGTTCCCTGACCTTCTGAATTAACGTCCTCATATTGTGAGATTTAGAATCTTAGGGGGAATCTTTAAAAGTGAGAGAGATAAAAGAGTGAGGAACATGTAAAATTGTGGTGCCGTTCTTATATGGAGGTGAAAATAAGTAACTAATAGTAAAAAGTTGTTGTAAATGTTGTACTGACACTGTCTCCAGAAAGATGTAATTCCTCCCCAAATGACTGCTACTACAACACTGTTGTAATCATTTTTGCACTGCCGCTACTTATTTGCACAACCATTGAACATTGAATGTATATAGCACTGGTCACTTTCTAACTGTTTCTACACAATTTTTTTTTTTTTTGAAAAATGTTGCACAGACCTTGGTTCTCCACTACTGTTAAAACATCTGCCAAACTTCAATGTTGGTCATACCTTTTTACTGTTTTATTAAAAGACTTGATATAGACTTTTTCATATTGAAACTGTATCTAACCTCCTGCACATCCAGTGTCAATGTGAACTTCCACTTCTGTAGGCAATACTGTATCCAAACTGTCTCTCCTCTACCTCTATTTCCAATTCTAGTTTAAAGTTATATTTAATATTCCATTCCTAGTTTAAAATGTATATTTTGTGTTCTGTTTATATATTGTTTACTCCATGTGCCTTATTTGTTCTTTATCCTTTATTTCCTATTGCACTGAAAAACTGGAGCCACGTCGTCTCGTCTCTCTGTATATCTGTACAGTATATAGTAGAGATGACAATAAAGTTTCCTTTGACTTTGACTAAAAGGTGGAGTGTGTTGTGTCTGAGCAACAATCATCTCATATCTCTCATATTTCTGCATTATTGGGTCTTTCATATGTTCATACTCTCTATCGTGGAGATCCATATGCTGTTTGAGTTTTGAAGATTAATAATTGTAACTAAAATGCAACGTCCATTCATTTGTGGTTCATATTTATACTCTTACTAAAGTCAAGGTGAACTTTATAATCATCTCAACCATACACAAGTATTCAGAGAGACGACATGATGAAGCTCAGGGTCCACAGTTACACAAAAAATGATGTGGAAAAATGATGACAAATTGTTGTAAGCATTTGAAGGAGAGCTACATCATAGTATTGTTCAGAAGCTAACATGCATTTCTCCAGTCTGTAGTCACATTTCTAACACTAAATATCTGTTGTCGCCATAACATTAACACATTTCATGTTGTTTTCACATAATATGCAGTCAATCAACACAATTCTAAAATGCTTATATTCTCTTAACAGATATAAGCAAAACTATGGACCATTTTGTCACATTTACAAATATTTACAGCATACCAGAATAGAAAACTAAATATTCTAAACCTTACATACAGTATGAAAACCTCTACCTCAGCAATTACATCAGCTCAAAAACAATAGTAAAACAGCTGATAACAGCCCAAACATAAAAATCAATGCAGTTTTTGTAATGTGTTTTTGAGGGGAAAGTTAACAATTTGGCCAATTGTGTAATGTAGGTGTGCTGTTTTGTTAAGAGTCTAGAGAAAGTAAGTATAGTATATGTAGTATATATAGTATATAAGTATAGGTAAGCGCTTGTTAGGAACTGTAAAAACTGTCATTTCTATTTTAAGATGCATATTTTTCTATTACATTAGATTTAGACTGTTGTAATAGTTCTTTAATGTAATGTTTGTGTGTGTTTTTGAGCTGCACAGTTTGATGAATGAATCAGGGCTGATTTCACTAGGTTGTACTTGTGGAAGTGTGTAGGATAAAATGTGTGGTGAATGTGAATGTGAGTGTATTGTCAGCAGCGCCCTCTAGCGGCTCTGTGCTGCTCAGCATCGTACTGTAATGTGCAGGATCAGGCAGCAGGTGGCGCTGTTGCTGTATGTTTGTAGTTGTGCAGTAAAGCAGCTCAGCACCGCGGTAGTGTGGAGATGATGGGGGAACAGTATTTCACGAAGCGGGTTTAGGGAGAGTTATTTGTCGCCGAGTTAAGGGAAACCCGGAGTTTCCGGTTTCAGAAAGCC
The DNA here is from genome assembly GCA_032718565.1 of Distichodus sexfasciatus. Taxonomy (NCBI): domain Eukaryota; kingdom Metazoa; phylum Chordata; class Actinopteri; order Characiformes; family Distichodontidae; genus Distichodus; species Distichodus sexfasciatus. Next base: position 20,741 of record JAVGVS010000461.1, on the reverse strand, counting down.
AGTTCAGCCTGACTCCGAGTCGGTTACATACTCCGTAAACTAACGTGCTGCTCGCGGGTTTTACTGCAGCGGTATCCGGTTTCTCCACTTTTATCCAACTTTCAAACTAAAGTCGTACGTGCTCAGACATGGCGTGCCCTATTTTCCATGAACCCACTGACATCAAAAAACTAATTATACACATAAATCTTCATAAAGAGAAAAGTAGTCAGACCCCGGTTGGTGTTTTGTGCAATCGATTATTTTCTCTGTTAGAAGTGGTTCCGTTTTTCATCTCAATACAACATTTATTTCAACAATATTCTCAGCCTTCATGATGCTCGTATAACACATCGTACACATGCTCATAGTTCTGAACAAGGTCTTCGTATCGGAATTCGTTTCTTTGCCAATGTAAGTTTTTTTTAATAATATATAACCTACCTATGATAACCCCAATAAACTCTCTGTTTTTTATACATAAAATAATTCTACATAATTTAAAGAACATTTTCTGAAAATTTCACCTTGATATCTTTAATACTGACCAAGTAAGGCCATGTCAATGATCTGGTAAATTGAGCTCAGAAAAACAGGTTTTTGAGAAATTTCAATGTAAAACACACATATTTTCAACACTGATCGTCTTTGAACCATAATTATCCTGACTGTGTGTCATATACCAAATTAAAGCTTACATTCTCCCATTTCAAGTGATATATGACACATTTATGGAATAATTCTGCTACTTTTGGGAAATGGGTCTATTTATTATGATATGCTTGGTGAAAAAGCATGAACGGGGGAGTGACACCACACAGAAGCAACACACACAGAAAGCGGCTCCCGCTAAAGTCGCAGTTTTTCTACCTCCTCTTTACCTGACGTGACTGCCGCGGATACACACTGATCTTATTGTATACTTCATAATGATAGGAACCCAGTAGTTAATAAACAGAATAACACCCAAATCACAGCTGTTTTTACACGCACATAAAGTAATTCCAAAGACGTTAAACATTACGAAGACGCCTCCGAGTTCAGTGGAAAATGGAAACAATAAGGTGAATAAAATCACCAATTTATTTCTATTTATCCTGTTAAGTACATTTAAACATTACATCTGAAAACCTCACTACATAATCTATCATTTACTGCCAGTAAACCCATATGGCATACTGTTGACATTTTCTGGCTATATAATACTCTGACGCTCTTTATTTCAGAATTAGATTTGGCGATTTTAGCCAGGTTTTTCTAGGAGGTCACATAATGGTGACGCTAGACGCGTTTTCAAAGGCAACCGTCTGTCGGTGCGTCCAGAAATGCTGACCCCCTCACTTACTCAAACTACACTTTCTGCAATTCCACAAAACTAGTAACTGAAAGCTTTTCAATTTCCATTTGATATTTCTTTAACCTGCCTGTGTTCTATAAAATGATCAGTTAAATCGGTAATGTTCCTCTGTTTCAACTGTTCTCACTCTGCCCAATATGTTTTAGGATTTTCAGGTGTGACTGGCTGCACAGATGGAAATCATATTCCCCTAAACTCTGTCATATTATTAGAGTGTTGTTATCCTCAGTTGGTGTCTCAACGGCTCAGTGGAGTGAAGTCAGTGGGGTCCTCACTACTATATAAGGACAGGATGAGTGTGTGTGTGTGTGTGTGAGAGAGAGAGAGGCGTGGTGATAATGAGGTGGGATTATAGAGGAGTGTGTGAGTGGGAGGAGAGATGATATTGATGATGATGATGATCAGTAGAGAGTTGGCAGGTGTGTGTTTGGAGTGTGTTGTAGAAGAGTGTTTCTGATGAGAGCTGAAAGTGAGTGTTAGTACAGCTCCGTGTTGTAGCTGCTCTGCTGCTGTGTTGCTGGACCAGCATCGAGTGTGTGTGTGTGTGTGTGTGTGTGTAGGGAGGCTCCGAGGCTGGGCTCCATGCAGCGGCTCCTGTGTGAGAAGGTGACCGCGTCGGAGGCACTGAGCGGCGGTGGAGGAGCGTCACTGGGGCCGGGGCGAAGCGGAGGGAGAGCGGCGGTGGGACTCGACCTCTTCTGCCTCTTCATCGGTCCAGTTACTCTCCAAACACGCTAAACTACTCCGACACCAGGCTACCTCAACACAAACACACACTCAAACATAAATAAATACAAACCGTACACATAAACACTCCAAACACACTCCAACACCGAACACACTCCAAGACCAAACACACTCCAACACCAAACACACTCCAACACCAAACACACTCCAAACACAAACCAAATACAAACCATTACACATAAACACACTTCAACACTCAACACCGAACACACTCCAAACACAAACCACACACTTAAACACACTTCAAACACACTCCCAACACGAACACACTCCAAACACAAACCACACTTAAACACATAACTACCTCCAACACGAACACAACACAGACACTCCAAACACAAATAAATACAAACACGTACACACTTAGACACACTCCAAACACACTCCAACACCGAACACACTCCAACACCGAACACACTCCAAACACAAACCAAATACAAACAGACACACCTCTCTTACCGCCCCTAAACACACACAACACCGAACACACTCCAAACACAAACCCACACACTTAAACACACTTCAAACACACTCCAACACCGAACACACTCCAAAGTCAAACCAAATACAGACCATACACACTTAAACACACTCCAAACCCACTGCTGCAAGTTTACTGTATTTTCACAGCATGTGTAATTGTAGTTGGTATTTACAGTCATATTGTAATTATTTTTACACTCTTGTGCTGCTTAATACAAATATGTCTTTTTCAGAAGCAAAGCTTTACAAATGTTGCATACTCAAAAATGAATGAATGTGTATTATTGTAACAGTATATTTATGAATGCAGTTTATTATGTATTTTGAGATTTCACCTTCCTTCAGCTACACTGTAGACATGTTACACTGTAAATCTACGACGTTAGTCTGCCAGGAGAGTTGACTGTAATACTGCAGTTGTTTGACACTATTCCACTATATTTGCAAATACTTCTCATTTTCAGAGCTTCAAAAATGTGGAAATTAAAATAAGAACTATGATTATAAAGAAGTGGAATCTTTTTATACTGTATTAATAGTTTACAGTATTATACTGCAGCAGAGATACCTGCCATGTTCTGTATTTTGTGTATTTGAAATTTAGATTAATATTGTAATTATTTTACACTGTTGTCTACTGCAACTACCTACAGTACTTTACATACTTGAATTAGGAAAAATCATACCTTGTTAAACATTTATGTTTTTAAATTACAGTGCGGTTTACATTTTCACTTTCTTTCAGCTACACTGTAAGCAACTGCACAGTATATGTTTTTTACAGCAAAGTGTAATGTATTTTACATTTGCTTTTTGACACTTCAAAATCTTGCATACTTAAAAGAAGTAAATAAAAAAAACTAATTATTTTAAACAACTATTTTTGGAACACATTTTATTATGCAGTTTACATTTCACCTGTTTTCCCAGCTACAATTAATAAAAAATGATCACTCTAAATACTTCATAATACTGACATCAGTTGCCATTAACTTTCAGTATTTATATAGCAAACAAACTTCATTAGATATTTACAGTTTAATACTGTCATTTCAAAGTGCATGGCACTAAAAGTACTTATTCTGACAGTAATTATGTAATTTTTAACAGTACTTTTCTGTATTATGTACTGGAAATATATGTGAAAGATGAAAACAGATGAAAGTGATTGTATATGGATCATCTAGCGCCAAAAGTAATGAACTGTGATCATATTCCATCTTAAAGCAATACTTTTTACCATTATTTTGCCTCCTTGAGAAGTGAAAGTTAGTAAAGACAAAAAAGCTTCTTATTCTTATTTTTATTTGGAATGCAGTAAACGTTTCAGCTACTTTTATCTACTTTATATCTGTAAACCAGGACAGCACTCAGAAGAGCAGCAGTGCTGAACAGTGTAAAGAAAGCGTTGCAGTAGATTTACCACCTGCGTTTATAAAAGCACAGTAAAATACTGTAAATACTGTAAGAAGAAGTGTACATGAAACACAACTCATTATGTTCCTTCTATCTTTTCACCCTGTTTGTACCTGCAGCTGCTCTGCCCTTCCTCATCATCGAGTCCAGCGCAGTGCGGCCGTACCGGCGCGGGTTCTTCTGCAGCGATGAGTCCATCAGATACCGTACAAAACCAGAAGACCATGGCGGCAGGGTTTTTATCTGCTGTAGGATCTCGTAAATCATCCTCTCCGTGAGTCACATCTGCTGGAGTATAGATGCTTTCAGGAAATGAGACCAGATGAGATTTTAACAGTATTTTAAAGACAACTAGACTGATGGACATATGAGTGTAATATGTATTTTTATTTGAGTGAGAAGTGGTGACGTATTATTATTAATGTGCAGTGTATTTAGTGCATGAAGTGTCTGGACTCTCTCTTGTATGATTCCTCCTGCATCTTCACACCATTACTGTGCATCAGCTTCTAACGTGTAATTGAAGTGTAAAATCATCTCATTCCATCATCGATTGGCATTTCTCACATCAACATCTGGATTAAAACACGTTGGGCGTAATCCCTGCAGCATCAACAGATTTAGGAACATTAACAGATACAATTAGACTAGGATACTGCTGAACACATCACACACACAACTCGGCTTCCTGCTGCTGCTTCTGCTGTCGTACTGGAAACGTGTGTGTTAGCACCATTCCACCTGATCAACTTCAACCAGATTACACACACCTGCTTGGAGAGAGAACAGATCAGCCAATCAGCTTCTCCAAGCACATGATTGGCTGCTTTATACCGCCATTTATAACAGTAACAAGTGGAAGCGAGTGTGAAGGTGGAGTTGAGACTTGAGTCAATATTACCAGGCGCCCGGTGCACAATGCCGTATCTACCATTGGGGACACAGGGTCATGTCCTACATTATTGTTTTTCCGAAATTTCAAATTAGTCAAAGCTGAAATCCAGCAGTGATGATCAATGCCAAACACAGAACCCGGTCCGTGTCCGAATCCATATGTCGTCTGTATTTTCTCCCAATTAAATTCACATTCTCCGTCTAATCTCAAGTGAAATCTCCGCCTCTATCTGTCTTTGCAGGCAGCGGCACTTGACGTCACGTTACGCTACAGATTCAGAGAGTCAGGAAAAGCCGGCAAGACTGATTGTATTTTTCACGTAAGCTAATACATCGTAGTGTAGTCTTAGGCGAGAAATGCAGACATGAAGAACTTGCATCAAACTAAATGAAGTTTTAAAGCCAACAACAGAAGGAGCAGGGAAAGAAGTGGGAGAAAGGTGACCTGTATTATTGTCCAGCGCTAAGTTTCATTTGTCATTAGAGATCTCGAGAAACACACAAAACTACATCGTCACAGGCAGTCCTGGGACCCCAGCTTAAACAAACTTGTTCGAGTTTGCTGGCTAAGTAGATGGATGGGACGATCAACTAACTTAACATCAGCAATAGTGACTTTTTGCTCAGCGAAAAAGTCCCTCGATGCGTAAGCCATTCGACGAGCCAGATATGTCAGATGTCTTGGCCTGCTCCTCTGACTGTGATATTTTGCTGTGAACTAGCAGTAGGCTAGTATATGGTTCCTGATGGCCTCGTTGTGATTGAAGTAGCCTAGATTGCCCATATTCAGGAGGCTCTAAAGATACAGAATCACTTACCTTATCCATCTATGAGTTCAAAAACATATCATTCAATAATCAATAGGAGTTTGGAGTTTTACCCAAATGTTAAGTGCATGCTTTTGCTTTTCTTGACATTACTGCCAGTCACCACTTATATGTAAGGTCTTTTCTGCATTACGTCGACTCAAACATAAAGCCTTCGCTCTACCATAAGGTGATGAGGCTATCCTAGTCTAGCTCTCATGCATGTCCACAGAACAGTGAAATTGACCCCATAAGAGGTGCTCCAGAGATGGGATGCTTCAACCACCAGGAGAATTGTTACTTGTTTGACAAGGAATTGAGACTTAATGTAATCTGTACAATATGAACTAACTATTATGACATGTGTTGCATGTACTACAGTTAGTGCTGTATTAATAGGAATACTGATGTATTAATTGTTTTTTCTATTCATTATGTCATTGATTAATGATGTGAACACTGGATGGATGGATTGATCTCCACCACAAGACAAGAGGCCAGATTATTCTCTCTCTTATTCTCGCACACATAGACACACAACTACAGACACATGCATATACTGTACAAATTTTACAATCTCACACACTTTGCCTCTATTAAAACATGCCTTTCACAGGGGGCATACACACAGGAATAGGTTGATTTGCAAGAGTCATCGAGGTTCACACCCTCTCCTAGGCCCTGCTGTATGTCTCTCCACATACAAATGGCCTAATACACACACACACACACACCTCTCTCTCTTTCTGGAAACACACACACACACACAGACACATTGATATATACCAAGCCAACTTTAAGGGTTCATATTAAAATAATACAGCAGTTGTTGACTTTCTATTGTCATGTGTTATGTAAGTTACAATGTAAATATGGCTGCCATACTTTAGGTAGCTGAGAAACACAGTGAGTTATGGTGCCATTTTTACACAAGTTTAGAATTGTGAAAATAAATGTCTTTAATCTATGGTATTTCTTTGTATTTATTTGTGTGCAGTTTGAAAAAATGACCTCGGTATTTGAAAAATCCTGGCTACGGCCCTGCCACTGCATGTTCAGAATTTTGGCACAAACTTAACACTGTACTATTTCATGATACAGCTTTTCAAATCCACCAGAAACATCGTCACATTTTATTATCACCAGGATGTCATCACAAGACTTTTGAACAATAGTGTACATGCTGAAAAATGACTTTGATGCAGGCATAATGTTCAGCAGGACATCTCCGTTTTTGCTGTTTAGATGATGATGATGATGATGATGAGGATGATGATGGCTTCGCTTCTCATATAGAGGCCAGTGACCGCGAGCGCGGCAGAAATCCGCAATGATTGTTTATACTCCACTACAAACATGCTTGCAGCTGGATCGCTGGAATGTAATGTATTTTCGGTCCCACTCCGGTGAAGTTGCCAACAGCCCCTGGTCTGGAGGAGACGTCCTGCTGTGCAGCTTTGTTGTTGGCTCTCATGGATTTAACTGTGATTAAAGGGAGCACCAGCAGGCCAGGTGAGAGTGGTGAGAATGTCCAGCAGATGGTGGCCCCAACACCCCCACATACCTGTGTGGAGCAGACCAGAGGAGGGAGGGAGGAGGAGGGGGAGGAATTCTGGAGCTCAGACACATGGTTTAAATTAGCATCATCAGCCGTGCTGTCGTTCCACCAGGAGAACTGTGTAGACGCTTAACACTCTCATACACAACATCCACCTGAGTCAATAAGCACACACCCGTTCAGGCTCAGTGGATCATCATTCCTTCAAGTGAGCGTTTATTTGTCATCGTGAACACAGCACAACACAATCTGACCTCTGCTCTGACCTCTTGTTGCAGCTTTTCCAGTACGACAGCAGAAGCAGCAACAAGAAGACGAGTTGTGTGTTATGTTGGGTGTGATGTGTTCAGCAGTATCCTAGTCTAATTGTATCTGTTAATGTTGTTAAACCTGTTGAAGCTGCAGGGATTACGCCTCCAACATGTTTTAATCCAGATGCTGATGTGATAATGTACAATCTGACGATGTGATGAGAATGGTTTACACTTCATTACATTAGCTGATGCACAGTAATAATTGTGAAGAGATGCAGGAGGAATCAGACGAGAGAGAGTCCAGACACTTCATGCACTGAACACACTGCACGTGTCAAATAAAAGCATATGTGACCCGATCTGCCGTAATGAGTGGGAAGTCGGCGTTCTATTTATTTAAATCGTTGAAAACATTATGTTGAAAACATCAAAAATATCAGTTTTCCTTTTGGAGACGGTTAATTTTGAGACCTTTGCTTTCATATAAGACCAAAAAAGAAAAATCGATATTTTTGATGTTTTTCAACATAATCGGCCCATATCTTAATAAATAGAACACCGACTTCCGACTCGATATAACGAATCTGATCACTATCAATATTTCATCATTGGAAGTTCTCTTTAAAATAATGTTAAAATATTGTATTTTCTCATTCTCGTTAATCCAATGTCATGTATTGTCTCATCTCGTGAGCTGAGTGTCACATCTTTGGCCTCGTTTACACTGTCAGTTAAATGTGACCCCGTCTGATTTTTTGTCATATGTGGCCTGGTCGGATCTGTTCCATGACAGTGTAAACAGGAAAAAAAATGCATGCATTCCGGATATTTTGAGATCGGTTTCAGGCCTCGTTCATATGTGGAAATAAATCAGATATAAATCAGATATGTGTGCCAATGCGACTGTCATGTAAACAGGCAGATGGATTTTCCTAGGCATTGCATTCTGTCGTTAATTAAACTGCGACAATTTAGCAATTGCTTCGCCAGCGATTTAATGACGTTGTGTAAACAAGCGAATCGGATATGGGTCACAATAAAAAAAACGAGAAACAGAAGGTCAAAAAAATCGGATATAGGCAACAAATCAGAATCGAGCATCAAGACCTGCAGTGTGGCAGGGCCTTTGATGCTTGGACTATCAATATTGTATTATTTTTATTTTTATTTTTATTTTATTTTATTTTTATTTTTATTTTTATTTTTATTTTTATTTTTTATTATTATATTTCAGGTCTAGATTTTAATCCTTGTTTTCTCTCTCCCAGATCACGGTGGGTGAGAGCTTCAGAATCCACTACCTGCACGAGGGCTGCAGCTCGCTGGTCAGGAACCCCTACCTGTCGGCCCTCTACAAGCAGGTGGGGGTCTTCATTTTCGGCTGCGCTCTCAGCCAGTCGTTCACCGACATCGCCAAGGTGTCCGTGGGCCGACTGCGTCCTCACTTCCTGGACGTGTGCCGACCAGATTTCTCCACCCTCAACTGCTCGCTGGGATACATCACCGAGTATGAGTGCACCGGCGACCAGGCCAGAGAGCAGGAGGCCAGGTGGGACACACACACGCACAGACACACACACAGCTGAGTAGACAACCTACACACTCCTTACAACCCGTAAAATGGATTTCACCACCTCTACATGTAGAACTTGAACCCAGCATTCAGAATCTCTAATCAATAAAATCTTTATTTAAATGAATTTACGTTGTGTTAATACATAAAAAACAGAGTTGTGTTCATTCTTTCCCCAGTGTGTGTTCATGTAACGTGCTGTTAAAAAGCGTCCTACAGTGTGTGTTGTATAATATAATAGTTTAATAGCATATTTATTAGAGATGCATAATAATATCAGAATCATATGGGAATAGGATGATAGTTTTTAACTCATCATCAGACCCATATTTAAAGTGGTCTGATATTTCCAGCTGGTATTTGATGCTGCATTTACTGTTCTGGGGGGTCCGAGTCCGAGTCCGAGGTGGGATTTTATACGGCCCGCGCCTTCCGTCTTAAACTGTATGGTGTTATTTTGTGTTTAAATTCTGACCACACGGTGGGCTTTGGTGAGCAACATGTTTTAACTTGACACACTCAACTCGTCAGTGCCGTCCTCATTTATTACCATCAGCATCAGCAGATATAAGTGAGACAAACATCAGAAAGCAACATTATTCCCATATTGTGCCTCCATAATATTTACGTTACACACTTGCAAAGGCAGCGATGACAAACCACAAATCAAACCAAAAATCCCAAAAACAAAATGATCGCTCACTCTAGGAAAAATGTTCAATTAATCGTGATATTGATTTGAGGTGATATTGCCCAGTCCTGCCTACATCACCTTTAAAATAAAGTAAAAATTAAATTAAAATACTGTTCATGTCCAAAGTGAAAGTGAGTAGTTTTAATACCAAGCGCTACCTTTCCCCCGTACAATAAATACAGCATCAAATACCAGCTGGAAATATGGAGCAAATCTAAATGTCCCGTACTGATGAATTAAAAACAAGCGATTAGTGGCCAATTCTCTAATAAATCTCGCTAATAAATCACAGTATAGATAATAATGATAAATAAATAAATAAATAAATAAATAGTGGTGAATAGAGATGAGTTTTATCGTGCGGTGGTTATTGGGAGGATGGTGAGAGTGATTAGTATTATTATTATTCATCTTTTCAGAGGATTTTTAATTTAATGTTCTAACAGGTAAAAATGGAACTGGAGGAGCTGGTGTCTCTGGCTGACGTTGTAAAGGTGTTAACCGGGCTGGACGTCTGGTTGCATAAGAGAGTGTGTGTGTGTGTAGCTGTATTATGCTGATACCGCTGTGAGGAAAGTGATGGATGTGCATCTTCACACCGTGGGGATTAACAGCCGTCTCTTTTAATTACGCTGAGCTTGAGTGATGCATCTGTTCATCTGGACCATGCAGACGGAGAGGGCAGTCTGAGTCCATGTGACCGCACACCGCTCTCTGCACGTGCTGCTCTGTGTGAGCTGTGATGTTGAACTCGTCCATCTCTCTCTCTCTGCAGGAAGTCTTTCTTCTCTGGTCACGCCTCGTTCTCCATGTACGCAATGTTCTACCTGGTTGTGAGTATCACAGATAAACCCTGTTTTATCACGTTTAACACTTCCTCCTCCTCCTCCTCCTCCTCCTCCTCCTTCATCTTAGGGCTGTGCAAAACAATCCAATCAAATCCTGATCATTTCTCCATCTATTCAGAATTGATTGATGCATTTTAAAACCAATGTGATGGCACTAGTTTACTTTCTCCCCGAGACGAGTTCAGCTCATCAGTCCTGTAGGTGGCTCATGGTGTAGATCTGCCCAGATGAGCTCCTTCACGTCAGCATGAAGTCAGCCAGTGTGTGTACATATGCAGTAGATTTAGTAACTGCACGTGATTCAGTGTGATGAAGATGTTGATCTGGGAAGAGTAGCTCGTAACAGCAATCTGGAAACACGTTCACACACGTAGTGAATCATCAATCACTTATCAGTTGAATCATGAGCTGAAGAATCAGAGTTGATTTGAAAGGTGAGATTTAGTGAATGGTGCAGCCGTACTTCATGTGCTCTCTCACCACATCCATAATCCTCCTTTCGGCGTCCCCTGTTCCTCCCACCCAGCAGCTCTACATCCTCTACATCCTTTATACAATAACGTTTAACACGTGAAATCCCAAATGCCCTTTTAAACGGCTGCTCGTGTCACATTACAGACTTGATGTCACATGAGATAATGTTCCTGTTTGTAGAGGACTGCATGTGAACTTCAGGACTGTGTAGAAATCTTAAGCCACTCCTCAGTAAAGTGAATTGAAGTGAGGGTTATTTGTCATTGTGAACGCAGCACAACCACGTGTGAGCTCTGCTGTTACATTTAGTTTTCCCTCAGTGTGGAAATTGTGAGTGTGTGTTGCTCAGCTCTCTCTGGTGTGTGTTGCTGTGTGGTAATGATGTGTGTGTATGAGCGTGTGTGTGTAGCTGTACCTGCAGGTCAGGTTGACGTGGTCTGGAGCTCGACTGCTGATGAATGATGTGTATGTGCGTGTCTGTGTGTGTTGCTGTGTGTTAATGATGTGTGCGTGTGGGTGTGTGTGTGTTGCTGTGCGTTAATGATGTGTGCGTGTGGGTGTGTGTTGCAGCTGTACCTGCAAGCCAGGTTGACGTGGTCCGGAGCTCGACTGCTGCGTCCACTGCTACAGTTCACGCTGCTGATGATGTCCTTCTACACCGGCCTGTCCCGCGTCTCCGACCACAAACACCACGCAGGCGACGTGCTGGCTGGCTTCACACAGGGGGCGCTGGTGGCGTACTGCATCGTAAGACATCATAACACACACACGTACACCGGGGCTGTAACGATACATCAATTTACACCAGTACATCTATTCAATCTGCAAGCTCACAGCGTCACGGGTGTAAGGAACGAACATGACCATATCTCTGGTGGAGGTGAGAAGCTGTCGTATCGTCCAGCTCGTAATGGAAGTGAAGGTGTTAAATCAGCAGATGATACAGTCTCATATCCATCCTCCTGAGCTCAACCAAACACAAATCATATCATGATGTCAAGACATGTTGAATTGTTGTCCACTGAACTGATATAATATTGTTTCGTGATTAACATCATCATCATCATGAGATCAGACTCCCTGTTTTCCGTTTCCCAGGTCTTTTACGTGTCTGATCTCTTCCAACCCAAAGCGGCTGATGTCTCTCCTCCATCAACCCCGATAAAGAAGGAGCTTCTCGCCTCCGTGGACATCCGAGAGCGGAACAACCACCTCACCTTAGCATGACGCTAGCCGCCCCCCTCCGCTCCTGAGGGACAGTGTGTCAACGTGGAGAGGAGCATCAGATTTACACAAACACAGATTGCACTAGGGCTGCACCGATCTGATGCCGATCTGAGATATCATTCCAATACTGAGTCAAACAGCTGGATGTGGGATGATAGTGATCTGTTCAGTTAAAGTGTTGGTTTCCTGAACATGGATAAAGTCTAGTCTTGGACTAAACAGAAATACAACAGAGATTCACCGATAGTCTAGGCTTAGGCTTAATCATTGTCTGGGAAACTGGCCCTAAGTTGTTCAGGTTTGTGGTTGGTTCTGTGTGGTCAGCAGTACTGCAGTAACGTTGTCTTGATGCTCCACGTTGGTTTGATATTGGTGCTAAACCAAGCTACAAACTCCAACATGTTGAACAAGCAAGACAACACACTACAAGAACAAAAGTTGATCAGAGCCCACCGTTCTACTGTTTAATGTGCTGAACTCCACCAGGTCCTGCTGGAGATCGCACTGTTCCTGATGCTTCCAGTGCTGCAGTGTTAGGGAGCGTCACTAAATCACACAACTGAGTTTAAACTAATCCATTCTACAGAGTCTCCTCGGTCTCCTCCTCACACAGACATGTACTGATTATTAATCACACACTGATATCAGATCAATACTTGAGATCGGCCCAGACTCAAAGCACATGTATCAGTATCAGTATCAGAACTGGAAAAGTCGGTGCATCCCTACTCTGAACACTGTCTCAACCACTCGAGAGGCTTAATGTGCCAAACTGACCACTGCACAAAGTAGACTGCAGGAGACACCACTGCACTGTAGGTTCTTGTGTTCATGGTTTTGAAGAAGCTACTTGTGATTAAGAGTGTTTAAGCTCCACTACAAGCTGCTGTTTTAAAATAGTAGTTACAAGCTACAGAGTAAGAGTAGTAACTACATCCAAGCTGTCTCATCCTGTAATACTCAGCATTTACGCTGCAGCACACTCTAATGCTACGTTCACATCAAGAGCTACTGAAGCTGTAAAATCACCAGAAATAACTATTGACGAGCCTCATAGTTTGGGCGACTAGAGCGACAAAAACAAGTTGAAGACAGCTTAACATTATGCAAATTAGTTATGAAGCATTTTGCCCATAAACAACCAACAACAAATTGGAATGTAGTCGTTCTTCGCTTGCGAGGATTCCAGAGAACATACTGGGAAACGTTGGTTCCTACTGTGCTTTGGCGATCACGGCGATGGCAGGGCACCACGTCTTGTACGATGCGACCCTTTTCACCTTCAGAGATGGTTACAAGAAAGCACATTCGTGGGATGAAGTGTCTGAGTACAACGCTACCTTACATACTGAATTATTATTGCACAATATACTTTTCACTTTTACTAAACTACAAAACCTGAACTCTGTTCTTGTCTGTGATTTGATGGATTAGCCTCTGCTTGTCTAGACCTCTTGTATTTGAGTAGCTCCGCCAGCACAGCTAGCGGTCGTACTACGAGCGTTCGGCTCCTTATAGCAAGATCCAATGTTCCAATGACGTCATGAGCAGCAAGAATGAAACAAAAATATTTTGACAGCGATGCCTTTTGAGCGTCTTGAGCCGTTTTACAGTTTTAGTAGCTCTTGGAGTGAACGAAGCGATAACGATCATTTAAGAATGTGAAACGTTTTTTAACAACATTTTAACAGTGTAATGTCAGGGTCTGGTGGTTAGGAGACTCACTCATCTCTGGACCAAGAGGCTGTGGATTTAAATCCAGCACTACCACCACTGGGTCCTTGAGTAAGACCCTTAACCCCAAGCTGCTGCAGGGAGACTGTCCCTGAAATGAGGACGTGGCTCTGGATAACGTCTGTTAAAAGTGGTAAATCCCACTCAGGTTGTGGTGGTGTGTTGAGAGAGTGTTGTGATGTTGAATGTGTAAGTTCTGTCTTTAATAGTCATACGTTTAGATAAATATGGACACGGATTCTCACTTCCATCTTGGTCCAGGTGGACTTCATCGTCCGACTCCATCTGGCAGCTGCCATATGACGCAGTAGGGCACGGTAGCCAATCGGACGCTACTTCTACCAATTCTTCACAAATCACAAACCCCTGCTGGTTGAAAGTGGAGGTTTATTTGTAACGATGTCGCGTATTTCTGAGCTACATTGCTATTTGTAAAGAAGTAGTTACTGGAAAAGCTACGGTGTTGAAGTTGATGTAACAGATGTGTATAAACATGTGTAACTTTATTGCTACAGAAAACAAATTCCTGTAAGAGAGGAAGGATTTTTGATCGAAAGTTGAACTTGTGACTGTTTCATACTCTAGTGTTCACAGTGTTGACCTGCGCAGCTGCGTAAAGTCTCCTTCTAAATGTACTGTTCATTATAATTACAGCATTATTCCTGAACATGTGCCAACTGATCTGGGGTGCGTTTCCCAAAAGCATAATAGCTAACATATTGTTAACACTGTTTTAGTTGCTAACGTACACTAGGTTGGTTGCTACTGTATGCTATGTTAGTTGCTAAGGTACACTATTCTGGTTGCTAATATACACTATGTTGGTTGCTACCGTATGCTATGTTAGTTGCTAATGTACACTGTGTCAGTTGCTAACGTACACTATGTTAGTTGCTAATGTACAGTATGTCAGTTGTTAACATATAGTATGTCAGTTGCTAACGTACACTATGTTAGCTGTTAACTTACACCATGTTAGTTTCTAATGTACACTATGTCAGTTGCTGACGTACAGTATGTCAGTTGCTAACGTACAGTATGTCAGTTGCTAACGTACAGTATGTCAGTTGCTAACGTACACTGTGTTAGTTGCTAACGAACACTATGTTAGTCGCTACTGTAGACCATGCTGGTTGGTAACGTATGCTGGTAACTTACGCTATGATAGTTGCTAACGTACACTATGTTAGTTGTCAATGTACATTACGTTGGTTGCCAATGTACACTATGTTAGTTGCTGGCGTACACTATGTTGGTTGCTAACGTACACTATGTTTGTTGCTAATGTACACTATGTTAGTTGCTAACATACATTATGTTAGTTGCTACTGTACGCTATGTTAGTTGCTAATGTACTCTATGCTAGTTGCTAGTGTATACTATGTTAATTGCTAATGTACACTATGCTAATGTACTTTATGTTAGTTGCTAACATACACTATGTTGGTTGCTAATGTACACTATGTTGGTTGCTAATGTACTTTATGTTAGTTGCTAACATACACCATGCTGATGGCTAATGCACACTATGTTAATTGCTAATGTACACTATGTTGGTTGCTAATGTACACTATGTTGGTTGCTAATATACATTATTAGTTGCTAACATACACTATATTGGTTGCTAACGTACACTATGTTAGTTGCTAACGTACACTATGTTAGTTGCTAACGTACACTATATTGGTTGCTAATGTACACTATGTTAGTTGCTAACGTACGCTATGTTGGTTGCTAACGTACACTGTTAGTTGCTAACATACACTATATTGGTTGCTAACATACTCTATGTTAGTTGCTAACATACACTATATTGGTTGCTAATGTACACTATGTTAGTTGCTAACATACACTATATTGGTTGCTAATGTACACAGTGTTAGTTGCAAACATACACTATATTGGTTGCTAACATACACTATGTTAGTTGCTAACGTACACTATATTGGTTGCTAACGTACACTATATTAGTTGCTAACGTACACTATGTTAGTTGCTAACGTACACTATATTAGTTGCTAACATACACTATGTTAGTTGCTAACATACGCTATGTTGGTTGCTAACGTACACTGTGTTAGCTTATGGGAAACGCACCTACTGTAATTATCAACTATGCTTTTGGGTAATGCTCCCCTGAGCTCAAGCTGGAGTGTTGAGTGTGTGATGTGCAGGAATAAGCAGTGTTGTGACTGTGATTTTATCAGTCAGATGAAGTGACTGTACAGAAGACACATGTTTTCTTGTTGTGAATGTGTGTGTCTGTGACACTTGTATAAGCAGAAGTGTGTAAGTGACCACTACACATATACCTCAAGCGTTTTTATTACTCCTTCAGGGCTGGGAACCTGCATGCTTTTGTAAAAGTGATATTTTATGTAAGAAAATAGACTGTGGATCGAAACCAAGTTGAACCACATGAATAAACTCTAATTTTCCACAAAATACTCTTGTGTTGAGTTGGTGATGTGACGGTGGTGGTCTTGTGGTCAGGAGACTTGCTTCTACACCAAAAGGCTGTGTTCAGCACTACCACCATGAAGGCAGCTGGTAGTTAACCCCGTGATCAGACGGTCGACGGTTCAAATCCCAGTCTGGTACCACTCAGGTACTCATGAGCAAGGTACTGTCCCCAACCACTGCTCCCTGGCCACTGCATATGTTAGCTGCCCACTGCTCCTTCACAGACGGGTCAAATGGAGAGCTCTTGTTTAATTGTGGTGCACTGTTGTGCTGTGTTCACAATGACTAATAATCACCCACTTTCCCTGAGCAAGACCCTTAACCCCACGTTGCTCTCAGGGACAGCTTACTGAGATCAGGACACGGACGTCACTCAGGAGTTGAGTTTATACTAATTCAGTTTAATGAATATTTAATACACAAGTAAACATTAGTTCAAGATTAATCAATAGTCATTTTTAAAGAAGTGAAGATATAAAAATAGTCCAAAAGGGGCTTTAGAATTCTGAGTTGTTACTGGAGCCGTAAAATATAGTGTACATTAGCAGCTGACATAGTGTACGTAGTTAGCAGTACGTTAGCTACTGTGCTTTTGGGAAACGCACTCCTGAACGGCTTTGTAAGTGATTTTTAAAGCAGAATAATGCACATCACAACATTCAATCATCACACACACACACACACGTAGACTTCTTGGAACCCCCTCACAGTAATGTAATGCTTCAGACACAAACTCCCAGAGGAAGGCGCGTGGTCAGGAAATTGCCGGCGGATTCCGGAGCTTTCCCTCGGCTGGTGTTTATCTGCACTCTGGAATGTTCTTGATGTGGTGAAGTCGAGATCTCAAGTTCCCTCAAACTCACCAGCCCTCACTCCCCTCTCAGATAACACACATTATTCCTGCTCTCCTCCTGTTTACTCAGCTTTTGAGAGTTTTATCACGCGTGTGTGTGTGTGTGTGTGTATGGTGGGTGTGCGTGTGTGTGTAGTTTTGGCCTTGTGATCTGCTGCTTCTGCTGTAGCTGTGTGTAAATGCTGTTCATGAACTAGGTACGCTGGCTGAGCCCAATGCAGTTCAACATAACAAACAAGCAGCAAAGCAACAAAACATATATCAACTCGATAACACACACAAACACACGACAACGTTTACATTATCAGTTGCATGTTATTATGACGAGGCTCTCACATGGAACACCCTCATGACAAAAACGTACTTCTCTCCCAGAAATGAGTCTAAAGTGAGTTATAGGCCAAAATCAGTCCAAATGCTTCAGTATTTCATCATTCAATTGATCAGAAAATATGTTTTGTTTCATGTTAGAGATTAAAAAATAAATATTGAAAAATGATTTGTTTCCTCCTGCACTCACCTTATTTTCCCTCACGGTACTAAGCCATAAAACGTCTCTGTGTAATAACAGCTCTGCAGGTTAATAAAACACACAGTGTTGTCACTAGTTCTAGTAGCTCTATCTACAGCTGCAGCACGTTTACACATGAAGCTACAAGTCAACATTTCTCCAGGTGCAGCTCAGTTTTCATCAGAAATGTGCTGAATTCAAGACAGTGTCAGCATTTACACATCAAACTATGATACATCTGAGTAGAACCGGACGTCCTGAACACAACAACATGAAGCATGAGCAGAACTACACACACACTACAATAAAGCTGAACACACCGGTGGAGAACACCACCCCAAACTCCCTCAGGGCTATGAGGGTTCATTTAACCAGAGTAACGAGGACCAGCGTCTGTTTGCTCAACTTCTCACTTTCCCGTCCTCAGTGTAGACACTAACCCTGTTTAATTTTCACAAACTCTACAAACTGAAAGAGAAGATGGAGCTGCGTCTACAGCAACATATGCAGAAGTTTCACTGTGTAAATGATTTAACGCGTGCTGACATTCTTCTCTCGTTTATTTCAACTAATAGCAATCATTTATACCTTTTCAGCTCATTGTTAAGAGCTTTGCGGGTTACAGCTCAGGTTTTTAAGTCAGCTCATGAAAATGTGAAGACGTCAGATTAAAACTTAACCCTACAACTGTGTTTAAAAGTAAAAGTGTTAAACATTTACATCTGGTGCAGTTTAAGAGCTTCAGTTCGGTTGCTGCTTTAAAGTTTCTGGGAAAGTCAACCCACATATTCATTATTTTAAGTCTCAAGTTTTATCTTTGTGTTGTTCTCTGTAGTGAATGTGGTGTTTCATCGACAGCTCAATATGCCACATAAATATTATATCTGACTGATATGTATGATGTTGTATATTACTGGAAATAAAAACAATATATTGCCATTTCATTTTGCATTTTAATACTTATAGTTCCTAATACCACCATAAAAATGAAAGTTTGTTGAAGTTGAATATTAATGCTGAGAGTGTCCTGTGAGACTGGTCCTGAGTGTTGCCGCGTCACCGCCGCAGCAGACGCTTCACTCCAGTTGAAGAAGCTGGACCTTGTGTTTTCTTTTGCTCTTTCTTTCCAGCGGAGGAATTTGCTGAAATGAGCTCCACATGTTGCTGAGGGCCTCGAGGGAGGACCCGGAGCTGCTGACCAGCACAAAAACCCCTGCAGCAGCAGCAGCCTTCAGCGTCGAGGAGAAGTCCAGCATCTGGGAGGAACGAAGTGAGAGGGGGAAAAGAGCAACAGCTTTCTGTTTAAAGAGCTTCTCAGACCAAAAATAAACTCCACAGCAGACGGGTTTCTGATGGCGTTCTATAAACCCTAACATTTTCTTTTAGACAACTCCCTTACACAAGCTTCTCAATTCGACTCAGTAGAGGACGCACATCAGCTTCAGTTTTACTGCTCGTTATCATGAGATAACACAACTTAGTTTTCTCGTGATCTTGACGTAATGAAAGCTGTTTTCTCAACATCACGTTTTAGGCCTGCGCCCTCTGTCTTAAAATGTATGGTGTTATTTTGTGGCAAAATTCTGATCACACAGTGGAACGTTCACCAGCAAAATCTCTTGTCTTCACACTCAACACACACGTGAAACATGTGAAACTCACTAAACTGCAGTTCCACACTTATTCTGGTGAAAGTAACTCACAGTAATGCAGGAGTTGTGTAACACAATTCAGAGACAGTAATACTGGAAAAGAATTATGTTGAAATAACACTAACCAGTAGTGATGTGCAGATGAAGCTTCATGAAGCATTTGCTGTAGGTTTTGGCACCACTAGATGACACTCTAGACTTTAAGAAAATCACAATTTGTCAAAATGCAACGCCAAAATGTCATTTTCTTAAAGTCAAGGGTGCCATCTAGTGGTGCCAAAACTTACAGCAAATGCTTCATGAAGCTTCATCTGCACATCACTACTAACTAGTCATCTAGAATCTAGTGCATGTTGGAAGCAGGGCCACACGGTGGTGCAGTGGTCAGCGCTGCCGCCTGACAGTGAGAAGGTCCTGGGTTGGATCCCGGGTCGGTCGTAGGGCCTTTCTGTGTGGAGTGTACAGTGTGAATGTGACTGTGTGAATGTGTGAGTGTGTGTGCCCTGCGGTGCGTTGGCGCCTGCCCAGGGCTGGTCCCTGCCTTGTGCTTGTAGTTCCCGGGATAGGCTCCGGTCCTCCGCGACCCCAGTTGGGATTAAACGGTTCAGATAATGAATGAATAAATGCTGGAAGAAACTTGACCAGTACTAGTTACTAATGAGGAGATTAAACTAAGCAACGTAACCAATCAGAAGCAGAAGAGAGGGTGACCTCTACTGGACAACTGGAGAGAGCATCTGTGACAGATATGACGGTGTTAAATCAGCTTACTGCTTCACATCGATCTCTTCAACTGAATCAGACTGAACGGCTTGTACCGATGAACCCCAACCTTAATATTTATTCCCTCCTGGACCAACAAGGTGCAATAAACTATACAGCAGCACATCAGCATCTTCTGACCAATACAGTGGTCATGACCAAGAGGGAAAATATACTGTAATTACTGATATTATAATCTTCATATACTTTACATTCACACTCTAAGACTCTAAGTTTCTGCTGAACACATGAATAACACTGTCACATGTGCGTGATTATTTCTCATTGTGAACACAGCACAACACACAATATAAGTAGTTGGCAGTTCTTAAAAAATCCAGATTTTATGAACCAGTATTAGTGTGGAGCATCCTGAAGGTAAACAGTGTGTTTGAGTTAAAATAAAATAAAATAAAATAAAATAAAATAAAATAAAATAAAATAAAATAAAATAAA